>JAJGOT010000534.1:0-577749 GCA_022457155.1 Cladopsammia gracilis | reverse complement strand
TAAAAACCATGCCGAAGTGGCTTCAAGAAAGATTGCTTTTAAAATCATTCTGTTGAATGTTCTTGACTGACATGAAAAGTTACTCACCTTTCCACAATCAAACGCAAACCAAGGAGTAAACTGGCTGATTTGAACTCTAATATCCTGAGCAGCAGCAGACCGGGTGCAAGTAATAATTCCTTCACACTTCAACAACTCCAACTCTGAAAAGAAGTGAAGGCATTCTTCTTGTTTGCAACCTGCTGTACGATGATTTCGACAATAATCAACTACACCTCCATTAGAACAGGCTGGGCAGAGAAAACTTAATGAACACCTCATGTTTTTCAACCAGCAAAACTCATTTCGCATGGAATCAACCATCAGTGCTAGCTGGTTGCGCACAACAACGGCAGAAGTGACATCAAAGGTTTCACTGGCAACCTCTGCAGACAAGTTTACCTCTGGTTTAAAACCTTCTGTCACACTAACATCACGACATTTACCAAGAAAGACCACCTCAACAGCAGAAAAATGACACAGAAGAACTACGGAGCAACCCGTGTCTGACGAGATGTAAAATCTCGCAAAATTGTGGAACAATTGAGGGGTTAATTGAGTAGGAAATTCTTCAGTACACCACTCAAAAAACTGCAGGACCAGTCGGGGAAAAAAGCTTGGAGGAATTTGAACTGATTCAAACTTAAGAAAAAGAGAAGGAATTTGTGCAGAGGCAACCAAGTTTTTTATTTCCTGCGGTGGATGGGACATTAACACGGATGGCACGAGGTACTGCTTGCAACATGAAGCATCTGATGAAGGCCACGGACATAACAAGCTAAACTTCTCCATTATTGCAATGAGGCTCTCAGAAGTTTGCCGCTGCTTTAGCAAAGGACCCCAAACATGTTCCAATAGTGTTTCCTCCAAGATTCCTTTGGTCTCCAGCTTACGCCACAGTTCTTTAAATTCTCTTTCTTCGTAGTCATAAGGCCTGACTGTTATAACCATCTTGAACACATCGACTAACCACTGCAGGTCCAAGACCACCAAATTGTTCAACACAGCAGTGTCATCAAAATGAATCAGACATCTTTGATCATGTAAAAAGTTCAGCAATGTCGAAAACTCTTCATCATCATTTATTTCGCATACCTCAGATGCAATCTGTTTAGCTGTTTCCAGAGAAATCCATTCGAAGCCCTCCTTTTCTGTAGTAGCTCGAAGCGCCTTTTCGTATTTCAACCATTTGATTGGAATGGCTTCTTTCATCTGAGGTAGCTCTTTAGCAACAGCAAGGATGTCCTGCCGCAGGCGAATAACCTCTGCACACTCAGAATGGCTACCAGACTTTGTGTTATCCACGACAAAGACGTGCTCTACCAAATGACCACTGTATGGCTTTCTTTGCAGACTATCAAAGATTTCATGGGCAAGTTCAAAAGGATTCGCCCCACCGTGTGGTTTATCAGCGTGAGTGCAGACAAGAAATACGGGAGGAAGTGTCTTTGGTAACACTTCAGATTTAGAACCTGGATTTTCTTGACGGACTTCATCTTGACTTGACAGGGACGCAACAGAAGTCATCCAAAAATCTAGATAGTCCAGATTTGCTCTCAGATCGAAGGTGTCTTCGATTTTCCTAAACATTCCCTGCTTCACAATTGGGTTGGCTTTGTCATGCGGATTTCGGCTAAGATCGTTAACCAAAAGGTAAATTGCTCTTGGACTGAGAAAGAGTGGGTGGGTGACATAGTAAACTGACTGCCCTCCAAAATCCCACAAAACGGAATGGATGTCTTGTTCGTCTTCTCCTTTGCTAGGCTCAAGAAGCAACTTTTCAACCAGGGCTGCTATCTCGTCTGGTACTTTCGGTTCATCACTTGGCTTTGATAAATGATCGCCTCGTGATGCAACTGGGGTCTTCGAATTATGGACATTTGTATTTGGTGACCCTGATGACGTAAAAGGATATTCATGGCTTGGAACTGAATCAGCATTTTTGACAGAAAGACCGCCGGGTCGGTCTTTCCCTAAACCTGTCTCCAGGCCTCTTTCCTCCGGGCTTGAACTTTTTTCGTTTGATTCAAACTTGCGACTTACAGCTGATTCGTGCACACTGGGCAAAGAAGCACTTCCATACTTTAGAACTCCTTCCGCGGGGGTTTCCTTTTCCTCTGCCAAATTACTAACAATCAGCTGTGCTGCAACATGCTCATAGGAAATGACTGAATCCGAATTTGTTGCTTTATCTTTCTCCCCTGCCTTCCAAATCTCGGTAGTTATCTTGAAATGTGAAGGATCCTTATCTATCCCGACAGTACTATCTTCATCTGGATTGAAACGTTGCCCCCTCAGTGATTTCTTTAGGCTGGTTTTTCCTGACCGATCCTGTCCAATCAACATTACTGGAACCCTCTTCACACAGGTTCTTCCCTCCCTCAGGGCATTGTTATAGGCTTCAAGGGCCAAGGCTCCTCTTGCAAGAATTTCTGGAGGAACTAATTTAGAACATAAAACAAGTTAGATATCGCTGTAATATAACCAAGTTGCAATCTTTGTGACACACATAGGGGGTATAGGCATTATAATTACTCGACATGGCATTATTTTATAGAGTGCAAATACGCATCATGCAAAACACGTGCAAATGTGACACGTTAATACACTAATGCTGATCGCGCGCAAAAAAAAAACACTTAAAAAAACACGGATTTATGAGATGACTGTCATAAAATAAACAATTTATTCAGCGGAAAGTTTGTAACACAGCAAGCATTAGCCATATTACACAACGTTTCGCTGAATAATTTCTATTTATTATAAAAACTTCAGAAATTGTGACAATATCAATGTTATCTTCACTGTAAAGAGTCAAAACATTGAATTCTCAAAGTTAAATACCATGTTTGCTGTTAGTAAATGTTAAACGAGCTAAGGCGTGTTGGTCTTTCATCGAAATATATTCGGATCTTCTCGGAAAACTTGGAACATCTTTTGCAATCTTCGGAAAATTTGAACTGAAAACATGATCGAAAATGTTCGCACAACTTTCTGACAGTATTCAGGGAATATACGAAAATCGTACACTATAAAGTATTTTCGGAAAATTATATAATAATCGAGATAATGAATGCTTAGCTGCTTGGAGATTTTTCTTCTCCTGTTGAGCTCGATATCTCACTGGTGAGATATTGAGTACCGCGCTCAGTCAGTCATGTATATGGGCACACACTGTATCTACCGACGTTGCGTTGAGGACAAGTTTGTTTTGTTTTTTTTTATGACCACGGGGTTCTCTTTTTTCACTCTCCATCAGCTCCATCCCATTATGTACGGTACACTATGGAGGAGTTTGAACATAGTTTGCTTTTTATGGATAGATTGGAGTGTGACAGTGTTCCGTGCAGCCACACAATCTCACCTGAGCTTGATTTGATTGTGAGTGGTACTAATAAGAGCACATCTGCGGCACGATTATTACCAAGCTGCTTTAACATAGCGTACAGTTCAAAAACTGTTGCATCAGGTTCACTTTCTCCCCACTGAATAAGGAGCCTTTCCGTGGCCGTTTTGGGGTAGCATTTCAAATGTTGTATGAAGCGGACGGAGAAACCGATCAATCCAGCCAGCTGTTCCCATTGGTTTTCCCTTGAATACAAATATTCTGCCAGTTTGTGTATCACCTCATCAGGTAGTTCTTTGACTTTTATGCAACTCACTAATGAGAAAATGAACATTTTGAAAAGTTCATCATGGCGGAAAATAGTTAAATGCATTAGTATGAACGTGATCTTTAGCTAGAAAAACGGAAACAAATACAACACTCTGATGCCGGGGCTAAATGGCCTGGTGCAACTGGACACGCAACAGCACAGAAGAAATGTGGTTCCAAAGGATCCACTAGAAAAACAGAAAAAACGCGAGCATTAAATGCTCTCCATTGTAGCGATAAAGACACCCAGATTATTGGCAATCTGTACTCATACAAGAATAATAGGTAAATTACTTGGTGGCAATTCCTACCCATGACTACTTTTGGCCATAACAGTTACATTCCGCTATCAATTCCATAAAAATTGTTTGAAAAATGCATTTTGATGACGGAAGAACACAACGAGTGTCACCCAAAATCAAGAAAGTGGTTTATGCACGAGACAAACGCTGAGACAAACGCTGAGACAAACGCAAAATAAGCGCATTTTCCCACAACTTGCTCAACAAGAACACAAATAGTACCTTAGAAATGATTTCATCTGTCCTCCCCTATAGCTCTTAATGTTGTTTTGCAAGGGCTGACAATTTTTCCTGGCTTAAGCCAAACCAACAATGATGAGGAGGAGATAAGGGGGAGAGGGGAAAAGATTGCCAAAGCATCACAGTCAAATAGCCCATTTCCGAGTTGCTCTTAGCTGCCTTTTCTAACTGAGACCAAGCGCAAAACCATTCATATGGATATGAGTTTTGTTTCACATGCAAATAAAACTTATATCCATATGAATGGTTTTGCACTTGGCCTCGGTTTGAAAAGGTGGCTAAGAGCAACTCGGAAATGGGCTATTTAAACACAAAGTTCCGGTATTAAAGGCTTAGCTCCTCCCCCATTTCACACTTTTTGGGTGTGAAATGCAAATTAAGGCGTCTTTCAGTCACAAAACGTGGTTAACTTGCGCGTCTTTTAAATATAATTTGCTTCAAAAATCTAATAAACCAAGATTTTACCTAAGCAAAAAAAGAATAGAAGTTCATAAAGACTTCTAATATAACTTTTTATAAAGTTTTTCCAAATTGTGTTTGCAATGTTCTCTGTAATTACGCATGTTGTTTGTCAGTTGTTAATGTTTCAGTGGTTGATTGACGACTGGAGGTGAGAATGGCCAGGCCAGACTCCTTTTATACCGGAACTTCGTGTTTAAAGGTCACTTAGAACTATCTCAACAGTTTTTTCCAAGACCCAGTTCGCCAAGGGTCTCGGCCCTGTGGCTCGGTAGCTATTGCAACCAAATGATGTGCTAAAGATTATGGGTTTGATTCCCATCGTGGATGTTTTAGGTTAGCCATTCGTCACGTATCCCCTAGAAAACTTTTATTTCAAGGCACATTGTCGGCTGTTTTCCGTATCACTTTGAAAACCCAATAGACCTTTTTACAGTTGTGTGCTTAGTACCCTGGCCTTTGAGTGAAAGTGAGGCTGGAGTTAACATTGTTTTGGTACAAACCTTCCAGCATTTCATATGTAAATCATGTTAGTTAGCATAAGAACAAGATGATTTACATATGAAAAGAAGAAAGGTTTCTATCAAAACAAGGTCAACTCAGCCTCATTTCCACACAAAGACCAGGTTACTAAGAAGAAACTGTAAAATGGTGTATTCATATTGGTATGAATGCAAACCTACAAATAACAGTCCATTTTCGCTAATAATAACTGTGCACTGAAAGTATTACTATCTTTGCTTGCGGATGGCCAGGATGGAAATGAATTGCAACTTGAAAATATTTGCCAATTTTTCAAGTTTCTCACTTGTGTCTTAGAAAAATCAGTAAAAAAATATTATAATTGAAGGCTCAGAGCATAACTAATAACGTTTTTATTTTTCTCGTTCAGATTTGTCCAATTTTGGCATGTGCACTACAAATTAGTTGTAAAACGTTGTTCAGAATTTTGTTGTTGTTTTTTTCCCGTCATTTTCGAGAAATAGCGTATGCATGTCTTCCGCCGAATCCCGCTCGAAAAAAAAGAATCCCAAAATAAAGTTTACCTGAATTTCTTGATTTTATGCTGATTTTTTACTTCAGATGGCCAAGTTTGGGCACGTGCTTTTAAATCCCACTTACGAAAAAATAAAAAAAAAGCAATCCTAAAGTCCATTCCCTCAAAGTCGCTTCGTTTTATCGCCAATAGTCAGCCACTAAGTTTCACGTTAACTCCCTTACCGACCTCCTAGGAAGCACTCCCGGTCCTCCGCTGCCGGCTCATAGCCTTTGGTACTTTGTCCACCTTGCCCAATTTCGGCCGGCCAGCAAGAACTCACTTCGAGCTGCCCAAAGCTGTATTTCAAGTGCCCGACCACATATAGCGGACCTAACTGCCATTGTTGCAAAGTTTGTTTGGCAGCACTTCAGTTATCGGGCATTTCGACCACACCCCACAGGATAGCAAATGGTCTACAACTCACAACGCTGCCCCTTTTCTGATCCCAAGTAATTCCAGACTTTCACACCGGCTCGCCTTGTCTACCATAGGCCATTTTCACCTCGAACGCCGAATAGCGCTTTGGGTCGAGGCGCGGCAAGGACACACAATCATTATTCCGAGGGGCCAGGGAGCTAAGGATTTCCGGACATCATGATGTCTTTCCATCACCGGGCGAGCCTTAAACATGGCTTAAACTAGTCGCTACGGTCCGTTGTTTGTTGTCCGTTGTCCGTTGTTGTCTTGCGAATTCGATCGCTATGAACAGCCTATGACTGTTTGCTCGTTCAGGTCGTTGGCGCGGACCAGGAGTATTGCGGTCGCATATTCTCACGGCCAATCTGCTTTGTAATGGATTCGAAATTACGCTCTGAATGTACAGTCAAAGCACTCTAAGTGAAATTAGTCAAATTCCTTAGGGTTAGTGCAAATTCGACAAGAGTTTGTGATATTATTCGTTGCATGATAAAATGAGGCAAATCTGAGCGAGAAAAAAATAAAAACGACCTAAAAAGCAACATAGGTTGGTTATTTACCAAGCCCTTCAATTTGTTGTTTCTACGAGGAATCACTTGTTGATATTTTCCTCTTGGTTTTTCAAGGGAAATTCGTGTATAAAGAAATGTACTTGTTAGGTATACACAAAGTACAGTTTTGATCCAAAAGCAGCAAAATCGCCGTGACAGCATTCTGCACAATCCGCGTTAGTACTCGCGATGATTCTAACATCGGTCAACAGGAGAGGGGCGAAGACTCAAAACAGCAACAAATTTATTATAAGAACAGCAACTGATGTATCCTAAATTATGTCCCAAGTTCTTGTGGCAATGATTGTAAAAAGCGGCTACTTACCACAAAAAAGTGAGCTTATCTACTGGCTTTAAAATTGTTTTCACATAGATGAACTTAAAACATTATCCCACAGCAAGAATAGGCAAGATATCTATGCTAACAACCAGTGAAGTATGCAAGTTACCAAGTGTCAAAACCTCAGCCTTTAAACTAAACAAGTCAACTTAGTAACCTTTTAGCTGTTTCTCCGGTTTGAGCAATGTATCATCGCTTGATGATGATACTCCCTAGAAAGAATTAAAAATCACGAAAAATGGTTATTAATTAAAATTTAGATGAAGAACTATTGGATGCAGAGTTCTTTTCATTTCTTTCAGAGCACAGATGGAGTTGAAGTCCACCGAATGAACACAGAAAAGAACGAGGACAAAAAGTTATCGATAAGGACTCAATAAGATTTGTCGAAATATTTAAATTTTACTTTTCCAAGGCTGAAAACATTAACTGAAAGGTCAACGTTCACATGAAAAGAAAAGAACGAGTAACAAAATTTCGGCATCTTGATTAAACAAGAATTTGAATTTTCAAACAACTTATTTTAATGTTGAAAACACCATTTGAAAATCAAGTGGTCCAGATAAATAAAAAAGCTGGACCATTTCAGCAACCACCATCAAATTGCACGATTGAATTGATCTGAACCACACGCAGAGTAAAGGTGGTCAGACACGAGGGGTCATGTAGCAGGGACATGTCGCAGCGACATGTAGCAGCGACAAAAATTTGTGAAGTACACACTGAGGGACATATAGCAGGGAGTGTAGTGGGGACATGTAGCAGGAAAAAATCATAGCGCTTGCACACCACATGAAAATGTCGCGGGGACTTGTCTCAGGGACATGTTGCAGCGACACGTCCCATCGTGTCAACTGATACTATTATAATTATGCAACACCAATTTTGGGGACATTTTGTCCCCGCGACATGTCTCACGGAGTTCAACTTGTTGAACTTCATGTGACACGTCGCGGGGACAAAATGTCCCCAATATTGGTGCTGCACAATTATGATAGTATCAGCTCACACGAGGGAACTTGTCGCTGCAACATGTCCATGAGACAAATCCTCGCGACATTTTCATGTGGTGTGCAAGCGCTATGATTTTTTTTTCTGCTACATGTTCCCGCTGCACGTCCCTGCTATACATGTCCCTCAGTGTGTACTTCACAAATTTTTGTCGCTGCTACATGTCGCTGCGACATGTCCCTGCTACATGACCCCTCGTGTCTGACCACCTTAAAACATAAATACGTATATATTTATAACAATGGTACTAATAAAAACAGCCATCTTAGCCATAAGCAGTCTAAAAAAGTAAAGCAAAATGACAACAGTCTTGTAAGAAAACAAAAACATACCTTTTTCCCGCCAAAGTTGAGTGCAAAACCTCTTATAGCAGAGAAAAGACCTTTAAATTGTTTAGGTCTTGTCACAACCCACTTTAATAATGTGGCTTCCAGTCTGGCTTGCCGTATTAGCTGTTCCTAAAGGAAAAGAATGACAATGTATATTACTGCACATCAAAGGCTTCCGTGAGCCAACTCGTGAATAAGAAATGCTCTACACATCGCTGGTTCATATTTGAGCGACTCTTCCTTACAAAAAGGAGTCGAAATGAAGTCAAATAGAAATTTTGAATTTAGACATGTGCTTAGTCGATTTGGTTGAGAAAACACTCGAGTTCATGGAAGCTTTGTTGTATCAATTAATACCGTGATCCGCGATACGAAATGTGTGATTTTTAAGGTCTACATACATTGTTCAGTAGAAAAATGCAAGGATATATTTTCACTTGAAGAACAGATCCACTGACGCATATAAAAATTAACCCGGCTTTAGCGCATAAACGTGTTCATTTCTCTCCTATTTCAAACAATGCGTATTTGTGTCTCCCCCCCTCTGTCACGCTAAGACATGAAAGACATAAATTTGGTTTATTCATCAAAGGACTCTAGCAAATAATATAATGAATTATATTTACGAATTGAGCGGTCCGGCCGGCCAGTTCTGACAAATGGTAAGCGCTCTTAAGTCTTCTCCTTAACTTTCCCCTTTGGGTGCTCCTACCACGTAACAATTAAACTGCTTCACCAAACGGTTTTCACTTGACTCACCACAGATTATAATTTATGTGCTTCGAATGAAAAAGGCTATAAAAAAGTGTTGAAACCATACTGCCAAGATGAAGAGAAATTCTTTATTTAAAAATATTGAGCAACATAAATACACTCATTTCTCCACGATAAATTGCCTCTTACACGTAAATTCGTCCTAAAAAGATAAGTAAATTTTTGCTTGCAGCCTAAACGTGATTCAGAAGACCATACAGTCACACCACCAATAAACTGTTGTGATACAGCTAAAACCAGTAGGTGTCATATAGAGCGGTTGTCAGTTGAGTGCCGAACGTAATTTCGTGATTGCTTTGGTTTCGCTGCGCTTAGCGCCGTCTACGTGCATTTGCTTCGAGTTCTGATTGGTAAATGGTTTGCAAGACTGCCTCTCTGTGATTGGTCGGAGTGATTACTTTGGTAATGGTTAACAACACGCAACTGAAAATCGCTCTATAAATTAAAAAGTAGAACGTACATCCATTTTTTGTTTTATATCCCTTGCAAGAGTGTAGAACGCCTGGTAAAAAAAATGCACAATAAAGTTCAGGATATGCTCGACTGTCAGCTATTTAGTGTCCCATGTTACAGTCACACAAGTACTCACTCAACAGCCGGAAATCGAGACTGTCAAACAAAAGCTCACTCAACAGCCGGAAATCGAGCCAAAACACAGGTTTAAGCATACACTACAGGAATTGAAAGGGGTCAGGTTGCACCAAAGAAAGTTGAACTATTTTTGATTACTACTCTGTCATAACCTCACAATTTGTAAAGCTACGGGCATAGCCCAAATTTGCCATAAATCACTCGTATGCATGGACTCCCGTCGTCCCGTCGTAAATAACAAAATAATTATTACTGGTATGATTTCTTACATACGATACCACAGCTAACTATCGTGAAACGTTAGTAGTATAAGAGGGATGTTTTAATCCTCTTTTTTTGCGAAGGAATCTCATTAGCGTGCGGAGAGAAATATTAGATTTACCAACCACGGACTCACTTCTTATTCATATTAATGAAAACCACTGAACCGTTACGTAATCGCATAAATTATCCATTGCAGACAGGGATTGTTCTTACACAACAGAAAAGCTTTCCTCAATAGCGAAGCGCACAATTACTATTTATAGAACTAAAACTCAGACAAACAAACCAAACGTGACTCTCAGGGGATTCCTAATAACGAATTTCTATTGTCAGAAATGCAAGAATAAACAAGAATAAATTATAAACTCAGACAAACATGAGTACTGACGTCATCTGTGCGCTTTGCTATTGTTTCCGGTTGTGAATTTTTATTATGGCGTGAACAGACTAGTTTCAACACAAAGATTAATGCCTTAGCGAGTCCTTAGAAATCAGCACACTGAAATAATTGTTTGGTTAAGTGCATATGTGTTGACTGGGTTATGATTGTACTATCTTTTAACAGACTGTTTGTTTTTAACACGGAAAATAACGATCACTGCATTATAGGCGCCATGTTCGTTTTTAACAAAGCTTTGCGCGTGCGCTGACAAACAGGTCAGAAATCTAAGAGCGCGTGCAAACATTGTTCAGCCACCGAAATCGAAAAAATGCCCATTTATCCTTCTAAAAGCCGTAATAATCTGAATAAAAATTGACAAACTTTGCCTTAATAGTCATTTCGTTTCATGTCCTTTTACGGCTTTTGTGCAGGTTCAGATTGTCCTAAATGGTCGATCACACCAGTGTACATAATGGCCCATTTCACACTAGAAGACGGACAAATTGTCTGGACGGACAAGTCGTCCGACGATTTGTTCGTGTAATGTGAATTCTAGACGGACAACTCACCCTGTATTGGTCATCGTAAATTCATATCTGAACGAACAAACAGATGATTTTGAAAGCAAGGGGCCTGGCACTAACAGGCTTGGTTACCTTGCTTTCCATCCGCCATTTTGATTTTCCCATAAACCATCACTCCCTTTACTAGTTCCATTCCCCTTAGCGAGTATTGGGACCGAGATACAACCATTTGTTCGTCTGGTGTGAATTTAAGTCGGACTTCGGACGACTTATCCGTCTAGACGAACAAATCGTCCTCGAAAAATCGTCTTAATAGACGGCCAAATCGACGGACAAAATCAGACGACTTTTACGTCCAAACTTTTGTTCGTCCCGTTTTCTCACTAAGACGACTTGTCCGTCTGAGACGACTTGTCCGTCCAGACGATTTGTCCGTCTCTAGTGTGAAAACGGCCAATAAAAGAGACTGGGACCATTATTGACCATTCGGAAGAAAATCATTCACGCCAGCTTCTCAGTAGCTTTCCAGGAGCGAACGCAGGCACAAAGAACCACAGGTAAGGGTTTTTTTTAGCTTTTATCCAGATTATCACGTCTTTAAGGACAAGGGATTTTTTTTCTAATGGAATTTTCAGTACGATTTACCGTGAGCACCCAAAAAACTATTTTACATGTTTCTACGATATAATCAGCTAATTGTTATAATTATTTTCGTATCCTGCTGTCAAGAAATCGAGCCTTATAATAACCAGACATAAAATGTGCCTTTCAGACCACCACCGAGCGCTGATCTGCCTGAGGCAAGGGTCACCTGTAATCCCGCATTTACACACGCGGGAGTTTATTTTGCCGGCCCCTTATTCGTGAAAACCACTGGCGGTACAGCAAACTAGATGAAGAAAGCGTTCATTTGCCTGTTCACATGTGCCACATCAAGAGTGCCGCACTTGGAACTTATCGCAGACTTATCCACAGAAGCGTTTATCAGATCTCTACGAAGATTCATAGCAAGACGAGGGACACCAGCCTCTATAACGACCGATAACTGGCCAAAACTTTCAAGCGAGCCAAAAAGATCTTGTCCAGGTATTTCGAGACAAAAAAACTCAAGATTTTGTCGGCAATCAAGGCATCATTTTGAACTTCATCCAAGAGAAAGCGCAGTGGTGGGGAGGATATTACGAGCGTATGGTTCAGCTTGTCAAGAGAAGTCTTCGTAAGGTCCTTGGAAATGCACAGCTGTCATACGAAGAACTTCTTACAGTCCTAACAGAAGTGGGGGGAGTGCTCAACTCGTGACCCCTGACGTACGTCTAGCCCGAAGCCATAGGAGACCCTCTAACACACTCACACCTGGTGATTGGGAGACACTTGGCCACATTACCTGATAATGCGGAGGTAAGTGACGATGACGATTCCGCCTTCAAACTACAGCGAAGAGCAAGATACCTCTGCAAACTCTTGGGGCATTGTTGGAAGCGAATACCGTGTAGGTTTGAGACAATTTCATCATTACGGTGCCAAGGGAGACCAGGAAACAGAGGTCCTGATTGGAGACGTAGTTGTTTTTCACGATGATGACCTACCGAGAAGCAGCTGGAGATTAGGAGAGATCATAGAGTTTTTTTTTTTTGAGATCATAGAGTTGATCGAGAGCAGAGATGGTGACAAGCGGGGTGCTGCGTTGCGAGTTGTAAGCAAGAAGGGAAAACACTTAACGTTGCAGAGACCCATACAGAACCTTTTCCCATTGGAACTGAACACAGGACACCCACCTGAGAATGAGCAAGTCGGTGTCGTCCAGCAGCCCGACCTTCCTTCTTCAGAAACCTGAAGACCCCAAGACAAGCAGCAGCAGCTACTGCGTACATCATCAGGAAATTTGTTAACCAACAGTGAACAGTTGGTCGAGGGGGGAATGTCAGAAATCGAGCCTTATAATGAACTGACAGAAAATAAACCTAGCAGCGAGTGGAAGTAGCCTAGAAAATGAACATTAACGAACACGCCATGTACCGGGTCTGTTTTTTATTACGGCCATAAGAGACAATGACTTTTCTGTTTTAAGCCAGTCTTGAATGCGGATAGTGATTTAAAGAGAGAACATATTCAGGATTTTGAGCCTTTAGAACTTCGAGCCTTGTAAAAGAAGGATCTAGCCAATAAAAATTCTTACGATACATATAATGACACTCGAGTAATAAACACGAAGCGATAACACCGCATTACGTTTGATCGTGAGAGAAGGCGTGCCCGTCAGTTGAATTCGCGACCTCTGATTGGCTAACTTGTAAAAACGTTACAGTGTTGGGTGCTCAAGGCGGTAAGGCGCGTCGCACTGTAATGCAGGTCCATACAAACTCTCATAGTAAGTGCTCTTATGAACAGTATGCTACTTACTTGGCGTCTACATAATAAAGTAGCAAACATGCAAATCAATTTAACAACTATTTAACTGTTTTTGAATGGGTAACACTTACTTCATCTATATTAATGTTCTCTTTAACACTGGCTTCTAGGAATTTTATTCCATGTTCTGCTGCCAACTGAAGACCAAGAAATGGCAAGAAGAAACATCGACTTCAAAGCATAAGAACTGAGTTAGGATATAAGTTTAAAAATTAGAATAATGCAACTACAAACAAAATTTAAGGTGGTTCGATACAGTTTTCTGGAGACCATACTAACATTTTTCAATCGGCTTTTAAGCGGCCTTCTCCAAGTCAGATCAACGTGAAATTTTCACCATTAACTGGTTTTGAATTGAAGTTTGGCAAGATATATTTTATGGTAAAATCGATATTACCATGACGACGATAAACAAGAAACTTAGAAATCAGTAAAAGTGAAATTTAGCGCCTTTAAGATTTCGCATTGAAAATCCCACATAGGCATCTTAAAATATGGTATATGGCATATATATTTTGCAAGAATAAAAAAACTAAGTCTGTATGTTTGAATTAAAATAAATCGCAATAACATTTCAAACCTTACTATTTGTGTACTGGTATTAAAATGATCGAGAGATTAACACTGGTTTTGTGAAATTACTTAATGATAATCTCAAAAAGTAGCTTGATAATATGTTTGTAAACTTTGAAAGTTTTGTGAAATGATATATATGAAATAAATCATATATGAACTGCGGAAATGAAATCAAATGAAGAATGATCCTCGCAGTTGTGAACGCAATTTAAGCAATTGCGAAAAGAAGCCTGAAAAAAATTCAGGACTTCAACGGGGTTCGAACCCGTGACCTCGTGATACCGGTGCGATGCTCTACCAACTGAGCTATGAAGCCACTGGCGTTGGGAGCAGGTCAATTGTAGGTTCATATGTTCCCGTGAAAGGAGTGAGTGTGAAATGACATATATTTTTTGGGTAATTTTCGCTTTTAATGGCTTTTGCAAAAATCTGAGAAACGGCTCGATAGATTTTTTTAAAACATTCACTGTGCATGCTTACCGATGTGCAAAATATTACCTGAAAGTTTCATTGGCATTGATTTACTGGAACGCTTTTAAATTTAAAGATGAAGACGACGTAGGAACCGGCCGAAAAAATGGCGTTACAAATTTACTTTTTTAAGTTATGCTTAATAATGATTTCAAATCAATGCGCACTGCATTCCTCCGTGATTTATACTTTCGTTGTGATCTGCAGTGCATCTATTATTATCTATATTCGAGTATGATTGTACCTTATTACTCTCCTTGCTACTTTCCAGATTCCCTTAAGTCTCTTTTTAGGATTATTTTGAGCAATAAATGCCCCTTTGCGTTTTGAAAACGTTTTTACAGCAGGCGTTTTGAACTCAAAAGAAAACAGATGCAAAGAAATTTGCATCAACGAGCGTACATTGCAATGTTCAATCACGGAAGAATGTAGTGCGCATTGATTTGAAATCATTACTGAGAATAAATTAAAACAGTAAATTTGTAACGCCATTTTTTCGGCCGGTTCGTACGTCGTCTTCATCTTTAAATTTAAAGGCGTTCCAGTGAATCAATGCCAATGAAACTTTCAGATAATATTTTGCACATCGGTAAGCATGCACAGTGAATGTTTTAAAAAAATCCATCGAGCCATTTCACAGATTTTTGCAAAAGCCATTAAAATCGAAAATTACCCAAAAATTGCACATGAAGCGATGTTAGGAAAAAAGGTAGTTCTCAAGATCGCAAAAGAGAAAGTATTAAACAAAACTTTCAAAGTTTACAAACATAACATCAAGCTACTTTTTGACATTATCATTAAGTAATTTCACAAAACCAGTGTTAATCTCTCGATCAATTTAATACCAGTACACAAATAGTCAGGTTTGAAATGTTATTGCGATTTATTTTAAGGTGTTTCCCTCCAGTTTCCGTGTAGCCGCACCGTCCGTTTTTGAGCGGCCGTTTAACTAACTTTCCTTTATTGAATTAGAATGAAACTTACACAAAGTATTGTACAAAGTTTGACGTTTATAAGAGTGTAATAATTTTAAAAATCGGTTTTAAAATTGCGGAGATAAACGAGAAACATTGAAATCGCATGAGTCTAAATTCCGAGCGATTGCGATGGCATCTAGAAAAATCAAAACTATTACGATAAACTATGACATATGGCAAACTGCTTGTTTAGTGTATGAGATGAAACTATGAAAGTTTGAAAGCGTTTCTCGTTTTAGTTTTGAAGATTCGATTTTCTGTAGGAAACCGTAGTTTTTTGATTGAGTCCTTGATATTGTAGTTTTAGCACTTTTCTACATATTTCAAAAACCGCGAGATAGATTTTTTTTAAACTTTTATGGTCATTTCTTTATAATATGAACAACATTGTCTCAAAGTTTCATTTTGATTGAAACATTGCAACATGGTCAAATAAAATAATAAAGTTCACCTAAAATGTGATTGAGACTTTGTGCTGGAAACTGGAGGGAAACACCTTAATTCAAACATACAGAATTTTTTTATTCTTGCAAAATATATATGCCATATACCATATTTTAAGATGCCTATGTGGGATTTTCAATGCGAAACCTTAAAGGCGCTAAATTTCACTTTTACTGATTTCTAAGTTTCTTGTTTATCGTCGTCATGGTAATATCGGTTTTACCAGAAAATTTCAATTCAAAACCAGTTAGTGGTGAAAATTTCACGTTGATCTGACTTGGAGAAGGCCGCTTAAAAGCCGATTGAAAAATGTTGGTATGGTCTCCAGAAAACTGAATCGAACCACCTTAAAAAGCCAATAATCCTCAAATACATATTTTCAGAATCAACTATGTACATTGAATAGTTGAATGGTGAAATATTTCGTTTTAAACGTCGCGTTAGCGAGTTATAGAAATTTGAATTTACAAAATGCTAGTTAAATGGCGTCAACCAAGGTCTTTGCCATTATTTCTACGTCAATTTTCAATGCGCAGTTTACAGCTTAAGGATAATCAATTTAAGAAATAATAAATCTAAACTGTGGATAATCAATTGATTCGTAAAAAAATTACTTGGAGGGGTAAACAAGCAGTTGTATACTTGTAAATGACACTTGGTTGACGTCATCTAATTAGGGTTTTCCGATTTAGCGGAAACGGAAAGACTTTTTCCGCCTTGCTAGCTAATTGACGATGAAAATGCGTTGTTGGGTCAGTTTGCACAATGCATTTTCAGTTATTCATTGTTTATTTCCTGTTGAGATATTTGACAATAGAAAAGACTTTCTAAAGCAAATACAATAGGTTGTCGCAATTTCAAAACAATTAAAGCCCACAAACTTAACAGATCGATAATACGTCGCGTGCACTGACTTTATATCTGATGAAAACATTCATATAAACTAGCAGTAATCACAGCTTATGGAGACGGGTTCGAAGGAATTTCCGGCGGAAATGAGCCCCTGAAAAAAACCGATAGGGGCGGCCATTTGGAAGACCGTCTACCAAAATATCTCAAATTTTACTACACATAAACCACAGGACAACCAACACGAAATTAGGATTGCGTTCTTCGAACGCGATTAGTATGTGGTGTTTTATTAGATATAAAGTCACTGCGCCTGACGTATAAATATTAATTATCAAAATATCAACTGACACAACAAATGGTGACTGAATCTTTAATGTTCTTTCAACAAACTTTGAACTTCACATGTGCCAAATCTAATGCAAATGAGAAAACTCTGTTGTTCTTGCTCATTTACATTAGATTCGTTAATGTCCCTTTTCAGTAGTCATTGAACGGCAAACATCAACAAGGAACGTAACTAAACAGAAGTGAAGCGACTATAATGTAACCAGTATCCAAGTGTTGAATTTTTGCGTTCAGCTGAAACCACGTGAGTTAATCGCAGGAAATTCATATTCGTCATTGTCTGTCGCTAAACAGCAAAAATCATACACCACTTACTAAGCGAGTTGTCTTTACAATAGCTCTGTTTGGCAGGTTCCCCTTTTCATCTTCAGAATTTTCGGCTCTCAAAACGTACGACAACATGAAGAAATGTTGACTACTTGAGCCAGAGCATGAGACAAAAGCTGTTTTTTTCGTATGCTAATTTCTTTCTTACGCAACGGATTTTTTCAATTTCTTTTGTTTTCAGCACGAACTGCACGTACTATGCTTCAACTTCCTGGCAATTTGCATACGGTGCACATTTGTATACGAAGACACAATGCTACTTCCTAGCGTTCCTACATGTACTCTGAATTCCATAATTGTGCCATTCTAACAAAGGAGACTTGAATAATCACATCCCGGTGAGGCTGAGCCTGCACGTATAAACTCATTTATCATGGTATTTTTCATTGTTTCTGGAGTGGGCGATTTTTTTTTTTTTTTCATGCGACTGTCCTTTCGACTCCGACGGAGTTGATTTAACCTTCATACGTTCTTTTTTCTACGTCTACCTTGATTATCTTGCCCCGTGAGAACATTGTCAAGTACCAGATCACAGTTAGATAAAACCTTAGTAGCGCTCTCTCGAGAAAACAAGGCATCAGTCCTAATCCGAAAACTTATCCAGATTGAAATTATTATTTCCACAGTCAAAAATCTTTCGAAATGCCGACCGAGTCTGCATCCCTGCAAAGCTCTGACTGCAACAACTTCTTCAGTATCTTCAGAGGTATTGAGATACTTAAGCCGCGAAACCGGGAACAGAAACAATACTACAAACTCATGATACAATTTAAAATTGCCTACAGCCTAAAATGTCGAAAATGAAGTCAACATACAGCTGTGCAAATTAATTTATAACCGAGACTATATCTCCCTGGATCCAGAGGTCCGTTCTCTGAATATCATGAGCGAAATTAACCGCATAAACGGTTAGAAGAAGCTCGCGAGACGGACCTCTGGTCACTCGAATATACAACCTCATTTCCATGCGAGGATCTAGTTCAGAATCTGAACTAGGTCGCTGATTGGTTACTCCTACTTGTTTCCAGACTCTACCCGGAGTTAATGATGCAACAGCAACTTCGATTGGCTGGACCAAAACAATTCGCCACGGGCGCGTGAAAAAAAATTCACCGCCAGAAACAACTTTAAGCATCACGCTTTAGTGAATGTGCCGACACCTATAGAACGAATTGAATGCCATTGTGATAATGTAATGGATAATTAAATCACTTATATAAAGATCCCGAAAAAATCCTTCCGTTTCCGCGTTTTTTCCGCTAAATTGGAAAACCCTATTAGCATTTTAACTTGTAAATTTAAATCACTGTAACTATCTAACGGAACAAAAAAAAATTTATTAGACATATTAAACTTAAATACAGTTGCCCTGCAAATTAGCAAAAACGCTATTCGGGGCAGGGAAAAGTAATGTAATTGAAAATAATGAAAGTAAGACAATATAACAATACAGAAGCTGATCTGTAGAGTTACAGATTATTTTAAAGCTTTAGATGAAATCATGACATTGGTGGCAGACACAGGAAATAAATGAATGAAGTATGCAAATTATAACATTTTCATTTCCTTAATATCACATTTAGTATTTGGGGAACATCAATATAGTCATCTAGACGATCAAAACAAGAAATATTTCACCAATCAACTATTCAATGTACATTGAGTTAATTCTGGAAATATGGATTTAGAGGTTTTAGGCATTTTTAGGCAAATGAGGTACGTAATGCCATTTCATATTGTATATATTTTTTTAATGAAACCACATGACAATTTCTGACAATTTTTTTCAGAAACCATGGACATCTGTTAATTTAACAACCTACAAAATGAAAGAAAGACCGAAGCACTTATTTTTGATATTTTATTTTCTTACTTACGTTTGCTTTGTTATTTGTTTTCACCTAAAATGATGATTTGGCAATAATTTGAAACTATTAGGTTTACAAGATTTTCTAACCTTTATTTGCTTGCATGTTTGTCAATGTTTTATGACTTATAATGTAAAACTTTTAACAATCTAAAGGCAATTGTTGTGTACAAATGTGTTCCCGTAAAAAAATGTCACTTTCATCTGACTAAATATAGAGTTTTTCATGCAATGTATAGTCTAAAAAATTATCAAAAGGAAAAAAGATTGATGACAATTCTGAAAAGTTTTTCTTTCTGAAAAAACTTTGTTGAACTGGATACTCAAGTAGCTCACTGGTAATCTTGTTACGTAATGACGTTATTGACGCATTTTCAAATGAAGCAATGAATAAACCATTTTTCAAGTAAAGTGACATTTCATGTGTAACTTAGATGTATGGCACCTGCTTTTTCTATTTCCCTCTTTCCCAGATTATGGCAATGAATCCTATACTAATGGTGGATCAGTTCACTGCGTGATTTTTTAACTGCGTACGGACGTAATTACAACAACACCATCTTATCATGATAAAGCAAAGAATAACTTGTAAATTCTTTTATATTTCTGTAGAAACTGGTCTGTTGGTTAGTTTGGTGTTTGATCCATTTCGCGTGCTGCAGGAACCCGAAGCATTTAAAAAGTAAGATTATACAGAAAGCAAAATGTTTATATGACGTTGGAATAATTCCACGTTTGACAAATGACAAAATAACGTCATACAAGAACCACATGAAAAGGCACTTTGTCTGGTAGCCCATTGCTATCATTGGTAGCCTGTTGAACGGACTGTCCGAAAACTGATAACTTATTAAGCACTAGCTCAATAATTTGGAACTATTAGATTTCCAAGATTTTTAACCTTTATTTACTTGCATGTTTGTTCATGTTTTATGACTTATAACATAAAACTTGTAACAATCTAAAGGCAATTGTTGTACAATTCTTTTTTCCCTAAAGAAGGTCAACTTTCATCTGACCAAATATTTGGTCAGATGAAAGTTGAAGAGTTTGCCTAAAAATAATCAAAAGGAAAAAAGATTGATGACAATTCTAAAAAGTTTTTCTTTCTGAAACAACTTTGTAACTGGATATTCAAGTAGCTCACTAGTAATTTTAAGAAAAGGAAGACGACCTTAATTTACTTATTTCTTACCTGTGCTCCTCTTTCCTTGGACACTGATCTTTTGTTCTCCTTGTGGCACTTGTTTCCAACCAAAATTGTTACAACATCTGATGATGTATGCTGAATGAATCAGTCACATTTAATGCATAATTATACAATTTTACTGTAACTGTAAGGATTAAATCTACTAAAATAGCGCCTGATACAAACTCTCACAGGGCCTTATGCCCACGGAATCTCGTTATTTAATCATTGTCAACGAAACCAGTAAGCTCCAGTAACACTGTACAGCTGATGATACATTGATCCCCAGACATTTATATGGTAGTATTTCCCTAGTTTTGTAATTCTCTGTTTTCGAATTGCCCATAATACACTTTGTTTGCCCCCCAAATTTTGCATAAACTATTGTTTGTAAATGCTCATGGGAGGACTGCATATTCCCAAGAGCATTTCAAAACAATAGTTTATGCAAAATTTGGGGGGCAAACAAAGTGTATTATGGGCAATTCGAAAATAGAGAATACATGTTGCTCCTCAAATCCGTTGCTGTTTGGAGATGAAAACTCAAATATTCAAAGCGATTTTAAGTTGAGTACCGAAAGAAATATCGCGATTGCTTTGGTTTTGCATTATTCGCACGCGTTTTGCCGCGCTTCAGTGGCACCGGCTACATGTATTGAACAAGAATTGTCTGTGTCTGTTGTGATTAGCCAAAGTAATAACTGTGGTTTAATGGTTTTAGGATTTTCTTTGTTTGTAAACGGGTTCTTAGTTTTATTCTAAGATTTCCAAACCTTTCTGCACAAAAAATCAGTGACAAACGCCGTAGAACTTTCAAAAGCCTTTAAAGTGATAAAGGATGTCAGCAATCATAATGTTTTTTTTTTTGGCATTTTACAAAACATCGAGCAAATTTTACCAAGCGAAACGAAAATAGAGCCTCAGCGCAGGTTAGTAAAACGTAAAACGCTTGACTTTTTTTTTATCAACAAAAGAGAACTTTTTTATTCGTGCTGCGGTGAATGGAACTCGCAAAAAGATCCATTTATTCCTAAAATATAAGCTATTGTAGCCGCAACATTCCCGGAATCTCGTTTATCCTCGCACTGTTAAAGCAGTTGTATAAAGTTAATACATAGACATTAAACGAATTTTTATTTGCACTAACGAAAAAAAAAAATTTTTTTACTCAAAGCGTTTTTAAGGTGAAAAATAAAAAGTACACGAGTCCCACAAACTCCGATATAATCATTTTAAAGCCGTGGCTATATGATTTTTTCTTTTCTCGTTTCAATTTTTTGCCTGACAAACTGATTTTCAATCAAATCATGCAGTTTCCAGTTAGAATATTGCATTTATATAAATTTTTGCCGATCTTCAAGTTATGATGTACATGAGAAAGTAGGAGATTATGCTCGTGAAGAACACTCGTTTTTTTTCTTTTATATAAAGGATAATGCAGTTGTTGATCCCGTTCCCATGTCGTCTGATCCCTGATCCCTGATCCCGGACCCGTGATCCCTAATCCCACTCTTTGATCCCCCTGATTCTATATACCTCATTACCACCCTGATTAGAAGTAGATGTCAGGTGCATGTGTAAAACGTAGGCACTCGTATGCCCATTTCTTTGGTACCCACAAGGGTATCACGCTTCTGTAAGCAACACTCTTGCCTGTATCAGCTCTGAAATATTCAGTAGAGGCATAAGAAATAAATGTTATTGTCATATTTATAATTGCTTATAAGCTAGGCAATTTTTTCGAAGTGTAGCAAATTTGTCCCATACAATTCGGGTTCAGTTGGCTAATATAGCCGAGGGTTATTAGAAAACATATAAATATCAAGCCATTGGAAAAGTATTCCAGAAAAACAAACAAAAGGTATGTGTAATGCCACCGTGAGAGTTACAGCACTGTGTGCCCTACCATATATAACGCCACTTTAAATATTTTGTATACATGTGAGCGTAGTCAGATGGACAAGAACACATTCCAGAAGGTTGAAAAAGTCAACTTACCTCTTTAATATTTTTTTTTATCCACTTTGTAATGTTCTCAAATGATTTTTGGTTTGTGATGTCATAAACAAGCATGATTCCCTAAAGAAACCAAACACATGGATGCACAAGCTCAAGATTATGAGTACTTCAAAAAATAGCTTCTAGAACTAATGCTTCTTTGCAAAGTTCACAAAGATATGAGATAAACATGACCGTTGCTTCCTTTAGTAGCACTGAATAAAGAATGGCCGTGTTTCCACGAGCGATTTTTCAAGTCGCTGAGCGAGTGACAGTCGGAAATCTCGTGAAAACAGTTGCTTGTCCAACTCGCTTAAAGTTAAGCGAGTTGGCGAACTACAATAGAATTCCCATTAAATTTAAGCCACCAAACCAGGTGCTTAAGCTTGTCGGCAATTAATTTCGGCCAATCGCATTTCGCCAGCTTTCAAACAACAAAGAAGGGCATTGTATTGTCGTTCTTTTGTGTTCTAATTTTCTATTGTTTTAGCAAAAGAAAATATATCGCGCATGGTATGAGAAAAATGAATAAAGTTCTGTCCGTGAAAACGCATAAATTTTTTAAGCTGCTTAACGCGGTCAGTAAACAAATCACCTACAGGAATGTTAAGCGAGAAAAACCGCCTCGTGAAAACACAGCCAGTGTAAATTAAATTTCTCAGACAGATCCAAAACTGCACACAGGTCTGTGTATGTGTAACTCAGCTCTCCTATTATCTATATCTACCTAATAAAATTTAGGGAAAATAACTCCTATCATAAGGGACTTTCTCTACCATGGAAACTAAATCTTCAGGTCTTGAAGGTGCATGTCTTTTATAATACATTTAAGAACTGGTTCATGCTTAGCGTGCGTCTATCAAGTTATGGGTGCACGCGGGTAGTTTGGGGAGCACGGTAAACGAAGTATGTAGGAGAAATAAAAAAAACTTTTGCAACTTATAGTACGCAAGTGCTGTTCACTGGTCTATCTTTCAAACCGGAATCGTTAAAAAAATTCTCCACGACTCGCAATTGTACACAACTTGTGTGCATGACAGTTCATCATTAGTTTTGTCTATGCTTCTTGGTCAGTTCCAAAGATCTCCAAACGAACACTGGCTTTATAATTTGAACAGGATTCTGCTTGCTCAGCCTTGCAACCTAGACAATGGGCAGACGAAACTGTTCCTTCTCTTTCCGTGTTGATTAAAATCGAGATTGTGAGTCATTCATACGCTCTGGGTACGCTGGAAATGTCTCACTGTCGCTAACAAACTTGTTTGCAATGATGTAGCCTTGTACATGTAGTACGCTAACTATAAATCCGGACATTATTTTATTATAAGCTACAGCTTATAATAAATAAGGCTAGGCTTCGGAAAGCTGTAAACTGCTTGTGGGTGTAAAGGCTGTTGATTCACTGGATGATTCAGTGGGAGACAATTAGCAGTCCGGCTAAAAGTTCTCTCCAAACTTTTCAAGTGCATCCATAACTCGATAGATGCACTGCTAAAAGCATGAACTAATTCTTTTATAACATAGCGAAAGGAAAAGAAAAAATATTGATTGCATGACTGAACGAAAAAAGGCGCGAAAATTATTACCGCGTATCGCAGTTCACCTAGACGAAGCTGAATGAAAGTTCAAAAAGAAACAGCAACAAGAACAAACTTGTAAACTTAATTTGCAGGAAAGCTGGGTGCTAAAGGAAGGGACTAAAAAGCTACATCGAGTGCAGGTAACGTTTTCTTAACGTTAATTTGTGTTAAAAGGTATTAATTTTTGTAAGATTGCCTTGATTGTATTTTCTTCAAATCGGATAGCTTTTCGCTCTGTTCAGTCGCATGCTTGTTGTTTGTCTTTCAATTCTGAATTGAAGTATTTACAGACACGATTCTCTGCCATTTTACTGCTGTATTTCATGTTGTATTTAACGTATATCGTTTTAAATTTATAATAGGTATAATTTCCGTAGAAAACCTCGGTTTGTAAAATTTTAGCGTAGCGTGGTCACGAGTAAACTTGTAAACATCGCACCGCCAAGATAAAAAACGGATGTCTCTTGGTGTTGCGGAAGCCATCGTTGGTTAAGCTTTTGTGTTGTGGTGTGGGTATTGTTCAGTGTCTTTTGAATCTTTTGTTTTACGTCATTTTCTGATCACACCATCCGCAACACTAAGAAACTACCTAAAAAACTAACATTAATAAGCTAAGTTTTTTGGCATTTCCATACAGTCAATGGCAATAAATTAATAACTGAGGTTTGCTTCCACCCGGATATTTACGATGTTATAAACTGGAAAGGAGTTGACACTGGCTTGAATAAAAAACGTAAAAGTTGCTAAGAACTAAAACGTTTTCTGTTTGTAAAAATAGACATTTCGACTACAAAAACTCGAGTCTTCATCCTGGCTGCAATTTTACCATTTTTAGAACCATTTACGATGTTGTTACGATGTTGTTCTCCATTTAAAACGCGTTGAGTGAGCAAATGAGTGAGCGAGAAGAATTATGCTCGGTGGCATTTACACACATCATTTCTATGACAAAAGGGAGTTTAAGCAACGACGACAGCAACGCCAAGGAAAACGTCACTTGAAAAAAGGATTCGCGCTATTTTAAACTACTTTGCAGTTGCTCCAATTTGTTTAGTTTGTCTGATGTGACTGGATTGTCCAGGAACTGAATTTGAAAGGATAGCTTTCCAGTTCAAATGGAAAAAGGAAAATTAACCGTCGTGTGTTCACGTTCTCCACAAACCTATAATGTGATCATTTGACGTTGTCGTTTTGCAGGGAACGGCAAAGAAATGTACCAAAATGTAAAACGCGCGTGCGGAGGCATTGTTTTCGCTCATTACTCATGCGCGTTGAATGGGCGTGCGTATGTTTAGTTTTATAATTCAACACATTGATACACTGCCCAAATATGGTAAAAATGTTATCGATATACGTTATGTCTACATGATGGCGGTAAATTTCGCATTATAAAGGAAAGTGAAAATGACTGCTGCCAGCAATTTCGTGTTTTGGGGCGAGAAAGTGCGTGAACTAGTTAAAAAAGGGAAAAGAAAGAAAAAAAAGAGAAGAAAAGAGAAAAAATATTGTTCACATGATTGGACAAAAAAGGCGCGAAATTTTCGCGTTGTAGCGGTCGCAGTGTTTCTTTTCTTAGCGTAGCTGAATGAAAGCTGGTTCAAAGTTGACAAAGTTTAACCGCTCGACAAGGAGTGAATGAAGGAGCACAATTTTCGAAAAATTCCTTTAGTAATCACCTCTGGAATATGATATAGACTTGATGCTTCCTCAGAAAAGTTTCTGATCTCGTCATTACGGCTGTAGGAGCTAAAAAACGAGCAAGTTTGTAAACAACATTGATCGACTCAGCTCGTACTTCGATGTTTGAAAATTTGGTGCTGATGGAAGGGACTAAAAAGCCAAATCAACTACAGGTACGATGTTTTAACCGTTTCTTGTATCTTTTAGCTGTGAATTTTTGTAGGACATAAGCTTTCCACGCTGCAGTTCTTTCCGACTTTTCGCCGCTATGTTTAGATAAGCTTAAGTAGCCGTGTGTTTGTTCAATTTGTAACTAAGGCATTCTATGCCATTTTACTGTGTTTTAATTCGTGTAGTCACTACTCTTTTCTGTTGTTTAAGTAGACGAAAGCTCTTCGTAGAACCTCTCAACTGATTGTGTACGTTAAATTAATTTTAGCTTGGCAAAAGTTTCGGCATTCGCTGCTTGTTGTTTAAGAAATGGTGCGAGGTAAAATATTGTTGTAAGCCTTTTACTTAATAAAAGGTTGTATATCTCAATGAATTTTTTCTCGAAACTGGGATTTGTTATCAATGTGTTGAATTATAAAACAGTTATAGTGTTCAAGCTTGCGCAATATTGACAAAGGCGCCACTTTCATTCATGAACTGTGTGATGTTGCAAGTTTCGCGCGGTAAAACATATGTAAGCTTTTTTTTAAAATAAAAGGCTTGTCGGCGATATTTTTTCTTCAAACTGTGCTTTGTTATCAATGTGTTGAATTATAAAACTATTATAGCGCTCAAGCTTGCGTGATATCGCCTAATTTTAGCCGAAGCGGCCTACGGCCTCGTCGGCTAAGTATTAGCCGACGAGGCCGGCTAAGTATTAGCCGACTTTCAACCTATGCAATGAATGAACAAACACATAAAAATGGACAGCACAATCTTCTTTCGAAAAATTTTATTCAAATCTCCATAAGTTTATGTTTAAAAGCAAAACGCGAACAACTTATAGCGCATCGAGGCCGAGCTGTCTTCGATGAAATTCAAGAAATCGATACGACTGAATTTGAGCACGTTTTATAAACAATTCTCCAAAACTAACGAGAACACAAAGAAAAAGTTAACCACTGATTGATATCAACATAAATTCCCATCGAAAAATGTAATTTGTTTTTAAGTTTTTTGTTTCAAGTCCCACGACTGCTTGGAAATTCTTTAAAACTACGCTTCTTCGCTTCTGAGTCTGTAGAAATACAGGCTAAAGTTGCCCCACACTGATAAAAATGTCAAAAATGTATGAAGTTCCTCGAAGCAAGATTTTATCCCTTAAAGCTCTTCTTTTTCACTGTAGCGGCTTCTGAGTATCCCGTAATTTATACTATCCCTGTCTTGAGTAGCTAACCGCAAAAATTAAAAAAAAACTCAGGGAAAAACGTCGGGAAAAACGATTTTGCAAAAGAGTTTACTGTAGCTGACGTGACCTCGGCCATGTAGCCGCGCGACAAACAAAACCTCGAGCTTTGGTTTGAAAATTGCTAAGATCCCGGACGTTTACGCGACGTCATACGTGCATGTTTTGCGACGTCATACGCGCCCGCGAGCTAGCCCTGCCCAACGGACACACATGTACGGACGCGCCCGAGAAACATTCTGCTAGTCATGACCATGAAAACTGACTGGCATAGGTTCTATGAGTATGGAGCTAAGCGAACGGGCCGAAAGCTCCGCTATAAAGTAGATTAGTTGAATGTAGGTGCATCTAACATTTATTCAAGCACATACAATATACTCATACCAAACGTAGTTAACTTACCTTGGCCCTACGGTAGTGTTTACTAGTGAAAGAACTGAACATCTCCTGGCCAGGTATATACCTTAAAACAAAATGCTAATTAACTCCATCACCATTAAAACACTCAAGAAAATACAAGCAAACATGATAAAGTTGACACACAGGGAGAGGGAAGGGGAAGAAAGCGGACACTGTTCCAACAAATGTGACTGATATTGTCAGGCGGGGTTATCTCGGGAAATTCTATATTTCACGTATTTATTTTATGTATTCTTGGCTTTCACATGACGTCATAAAAATTAAAAAATCTAAAGAAAACGTCCTACAAAGCTGTTTCTAACATGGTATGTGGATACAAGTGTTATAATCTTTCACAAAAAGTTTCAGGTTTTAACGATGATTTGCTTCCGATTTACAAAGGTTTTAAGTGTGTCACGCAATGCGTCACGCTATTTCAGATAAGCCGCGAAAATAAACAAAATTGAATCAGCTGAAAGTTATTGTTTGCATTATAAGTGCTTATAAGCAGAGTTAATTGAGCTTATAGCAAATACAATATTTTTGGATGTGATTTTTGGTGTAATTAAGACTTTGAATTTTTGGCCGCCATCTTTGTGCCCCTTTCAGGGACACAAAGATGGCCGCTCCATACATTTCTTACTAAAAATATCTAATACTCGTTCGCCTGTAACTCTTGAACGAAATGCTTTTGCGCTTCAAAATTTGGCCAAGATGTGTACTTTTAAACTCTCTACAATTCCATAAACATTTTGGATTCGAAATCTATTTTTTTAATGCTTCTGAATTTTGATATGACGTAAGTGAAAGCCAAGAATATGTAATATGACTTTTAAACTATTTGGAAGTTATTTTGTGCTTTATGATGAATTCACTGGCAAGGTACAAAAGGGGATGATTTCTTTCACGTGTAATGCCTGGGTTAAATTCAGTTTTTTCTTTTTTTTTTCCTTTTTCACCGATTCTCTGTCAGGCTGTTCTCAATAAATTAATTAATGTAGCATATTTTAGTAACATTGTTTTTTTTTTAAATTAGGAGTGATTCTTTAAGTTTGGAAAGACTCCCATAGTCAAATTTTAGAAAGAATGTATGTAAAAATTGACAAAAACAAAATTGGTTTGTCCGATTTCGCTCATTTTTAATTCTCAGTTAGCTATTGATGAGAAACCATCAATGAGACGGATATAGCACTTTTCTTCTCTGGGAAATGTTGAAGCAACCAATGCCGTTTTATTAAATTGGGAGCTTTGGAAAGTCTTAAATCTGCAAACTATAGTTTTGTCTTTTGAGCTTTCTTTAGTTTTCTTTTATTTTCATAATTCCTGTAAAGCTGTTACTTTAAGCAATATTTCAATATTTCAGTCCAAAAAATGCAACATTATTCAGAATTATTATTAATACTGATGTGCCTACACTATAAATGTTGACAAATAAATCTCAATACAATATATAGATATTTGTATCTCATTCACCATTCAAGGTTAATCTTTTTCCCATCTAGTTGTATTGTCTTAAATGTACTGAATCCAATACCTGAAAATCACAAAAGAACTGACTTAAAGAAAGACAAGTTACAAGATTACCCCCCCCCCCGCCCCCGGGGGGGGTACTCCCCTATATACACTATATAGTTATGTGCCGCCTCCCGATAGGGTAGGGTTTTTAAGGTTCTCAGTCCTTAAATAGGGTATCTTTTTTGGTATTTTTGGTATTATTTTTTGTGATACTTAAATATTCCTTAGATAGGGTCACTAAATTGCAGTATCCACCCCAACGCGCAAAACGAAAAAGATATGTCCTTAGATATTCCTTAGATAGGGTCACTAAATTGCAGTATCCACCCAAACGCGCAAAACGAAAAAGATATGTTCTGTTAAAACTGTACTACACGCCTGGTTTTGGGCCTTAAAAAGGGTATCAAATCTTGATTTCCAGGGTTTGAGAACCTTGGCGGCACACACCTATCCTAAATTCTCGGGAGAACCCCCCCCCCCCCGGCAAGATACTACGTTTAGGTGTCACATAATGCAGAATGGGGTTGCGGAATAGCTATTAACCCTATCACGGCCACAGGCGACTATAGTTGCCTTAAGGAAATGGAGAACTGTAGCCAGGGTTCATCATAATGAGTAAATGTAAAAGCATTCTCTTGGCTTACCCATAAGTGGCCAAAGGCGACTATTAGTCCCCATATGCTATTTGGGAAATAAAATATTTTACCATGGAGAGAATGAAATTTAAGGAAACTTGGGTGCAAAAGGGTTAATCTGTAAAAGATCACTGCAGTGCACGTGATGCAAGTGACATGTCACAGGTCACAACAATAGCGGGATATATAGCCAGTGTACAGACCATGTTAAAATAAACTTCTACCTAAAAAGCAACATAGGTCGGTTATGCCCCGAGCCTTTCAATTGTCTAGGTGTCTGTGATAATGTGTATACGAAAATAAATTCATGTGAGTTAGGATAAAGAGAATTAAAGAGAAAGAGATCATCATTACTGATGGAGTTGCAATTTGAGACTGAAAAAAGAATTTAGGCCTCGACGGGATTCGAACCCATGACCGTTGCGATTCCGGTGCAAATGCTCCACCACTGAGCGAGAAGACCAGATGGGAGTGATCAAATGTGAGTCCAATTTTCTCGTGAAGTGATGAATATGATGTATATGAAAATAGGTTCATTTGCCTGTGTTGTATAAAATTTGACATTCACAAACATTCTAAAAAGGAACTTCAGCTTTGTAGAAAAGAAGGTGAAGGAAGGGATAAATAAATTGCACGCTAACCACCTTGGATGGGGAGAGACAACGTCAGGAGCAAAGTTTCTTATCTTAGGAAACAACATTATAGCAGAAACCCTCAAACCACTAACTTTCAGATCAAATATCCAACATGCTTAAACACAGTTGACAACCTTAGAAAACCTAAAAAAAATCAGACTTGAATTGAAACCCTAACCTCACATAGCAGTGCAATTCTACCAACAGTATCACATTCAAGGTCATGAAAACTATTATTGTATATACTGCGTAACATAAACATTTAACACGGTAGGTAGATCCTTGTATAAGCATCAGGGTGCATTTACAACACGAACAGACAAAATATTACAGCAGACTCATACTTAAGCTAGCTAACCTTCATAGGTACCAGATTAACATACAGTGAAACCTGCAGACACCCTCAGGACTCTCGCTAGTGTCCGCTTAATAGAGGGGTGTGCTGAATACAGGTTCGTTTTTACAGGACCCAAGCAGCCGGTGTCAGCTTAATAGAGGGTGTCCGCTAATACAGGTTTCATCATCATCATCATCATCATAGCTTTATTTAAAAACACGGTATCCCATCATTAATTACAAAATGCTCTTCCAGAGAGCCGTGTATACTAAATATTCTCTATAAATACCTAAATATGTTAAAAATTTCTAATTAAAATTACAATACTAATACACTGTATTTACACTGTAACTAATACATTGTAGTTACACTGTAGTTAGCTCTGTAAATGCTTAGATAGTAAATAAATAATCTGTTTCTTTTATATCATCGTTCTATACTGTATACTGCATTTTAAAAGCTACCCTAAATATTGAAATTCATTAAGACATTAGAGATGATATATAAAAAGGTTTCCATTACTTCCAACCAGAATTGGATATTGGCCTATTTATAAGTTGCTGTTGATGTTAGGTGTATTGCCCCTTTGTTAAAGAGACACCAATTGCACTAAAAGATATACACATTAGGTTAGCATGCCATATTAGGTTTAATGGAACGACGTACACAACAACACTAGCATGCCAGCAGCCAATTGGGCGGTTGCTTTTAAATACAGTCCATTGACTTCCCATAAAGCCTGGGCCAAATGATAATAAGAATTGTAAATGTAGGATTGACAAGAGTTCAAACTCTCGCTCTCCATATGGCCTTAGACTCTCACACGCTCTTAGGGACTCTCGATCGTGCTCTCTCAAAAAAATTGGATGAGCTCAAATTTTCATCTGAATCTTTGGGAATAATTCTGAACTCTTGCTCTCGACTTGTTTGGCCTCGACTCGTCTAGGCCTCAACTCTCAGGCAGTCTCACTGACGTGAACTATCGCTTTCGTTTGGTTCAAGCTCAATTGAGCACCGATAAGAGCATCCAAAATGAAAAACCAATAGTTATCATGTCACAGACTATATCATGGATAAGTGGTCTTTTAAACAAGATTGTAACTTTGCAAGTTTCAAACTTGTTCTAGAATTGGGGCAATTAACAGGTAATAGCCTGTACACTGAGAGCCGTCCCCTCTCATGGCCTGCGCTCAGACAGGAATAATGCATGTCATCGGCTTCCCCTTTGGGTCAATTCCTGGGACAAACAGGGGAATATGTTGGGAAATACTGGAAGTTTGAATACTTCTTTGCCCCTGGGGAAAAGAAAATGTTAGCCCTTTTATTAATAAAGTTAAAGAATAGGGTGGGAGAATTTTAAAACTGGAATAATAATTTCAAAAACAGGAATAACATGGAGGGATTCATCCAACACCATTCATGTTTACTATTGTTAGCATGTTTATCACAAACATAAAAATCGTTTTTATTATCACTTTTTTCTTTTTTGTTGTCATTTGTTATAGTTTAACAATTCCAATAAGAGTATTCATTCATGCAAAAACAAACATTCCTTTTCATACCAGGCTTACATTAATGGTTCATTTTCATAGCAGATAATAACTTACAAGTAATTTGGAAATTGCATTTTATTGCTTATCAGTTTTTGACTTGGTATTCTTAAGGTTATCCAAAAGGTTTGCAAATCTTCTTGGCATTTGGCTTTTACATATTTATTTGACTTCTCTCTTTCCCAGTGACCTTAGTCTTTCATCTTTTGATAATATAAGTCCTTATACCCCTGTGAAAACTATTCCATCTAGAAAAGTCTAATCATAACAACATCCCCAGAATATTTTCCTCAAGTCTCTTTAATCCTGGTTTTCATTGGACAGGAAAATCCCAGGCGATCGGGGATTTTGCTGTTTTCCAACCGTCCCAGATTTTGCCAACTTATGAAAACACGAAATCGTAGGCATCCCTAATAATCTGGGATGGTCGGGGACAAATCAGGAAAATCGGGAACGTTTCTATTTCACCAACGCAAACCCAGATTTCTGTAATGTTTGGCGACATTCCCAACATATTAGCAAAATCTGGGACATCGTCGGGAAACAGGAAAATACCCAAACATCTGGGATTTTCCCAACATAAGAAAACCAGGCTCAGTGAGGTCGGGATCAAGTGTTCAAGGAGGTGGATATGAGGGGTATAATATTCTGACACGGACAATGGATTTTGATTTAAACAGTTCGCCAGTCCAAGGGAAAATCTTCAACTTTGTTACATCCATTTAACAATCCCCCTGGATTTTCCAGGGTTCGGGAAGCTTATGACAAGTGCACAAAATGCGTGCATGAACATAAACGCGCAGGGCATGGGACACACTCCATAGGCAAATTATGAGTATTGCTGATCATGAACTTTGTTTTGTTCTTAAACAAACAACAAAAAATAATGAACCTATGGTGGATATAAATCTGCTGTTAAACGCAAATAACTATTGTTATTATGTTTATCGAGAATGTAAAAACGTTTTGCCATTTTGTTTTCTTTTTTTGTTGTACAGTGGAACCTCGATTTAACGAAACTCTATATAACAAAGTCCTCGGTATAACGAACGATATTCTTTAGCCCAAACGTAAAATCTACCCCGATATAACGAAGCTAAAAACAAGAGGCAAAGTACATTGGACGATTTCTTTGATTAAGCATCTACAGAGCTGTAGCAATGATCAATTTTCTAGCATCTAGTCAGTAGTAGTCTGTTGTTTAAGTTTTGTTATGCAGAGACTGGAACTCGCGTCCTGGGAAATCCCCTGATTATCAATTATAGATGTGTACAATGTGTGCTCCAGGGTTATAATTCCAGTTATTCCCCTTTTGTTAGATAAATCCGAGTATGGAACAGAACAAGCAGTTCTTGCTCCGAACCTACAGATCTTTCAAACATTAGCTCTTCCTAAAATCCGTACTATGAGTCCACCTGCTCATCTCAAGAGACACTGTAACCGTGGATTTAATTTCACTTGCACTATTTATCCAGCACCTAATTTTAAAATCACCTGCACAAGCACCCTCCCAGTATTAGTTCTCACTAGTTGGGAGTACACATTCTAAGTTCTAAGGTATAACCTGTACAGTGTTCCAGTGCCGTAAGTAGTAATGTAAGCTCCTTCAGACCCATTTTGACAGGTACTCATCAAACCAGTCATCAAGTCATCAAATTCCGCCTCCCAAATTAGCATAATAACCCTAAATTCAAGATGGCGGATAACCCTAAGCTAATTAGCATAATAACCCTAAGGATTGCAACTGCGTATGTCCTAATAACCCTAATTCAAAATGGCGATATTCATTACAAAATCAAAATGGTGACTTTGGGCCGGGTCGCATTACAACCGATTTTGCAGAGAATTGTTTACTCTAGGGACTAAAATCTGTCAACACACCTCTTTTCTAATGCGACCCCTCATTTGTGCTTTTTCAAAAATTTCAAAATCGGAGAAAAACATCAAAGACGCCGGTGTGCTTGGGTGGGGCTGACCGATTTTTCCAAATTTCGGAAAAACAAAGGAACCCGCCGTCAAAGCTGTCAACGGTTGTTAATGTTGAGCTTCCGATGTATGTCGCCGGGGTCACGAAATGAAAATGGGCGCGAAATTTCAGTCACGAGATGAAAAAGAGCACGAAATTTCATCATTCACGCTTACGTTTTCATTGCGTACAGTAGCGACGCTATGGACTGGCAAGATTTTTTCTTCCCATACGGAAATTTACCTGGATTCTACGGCCGTCAACTGCCGTCAACTGCCAACAGTTGAAAAACCACGATCCATTCACACGTGGAAGTGACCATGCATATGGCGTTCGTCGCAGTCGTCGAAGCCGACGATTTCGTGCTCGCAACAGAGTAGCTGCAAGTAATCTGTTGCGTTCATTTAACCATCTTTCGGTCAGTAAAACAAACGCCAGCAACTGGGCTCGCTGACGCTGAATAGCAAGCAACAACAGAAGTACAGTCGTAATGCAAAATGCCCTGCTCGGCCGCATGATAAAGGTTCGTGACTGAGAAAATTTTCACTTATATGATTGACGTTTCCTTTTTAACCTCATTTAAATGCGACCTTTGTAAACTCAAATTAATTTTCATTTCCGGTCTGATGCAATTTGATTTTCAGCCGATTTTTCCGAGCCAAAATAAAAATTAGTCTGTAATGCGACCCGGCCCTTTCATTAAAAATTCAAAATGAAGGATCTGATTCTAAATTCAAAATGGCGGATATAGTTAAAAATTCAATATGGCTTTTCTCATTAACAATTCAAAATGGCGACGTGGAGGGGCCAATCACCGAAAGCAACGTCCTAAAACGTGTGTCTGTTTTCATGCTTAAACTCTGAGTTCTTTCATCCCTTTATATCGACTTATGTTCTCGAGCTCTTCCATGTGGGACAACATATTGACAGCGCATGCGCAGTATCGTAGCAACCACAACAACAATGGCAGTGAAAATGGCACAAAACAATTAGGTTTGATGAGCGCAAACAATGCCTTATTCTTATTTGCATAGAAAGGTCATGAAAACATTACATAGCTTTATGCAAGATGATGACATGGATTATGCGGAGGCCGCTGAAGCAGCAGTCAATACACGAAAATATTTATTGAACAGACTGTTTGACCAGGAGGACCTGCCCAAAGAAATGTCAAATGAAGATGAAGACTTGACTTACACAGCAAGAAAGAGAAAATATTACGATAGTTTTTATACAACGTGATCAATTCCTTGGAAAATGAATTAGAATGCGAGTGGATTTTCTGTAATGTATTATTTTGCAATTGTCAATAATAAATGTCATTCTTCAAATATTAAGTATTGTAGTTTTTGACCTCTTTTGTGATTGGTCTTATGTCAAACTGACTAGACACTGATCGACAAGGAGCATCTGCTATCGACCCTATAACATGATCGCGTGAGTTGCTCTGAGTTTCTCAGTTACTCTGAGTTGCTCCGAGTTGTTCTAAGTTGCGCACTCAACTGCTCCGAGTTTCTCACTTAAATGCTCTTAGTTGCTCGCTCGCTACGAGTTTCTCACTCAAATGTTCTAAGTATTGTAAAACTCGTTCCTAAACTGTTATCATTAATTGACACTTAATTCGTGACCGTTGAAAAGAGCAAATAATGTGTATGGAGACACGAGAGGTTTTAAAAATGATTGGGCAAAATCGACAACGCAGAGATGTAAGAGAGCAGACAACTTGGCGAATGACACGTATGGCTGGTGTGACAAACATGCATACCAATAGCCAAGGTCCCGATCGCGAGTTGGAGCGTACCAGACCCAAGCGTAATTTGGATCGGTTCACGATCAAATGTCGAGAGAATCGTTAGTGGAGGGCCATGAAGATTTTGACTGGAAGCAGCCTGTTCCCGATTTCTGTTTATAACGTTTTGTATTCTTAAAACGGTGCCTTTAGTTCAGAGCTACCAAAGTTCCCTTGGACTAGCATGTATCTTACTTCATTGGAACTGGACAGTTTTGACGGCGATCTTCAGAATCGTATCATTCACGCTATCTACCAAGGTCCTAATGGAATCAATGGGACATTTCATATAGAATATCCAGAAAGAATAGAAAGAAAAGAGGAAACACCAATGGACATAGATTCTGTCATAAATGGCATTCAAAATCTTTCCCTGACAAATTGATCATGTGTAATTTCTTTTCGCAGTTGCAGTCTCTAGCACCGGACGCATGTATCTTAGATCTTTTTATTATTAAACATATAGTTGAAAATACTTGAATTTGTTACAAACATTTGTGAGACTTTGAATTTGGGCTAAAATCCTTAACATTAAACTAAGAAATGATACTGCGACTGCGCATGCGCTGTCGCTAAAAACCCGTCGAGTTTACTGAATGTGTCCCACATAGAAGAGAACTTAAGTTGATATAATAAGAACTCAGAGTTCAAGCATTTAACCAAAAAACGATACTATGCATGTGCTGTCGATATTTTGTCCCATATGGAAGAGAACATAAGTCGATATGTAGAGATGAAAGAACTCAGAGTTTTAACATGAAAGCAGACACGTTTTAGGACGTTGCTTTCCGTGCCCACGCCGCCATTTTGAATTGTTAATGAGAAGAGCCATATTGAATTTTTAATTATATCCGCCATCTTGAATTTATAATCAGATCCTTCATTTTGAATTTCTAATGAAAGTCGCCATTTTGATTTTGTAATGAATATCGCCATTTTGAATTAGGGTTATTAGGACATGCGCAGTGGCAATCCTTAGGGTTATCATGACATGCGCAGTAGCAATCCTTAGGGTTATTATGCTAATTAGCTAAGGGGTATCCGCCATCTTGAATTTAGGGTTATTATGCTAGTTTAGGAGGCGGAGCTTGATGACTTATGAGAACAATAGGTTGTCATGGTGATTAGGGTTTGATGAGTACCTGTCAAAATGGGTCTGAAGGAGCTTGCATTACTACTGCCGTTGTTTTATGTACAATGTACTGTAGCTTCATGCATTCATTAAAGGGCAGATGGTATTTGTTCAGATCCCCTGCATTTACAAAACAATTCTTAACTATACCTCGATATAACGAACCGATATCCAGTCCCTTGGTACTTCGTTAAATCGAGATTCCACTGTAGTCTGTTATAATTTTACAATTTCAATAAGAGTATTTACTCATGCGCGAAGCGGCATGAGGTAAGGTGTCGGCTCTGTTTTTCTTGTTATTATTTTTATTTTTTGTCACGATTTTGCATGCAAATTTATGCACGCATATTTTAAATTGTGCACTTCCGGTTCATAGCTTTGCCACTACACTTCTTGTTTAGTGACTTCCGGCTACTCTCACTTCCGGTAAAAGAGTGTTACTTAAGTGTCACGACAGCGTCTCCTACAACCCTACTTACATTAGTAATGTTCGCGTTTGGTATATATAAGACTTAGAAGAATCACTGGCTTCATTGAAGTACAGCCTTCATTTACAAAACAATCAATAGTAAACAACGTGGTTTGCAGGAACGATGACTGAATGAAAGGAGTACTCTTCGCCATGTCGGACATCTTCTTATCATGTTTAAAATATATCATAAAACTTTCTTACGCATACGCATGAGTATAGGCTGCTTGGAGCCTCTTGTTTAATTTAATCAACAACAAAAAAGAAAAAACATTCCTTTTACGAGGCTTATATGAATGGGTTATTTTTATAACGAATAATTACTTACAAGTAATTTGGAAATTAAAGTTTATAACTTATTAGTTTTTGACTTGCTATTCCTAAGGTAAATCAAAAGGAATTCAAATCTTTTTAGCAAGCTTCATGCGACTTCAACACATAACTTGATTTCTATCCTTCGCAGTGGCCTTAGTTTTTAACCGGTGAATACGCGCATGCGTAATGAATGGGTTATCGGTAACGGCGACAGATATGCAAATTAGTCACTCCTTCGCTCACTCGCTCCTTCCATCAGCTGTAAACTTTGTGACGTAATGTTTGTTACGAATGCGTTTTGTAACAAGAATAACGTGAATTCAGCGATAACAATAACTAAATAGGCCATTTCCGAGTTGCCTTTAGCCTCTCTATCAAAGCGAGGCTAGGTGCGAAACCTTTCATATGAAAATGAGTTTTCATTCACATGCAAATAAAACTTATTTGCATGTGAATGAAACTCGTTTTCGCACCTAGCCTCGCTTTGATAGAGAGGCTAAAGGCAACTCGGAAATGGCCTATTGTTGTAAACGAATATAAATAACAATAAGCTTAACCCTTTAAGCCCCAAGGGTTTTTGCATTTTTGAGCAATTTTCTGGATACACACGCCCCATGTAGCCTGTGAACAGCCGCCTCCTCCCCTCAGAAAAAAATCGGGGAGAGAAGCGTCTGTGTAACGCCGTCGCTAATCTTGCTCCGCGCTCCGGGTGGCTTTTCCGGAATGCTGGCGACGTATCATGATTGGTTGTTATGCTAATCCTATTACGTAGAACATTTACCGTGTCTTCATTGGTTAATCGGTCATTTCGGAAAATTTAGCGCGACTTCCGAGAAACTTGCGGGAAAATTCACACACAGGAAACGTCGATAGAAAATTTATTCGGGCCATTCGAAGCAAAATGTAAAGCAAATTCCCGATAATGTCTGCTGGCTCGATTGTGAGTACAAGAGTACTCTGCACCGTGGCTATTATAAAGACCAGGCGTAGTCAATCGATAAACTGATAATCGATAACAATCAATAGCAGTCGATATCATTCTTCGATTGATATCGATTTCCGATACCACTCGATAGGAATCGATAAAGAAAAAAATTGTGAGTTCGATTGATATCGATTTCCGATGGAAATCGATAAGGATTGGTTTATCGATTGTTATCGATTATCATCGATTTTTATCGGAAACTATTTTTGTCAATTTCTACAAGTTAGAGATTGACACGATGTATTTTCTATGGTTTTATTGAGTCATTCAATCGTGGATATGCAATGCAAATATCAACAAGCTGATACTAAAAGAGCAAGAACAATAACATAAATAATTTGGTATTTTTATCGATGTTAAGCTTCAGCGCGGTTCAAAGAAGAAGAGGAAGTTGCGACCAAAGTAGCGGTGTGCAACCCTCTTGTCTCGCTATAGCAACGCCATAATTATGAAGCAAAATAAACAACAAAATCAGTGTTTTTATAATTTCAGTTAATTGCATTAAGAAAGAAGCGTAGTAATAAATCGCAGGTTTAATAAATCACAGGTTTGCTGTAATAGCACTGTCTGATGAAAGGATTGCTGGACGAGTTCCGATCCAGTTTTCCTGCTTGTTTGCCAAGCTAATAGAGGAATATCATGGACGAATTACCTGGTATGTTATTAGTGACTTCCATGTTTGTTTATCTTTCAACGAAGGGAACTTGGGGAACACTTAACATGACTTGACAACATTGTGTTAATTACGCTTATTTATTACCCTGGTTATTATTCACAGTGAAATAACAGCTTCTGCCAAGCCAAGTACGGCACCTTAGGCCAAAGGATGGAAACGTTCGGGAGGGCTACAATGTCCGTGCACATATAGGATCGAGTTGGATTTTCATCTACGCGAGAACGCTATAAAGGAGATGCAAGATGCAATCGACAGTGCTGGGATGAATGGACAAGTAAAAATATTTTAAAACCCCAAACCAAGAACTAGCTGCTGAAATAATAAAATGTTTTACAATAAGGCATTTGAACGCGGGTCTCGTATTGTTTACTAAATAGTAACGCCATCTTTGAAACGAATACTCCTCCAGGGACTCCTTGGGATTAGTGATTGTTATCGATTACTGTCGATTGCTATCGATTATTATCCATTATCTCAATCGATAACAATCGATCATAAATTTTTTCTGTGAGTTCGATTGTTATCGATTACCGATTTCAATCGATATCAATCGGTGATTGATATCGATTGATATCGATGGTATCGATTGATTTCCGATATCGATTTCTATCGATTGACTACGCCTGGTAAAGAGCGGAGACAAAAATCTCATCGATGGACGGGCCGAATTTAACGCGAAAACCGAGATATTGTCACTAGATTTTCGCGTTAACATCGACAGGTCTTCGTACATCTGCAAGTCTTGCTTAAATAAGTTGGGGAAAAGAAGGTCCCTTATTTCTAATTTGAGAGACGTGAACGCTTCTTTGCAAGAGAGTTACTGCGGCCAGAAGTCCAAACCCGACTCAATGGATATGGCGCATCGAGCACAACAACACGAAGCTGCTCTCCGCCGCCTTCATAGCGAGTTGCATTGGATCAACAATCACGAGAAAGTCATCAAGCCTTCGACATAGTTCCTAGTCAACGTCCACAAATGACATTTGCCTGAATGAAATAGTGGCATAAACGAAGCAGTCATTGACAACGGAGGGGAATTCAGTAGTATAAATAGCGAGCTCCAGGTTGCAGCTATACATCTTAGCGAATGGAAGCTAAAATTACAGCCTTGACTGAGACAAACTTCAACTCTCTACAACTTGAATAGCTTATTAAGAGCAGTTCTCTGTAAGAATCGAGAAAAGTGGGAAATGAAAATTTTTGACCCCCCTTCATATTTTGCATGCAGATAGGTCTTCAGGGGGGATGTTCAAAAATGACCTTTGTTAAGGTTGTTTCTTCTTTGTTACCATGGTAACACTGGATGTTTGTTGGTGCCACTAAACCCAATTTTGACCTCAGAAACTTCCTTAAAAAGTACAAAATGTAAGACATCGTTTCTCAAGTCCATTAATACTGAACAAATCAAGACTTTCACCAGATGTAAAACCTTTATTCTAGTTTACATTTATGCATGTGGCATTTTGTTACATCAACTGCACATGAACTTAACGGTCAAACAACTTGATGGTGTTTCAGCCATTTTAGCTGACGAGTGAAACCAGCAATACCTTTTCTTGAATTTTTCCAAAAGTACGGCGATTCTAGAACTCAAACTACGTGGCTAGTTTAAATAGATACTGTAAATACTAAATCTATAAAAATCTCTGCGGGGCGGGTTAATTTTGGACTTTGGTTCACTGAGGAAAAACCTTCAAAAATCATTTGTTGTAAACTTTGGTGAAATTAACATCACGTTCATTCGACAGAAATCCTTCAAGAAAACTCAATCGGTCTTCAGGCTTAAAGAATAGCATGCACTCTATCAATGTCTGGTCAAATTGGCTGTTAATAGCCGTTATTTTTTGAACAATCGCAATCCAAATAAAGCTTACTTCACTGTTTTCTGCAGTTCTCAACTTGCGAAGAACGAGTTGGTTCTTTCCGCACAGCATACATTTTCGGCACAAAATTCGGATATCTAAACCATCTCTTGTGGCTGAGCATGCTGTTTGTCTTCAGTGGAGGTCCATTAACCCATCACAGTGCAAATAACAACAGCTTTTGTAGTACGTACCCGGAAGGTCACCGAAGCAAGCCATCATCGGAAACTTTGTTCGTCCACGTACAGTTCTACTCTGGATTTACCGCATATTTCTCCGTCACATGTCATCATTGGCTCCAAAAGAAGATAAAACGGTTTTCTGATTAATCTTTTTCAGTCAATCACATTAAGCGAGGCATTTTACCCCTTTTTTTACTCCGTTCTTTGTACGTCTTTCGAAGTCCAGGCCACCAGTTCAGGCAAAACCCTGCTGGTCAGCGGTAGAATCTAAAATACGACGTTCCTTCGTAAAGTGTTTAACGTGGCGTCCTCATCCTATTACATTGTCACTAACTGTCGATTCTATTCTGTTTACGTTGAGCAGCCTAAGGGTACATATTCCCATTCTTTTGTTTTCTGATACGTAGACACGTGAACAAAATAAAATACCAAACAATAGGCATGGGCATCGCCTTTAGTTGTATTTTTGGCGGTATCTATTTCAGGAAGTCAGTATTTACTCTGTGAACTCCGTTTATTGGTGAATTTTATTCACAGCTGTCTGATCATGATGAGCGATTCATGACGAGCGAATCATAGCCGGTGAATCATGTCTGAAAAACCCCGGCCGGATCTACACAGTGAAATCGGCTGGAATGGCTAGTATTTTAGCCGCATATCTTAGAAGTCGACGCAATTAAAATTCGAAGAATCACGTGTCTGCTGAAAAAACATACGGAGACGCATAAAACTATCTTAAGTATTAGGAGACAATCAGCTCAAGAGCAACTACCGGCAAGAAAATGGTGGGAAATATAATGAACAGTTTGAAGAAAAGTTTGCCGTTTAGCAAGCGTTCTTTGTCCTTTGACAGCTATTTTTCAATGGAAGAAGCAAAATTTCAGTCGCAAAAGTGATCACCAAATGACGTCAGAAAACGAAATTATAGCCGCAGACTGTATTCTGTTGAGCTTTGCATTAAGCAGAAAATGCGAAAACCACCTACAAATACGATAGTCCTAATTTAACTGCATGAGCAAAGTTTACTTTTTCAGAGGTTCAAAAGTTCCCATCAAGTTCGTCTGTTTTATGTGTCTCCCGTTTATCTTATCGGTACCGATGCACTTTTTTACCGTACCAATCCGAGTACGAATTCATGATGAGAAACGCTCTGATGGTTGCGATTTGGAATAGCAAAAAAACTAGGAAGAAATTAACAGACTAGAGTGCACTCTTCTTCCAGTTTTTCCATTTTCCGACATTGAGATCTGAGTGACATCCGCATCATAGAAATAAAGTTGTGGGAACCTATTGTAATTTTATGAGTATAAAAAGAGTGGTGAACTGCTTGTGTTTCGCTACAATACCCCCCCCCCCCCCCCCCCCGCCCCCTTCCCAATCTCTCTCCCTCTTGGTCTATAAAGTATTTTTTTTTCTGGGGGGGGGGGGGGGGGGCGTTAAACAGAGGATTTACGGTTGTTATCTCCTAATGTAATACTTCAAATATATACTCTCCTTCCCCTAGAAAGTGTGTACAAATTTATTTTGCCGGATACTATGCACTTCAGAAACACTGTAACTACGGCACTTACGTTAGTGACGCAAAGTTACTCGTAGCGGCGAGCGCGCTAGAACCAATTTGTAGATTCAGCGAAAATCAAAAGTTCTTTCTTGAAAGCAAGTTTTTGCATAGAGAGAAATCAACTAAAAGAGGACGAGCGATCGAAGCGGTAACAAAGAAAATGCCAAGAAAAGTTAAAGACGCAAAAATTCGGTTGTTTACAGCTGAAGTATTCCTAAGGAGAAGGCAAACCTGCTCGCACTTTCCTTGCTTTGCAGCAAAAGAAAAAATAAATAAATAAAAGAAGCAGCTCACTGAGTCACATAACAGGCATTTACCAAAAACGAAAATATTGTATGAAAGTCAGCTACAAAAGAGAGCAAGACGATTACCCGGAGCGTGCAACTGTCATAATTTCGTGCAACGACGTTTCTACAAGTAGGTTTATTTTTAGATAAGCCTTTCCCGCGAACGATTATGGGCTCCTGGCAAGCGTTATAATATCAGAAGAAAGCATCCAGTCGTTCACCTTTTGTTGACGTTTTCGTTTTATCAGCAAAGAAATGTACGGGAAATGTAATTTACTGTAAATATAAAGAAAATCTAACAAAAAAAGAGTTCTGGCATTCCAATTCCAATACTTTCTGGCACCTCAATATGATGCGGACGCCATGTTGGCATTTTATGAAGTCAAATCGTATTCTAGTTATACCGCTGACCAGAGATGTTTTTGCCTGAACTGGTGGCCAGAACTACGAAAGAAAGGCGAAAGAAAGGCGAAAGAAAGACGGTAAAATGTTTAGCTAAATGTAATTAATCGTTTAACTATTAATCAGAAAACCGTTTTATCTCCTTTTGGAGCTTATGTGACGGAGAAATATACAGTAAATCCAGGTTAGAAATGTATGCGGACGAACGAAGCTTCCGATGATGGCTTGCTTCGATGACCTTCCGGGTACTACAAAAGCTGTTGTTATTTGCACTGTGCTGGGTTAATGGACCTCCACTGAAGACAAACAGCATGCTCAGCCACAAGAGATGGTTTAGATATCCGAATTTTGTGCCGAAACTGTATGCTGTGCGGAAAGAACCGACTGGTTCTTCGCAAGTTGAGAACTGCAGAAAACAGTGAAGTATGCTTTATTTGGATTAAGATTGTTTAAAAAATAACGGCTATTAACAGCCAATTTGACCAGACATTGATAAAGTGCATGCTATTCTTTAAGCCTGAGACCGATTGAGTTTTCTTGAAGGATTTCTGTCAAATGAACGTGATGTTAATTTCACAAAAGTTTACAACAAATGATTTTTGAAGGTTTTTCCTCAGTGAACCAAAGTCCAAAATTAACCCGCCCCGCAGAGATTTTTATAGATTTAGTAACTACAGTATCTATTTAAACTAGCCACGTAGTTTGAGTTCTAGAATCGGCGTACTTTTGGAAAAATTCAAGAAAAGGTATTGCTGGTTTCACTCGTCAGCTAAAATGGCTGAAACACCATCAAGTTGTTTGACCGTTAAGTTCATGTGCAGTTGATGTAACAAAATGCCACATGCATAAATGTAAACTAGAATAAAGGTTTTACATCTGGTGAAAGTCTTGATTTGTTCAGTATTAATGGACTTGAGAAACGATGTCTTACATTTTGTACTTTTTAAGGAAGTTTCTGAGGTCAAAATTGGGTTTAGTGGCACCAACAAACATCCAGTGTTACCATGGTAACAAAGAAGAAACAACCTTAACAAAGGTCATTTTTGAACATCCCCCCTGAAGACCTATCTGCATGCAAAATATGAAGGGGGGTCAAAAATTTTCATTTCCCACTTTTCTCGATTCTTACAGAGAACTGCTCTTAAGCTACAACTCTCTCTGCTATAAAGCTTTGATCCTGAAAATTAAAATCCTAGAAAGACGAAACTAATAGAACATTAATAGCGGGAAAGACATAAACGGCCAACAGATCTTTTCAGATCCTGTCATGTCCGGTATTTCAGAGAGATAAGTTAGAGAAATTCAAACCTTTCCTACATAAAAATCTACAAGCCAATATTAATGGCGAAAACAACACAACAACCGCCAGGCAAAAAAAAAAAAAAAAAACGGAGGTACAAGCGTAACACGCCACCGGAAACCACAACCGACAGACTTGACCTCTAGTCCGTTGCACGCGGCTTCTTAAAGGTTTGAAAACTCAGTGTAAACCAAAACCCTCTTTTACAAACTAAATGTAGAATACCCGTAAAACATGAGGTAAGAGTCCGTGTAGGCCTGCCACCGCCATTTTACACTTGATAGTCTGTAATTTGGTTAGCGGAAATTACAAAATTTTAATTTATGCAAAATTATTCCGGAGCAAGATTAGCGACGGCGTTACACAGACGCTTCTCTCCCCGATTTTTTTCTGAGGGGAGGAGGCGGCTGTTCACAGGCTAGCCCCATGGAATTTCATGACTCCATATTTAAAGTTACCATGGAAAGTGCTGCTGTTCTAAAACACTGAAAGCTTGAGTTTACTGGAAACGTCATTCTGACGTTATTTTGCTTCGTTGAATTGCAATAAAGGCTGAAATATGTTTTATCTGCGATTTTTGGTAAGTTCACAGTCATTTTTCATCTTTAGTAGCTACCTGATGAGCATCATTAAGCTTGAAGGTAGTTCAGAGTCCACTTTCTCAATGAGGCGAGTTAGGTGTTGTACTTCGTTTACGAATTTGGCTCGTTGCTCGTTGAACTGGAAAAATGGCCGCCAAGAGACGAAGTAGCCTTGGGACTCAACTCTGGATAAATTTCTCGACCTACCACGGCATATTTTGGAAGTTCCGACCACTGAAGAACACAACAAGCGCGAAATTTCGGTGGTAGGTCGGAGTGGCTGTGGACTTAGTATAAATATGAAATATGTGGGGGAAAGAATGAACCCTGTCAAAAAATCTCGCTATTTCCCAGCATACAGTGCGGTCGTTTTGTTGAAAATCGAGGCAAGGCCAGGATGCACTAGAACGAGAAGCTGAAGCTCGGCTCGGGCAACGAATAAGAGCAAAACAAATCACTTCTAAGGTAGGACTAGGACTGAATTTTGCTGTGAATGTTGACTTTTGGGTTTGCAACGATGATTTCAATTTTAAAAAAATGAAGGCAAAAACATGATTTTTGTTGCTTTTCTATGACGTTAAAAACGATCATTTTTGTCCAAATTCAAACTCTGATATTTTGCAAAAATGACTGACTTTTTTGTGTTTATTGGGTATCTCAATTTGAGGGACTTTCTAGTCAATGCTCAGAACTGACAGTTAAAGCAATGTTCGCACGATTGAGAAAGTTGCAATTTTTTAAAGCAGTGGAGTCTTATATGGCCGTATTTGGCCAGTTGGTATGTTAAGGGTTAAAGATGTTTCGCATTTGGAGTCTTTAATGCAACGATAAAATCGACCTAAAAGGATTTTTGCGACGGAGACACGCGTTTTGATGCGTATGTACCTTTAAGTAATTGAATTTATCCTGTTCCAAGCCAGTGATCACGGTGGCCAAATGGTGTAAAACGTGGCCTTACAGTCCAAAGTTCCCAGCTCCTTTTTGTTTTTCATTTTTTCTTTCTTCTTCAAACTGAACATTATGAAAGTGATGTACCGTATTTTTCTTTTTGCATTTGTCAAAAATCCTTACGTTTATTTTTAAAAAAAAATATTGAACCGTGTCAGTGTGAAAACATATTAAGCTTAACGCAATATTGCGTTGCGCATCAGCATTTCTCATTCACAGGTTGGCTCTTAGGAGCCTTTGATTATTCATCTTCTGAAACGTCCTTACCCCTGTGTAAGCCCCTCTCGTCTAGAAAGATCTAATCAGAACATCTCCAGACTATTTTCCTGAAGTATCTTTAATAAAAGGAATTCCTTTCGATCACGATCCGCGAGGTCAGGATCAGGTGGTCAACCTGACCCAGGAGACTTTGATTCAAACGCTTCCCCCACCCGATGGAAAAATTTTTAACTTTGTTTCAGCTATTTAACAATCGCCATGGATGTCTCGAGGGTCGACCCCCGGGGGAAGCTCATGACATATCCATAAAGAGCGAGCACAAAAATAAACGCGCGGATGGAACATGGAAATGTCTGTTTGCACACAACACAGGGAGAATATGAGCACATGAACTTTGTTTAGTTCTTAAACAAACAACAAAAACTAACGAACCTCCGGCTGGTGTTTCTTTCAATCTGCTGTTAAACGCTCCGTGGGAAAATCTGAACGCAATCGCCGTCTTGCCAGTTCCAGAATCTCCAATCAGTACCAATTTAAAGAGGTAGTCATAGCTTTCGACCGCCATCTTGAAAATGACCAGAATAGATACTCCAAAATCAGGTGCCCGCTAAGAGACTGGAAGCTTTTTGTTCGGACTCTTCGCGTATTATACTCGGTCAACTGACGATGCTGATCGGCTAGGATAAAGTGGATAAGCCAAAATGTGGATGCTTCAATTTTTAAGGTTAGTGTATGGAACGCCAAGCGTGACAAAAGTGTTCAAAAATAAAATATAGGTTGTGCCATTGAATATGTACTGTGCTGTGCAATAAATGGGTTGAAAATTGCGTATACATGATTTAGATATAGGTTGGCAATCTGGTCGATTGTCATGATGCTGCCTATATTGGCGATTTCTTCGACAGAATCCCAGGTATTATCTCACAGACCCGTCGCTTAAAATTGTACCAGGAGCTCGGTTTCCTTTTTCACAGTTGTTAAGCCCATATCACTTTAATAAAGATTGTTTGATTTGCTATTTCAGCCCGGCTTGTTTGTCTGTTGTTTCACTTCAAAAATTGATTAATAAAATCATACGTGTGCCTGGCCGCAAGCTTCTTTGTTTTCGAAGATGATTTCTATTCTCTTATGACAGCGGTGCGAGCATTCTACGAGGCATATTCAATTAACATTTCCGCGAATGAATCATGGGACAGTATAACCTGAAAAAAAAAATTCCTTACATGTAAGGTGGTTCGATACAGTTTTCTGGAGACCATACCAACATTTTTCAATCGGCTTTTAAGCGGTCTCCAAGTCAGATCAACGTGAAATTTTCACCACTTACTGGTTTTGAATTGAAGTTTGGCAAGATATATTTTCTGTTAAAATCGATATTACCATGACGACGATAAACAAGAAACTTAGAAATCAGTAAAAGTGCAATTTAGCGCGTTTAAGATTTCGCATTGAAAATCCCACATAGACATCTTAAGGTGGCTCGACTGGGTTTTTGAGCGACGATACCGTTTAGCTTTGAGAAACTTGTGTACCACCACAAACGATCCAACGGAAAATTGATTGCCACAGCTGTACGAGAGAAAGATTAAAGTTTCAGATGAGATTAATTTTATGGAAATCGGAGTTGCCAAAGCAACGTTATGACGTCTCTTCCGGTTTTACATAATACCGAATTACTTGTCATCAAGAGATAATTTTGGAAAACGCTCTCTGGATCTTCGACCTGACGTACTTGTCCTTAGGTCTACAAAATTTTACAAATTTTTATGGAAGCATTTTCGAGAAAATTTCGAGTGAATTTTTAAGGTGTTAAAATACAACAAAAACAAAACAATTTTGAAATGTTATTAAAACTTATGTCTACAGGGCTTGATGAAATAATGTTTTGGTCTGACATGAATTTTATACCATCCAAATACATTAGGTGAAAATCTCAAGGAAATCGCTCCGTTTGGATTTCAGAAATATTACCTTGAATATGAACTGGCCTGGAGTGTTATTTCGCTTTTACATCAAAAATTGACCCTACACTTATTAAAATTGTCATGAATTAAAAAGCGAATGATGAATTTTTTTAAAACTTAGTCCTCATAAAGATTAATTAATATTCAAAACAACTGCCAAGTTTCAAATTCATTGAAACGTTCTAAGGCTGTCAATTTACAGCCTCGACGTAGGAAAATATTGAGCTCATTTTCACGAAAGTGATTTGTTGATCTCATTATGTGTCTCCATTGTCTCGAATCGCCATGCAATTGTAAATTTCAGTACATAATGAATTCATAAACACTTCATTGCTTTGTTTTAAGTGTTACATGAATTCATGATGTACTGAAAGCTACAATTCCACGGCGATTTGAGACAATGGAGATGCATAATGAAACAACAAGCCACAAGCGCGAAAATCAGCTCAATATTTTCCTGAGTTGGCGCTAAAAATTTACAGCCTTAGAATGTTTCAATGAATTTGAAACTTGGAGATTGTATTAAACATTAATTAATCTTCATGAGGACTAAGTTTTAAACAAATTCATCATTCGCTTTTTAATTCATGACAATTTTAATAAATGTAGGGTCAATTTTTGATGTAAAAGCAAAATAACACTCCAGGCCATTTCATATTCAAGGTAATATTTCTGAAATCCAAACGGAGCGATTTCCTTGAGATTTTCACCTGAGGTATTTGGATGGTATTAAATTCATGTAAGAGCAAAAAATTTTTTCATCAAGCCCTGTAGACATAAGTTTTAATAACATTTCAAAATTGTTTTGTTTTTGTTGTATTTTAACACCTTAAAACTTCACTCGAAATTTTCTCGAAAACGCTTCCATAGAAATTTGCAAAATTTTGAAGACCTAAGGACAAGTACGTCAGGTCGAAGATCCAGAGAGCGTTTTCCAAAATTATCTCTTGATGGCAAGTAATTCGGTATTATGTAAAACCGGAAGTGACGTCATAACGTTGCTTTGGCAACTCCGATTTCTATAAAACTAACCTCATCTGAAACTTTAATCTTTCTCTAGTACAGCTGTGGCAATCGATTTTTCGTTGGATCGTTTGTGGTGGTACACACGTTTCTCAAAGCTAAACGGTATCGTCGCTCAAAAACCCAGTCGAGCCACCTTAAAATATGGTATATGGCATATATATTTTGTAAGAAAAAAAAAATTCTGTATGTTTGAATTCAAATAAATCGCAATAATATTTCAAACCTTACTATTTGTGTAATGGTACTAAATTGATCGAGAAAGTTTTGTTTACTTTCTCTTTTGCGATCTTGAGAACTACCTGTTCTAACATCGCTTCATGTGCAATTTTTGGGTAATTTTCAATTTTAATCGCTTTTGCAAAAATCTGAGAAACGGCTCGATGGATGTTTTTAAACATTCACTGTGCATGCTTACCGATGTGCAAAATATTATCTCAAAGTTTCATTGACATTGATTCACTGGAACGTCTTTAAACTTAAAGATGAAGACGACGTACGAACCAGCCGAAAAAATGGCGTTACAAATTTACTTTTTTAAGTTATGCTTAATAATGATTTCAAATCAATGCGCACTGCATTCCTGTGTGATTTATACTTTCGTTGTGATCTGCCGGTGCATCTATTATTATCTATATTCGAGCATGATTGTACCTTATTACTCTCCTTGCTACTTTCCAGATTCCCTTAAGTCTCTTTTTAGGATTATTTTGAGCAATAAATGCCCTTTTGCGTTTTGAAAACGTTTTTACAGCAGGCGTTTTGAACGCAAAAGAAAACAGATGCAAAGAAATTTACATCAACGAGCGTACATTGCAATGTTTCAATCACGGAAGAATGTAATGCGCATTGATTTGAAATCATTACGGAGCATAACTTTAAAAAGTAAATTTGTAACGCAAACGTTTTGGCCCGTCCGTACGTCGTCTTCGTCTATAAATTTAAAGGCGTTTCAGTGAATCAATGTCAATGAAACTTTCAGATAATATTTTGCACATCGGTAAGCATGCGTGGTTAACGTTTTAAAAAATCCATCGAGCCTTTTCTCAGATTTTTGCAAAAGTGATTAAAATCGAAAAATACCCAGAAATTGCACATGAAGCGATGTTAGAAAAAATGGTAGTTCTCAAGATCGCACTAGAGAAAATAAACAAAACTTTCAAGGTTTACAAACATAACATCAAGCTACTTTTTGACATTATCATTAAGTAATTTCACAAAATTTCACAAAACCAGTGTTAATTTCTCGATCAGTTTAATGTTATTAAATGTTATTGCGATTTATTTGAATTTAAACATACAGAATTTTTTTATTCTTGCAAAATATATATGCCATATACCATATTTTAAGATTTCTATGTGGGATTTTCAATGCGAAATCTTAAACGCGCTAAATTGCACTTTTACTGATTTCTAAGTTTCTTGTTTATCGTCGTCATGGTAATATCGATTTTACCAGAAAATATATCTTGCCAAACTTCAATTCAAAACCAGTTAGTGGTGAAAATTTCACGTTGATCTGACTTGGAGAAGACTGCTTAACAGCAGATTGAAAAATGTTGGCATGGCCTCCAGAAAACTATCGAACCACCTTAATCTTAGCTTTAACCCTCGGACCTACACGCAAACTTATACTCCCACCGTGGTACAATGGGGGGAGGGGGTTGTGGGTTTTTGCGATGTTGCAATATTTTGGAAATATTTTACGTCTAATAAGTAGCCTGTGATGTGCTCTACAAGATAAAGAAAATATTTTGGTTGTGGTGCCGCTTGGGGTCTGCGACGTCGTACAAAGTGGCCGCCAAGATGGCCGCCATCTTGGATTTTACTATAAAATTTAAATTAATCGGAGAAATGCGAAAATTACAAATAATTTTTGCTTGAGTTGGAAATTGACATAAAATTAAACATTTTGATGCTTTTGGTAGCATTTTATATGTTTTTTCTTTCACCGAAAAAAGGTGAAAAACACGCATTTTTATTCAAAAATGGCTTGACCTCATGCTACTTATGACGTCATATCTCATTACCATAGCAACCGGTTATCGCCAAACTTTACCAAAATGTGTCTCCAGGATAAACAAATAGCTATTGAAGACGGCATGAGCTAGTCATAAATGATCTTGAAAACATCAGAGAAAAACCTTAAAGGGGGTGGACGCCATCCCCCCCCCCCTTTAAAGTTTTTCTCCGATTTTTCTTCCCCTTGTACTTCCCAGGGTTAAGTGCTCGTAGCTTAGTAGACTAATAATCCCTCCTCTAAAACGCGCTAGAATTAAAATTCCCCCAGGAGAGTAGTATTATAAGGTCATTTTACGCCGCGCTACTGTATAGATAGGTAAAGGATAGTAAGGGATAGGTATAGTTAACTTATTAATATGTATTAATCATTACCTAACCCTTTTGTGTTATGTGAGACCTATACGTATAGGAAATCGTATGAACTACTCGTGCATTTCGTGATTTATGGGCACGAGTGAACTTTCAAAACATCACGAGTGCCCATAAATCACGAAATGCACAAGTAGTTCATACGATTTCTTGTTTATAATATTCTCAACAAAATTTTGGTGAGGCCGTCACGGTACACTGCGCGCGACTTTCAACTTTCACTTTCGCGCACCGTTCGCATTGCACTTTATAACCTAATTTGCACTCTATAATCTATTTATGCATTCGTCATTGACCAATCAGAAACTGTATATTTTGTTGAGTATATTATAACTTTTGTTATCCTGCATCCCCTTTATTGATATACCATTCAGAAACAACTATCCATTGAAATTGTGGACAGGTAAGCAATCAACTGCCTTCCGTTTTATACCAACACAATAGGAATAATAGGCCGGCCCAAACTTGCCCGCTTTATACCAACTCACTTCAAAACAAAACACAAAACAACACAGATATCCTTTACAAACATATTTACTAAGATCAAACAATATGCCTTGATTAGGACTCGAACCTGAGTTACCACAGCCATCAAAGCTGTGGATACTATAGCTGAATAAAACTAATAAGAGGGTTCCGAAGCATTCATGTTTAGAATCAATAAAATTGCGCAGTATAAAAAACGGCTTCTTATTCGTATTTACCGCAACACTCTTAGAACCGCTACATTGTTAGACTCTATGTCGATTTTCAGTTTCCCAGCTATCACCCACTATAAGTTTTGATAACTTTACTGGCGGAGGAAAACAAACTGAATGTTCAGAGTTCTAACTTTTAATTATGCGAACTTACACTGAACTATAAATTTGCTTGAAAAATTAACACCTCGTAAAAAACAAAGCAGCCAATTACATGCGCGTGCTAAAACAATAAGTTCAAAATATCTATTAATAACAAACGATTAGATATACAGTCTATTTAAAGCATAGATGGAAAGAAACAGACAGAGTTGGTTTAGTCTCTTTAATCGGGTTTATACAAAGTACTCTTTGATTCCTTTAGTTTTCTGTGTCTCACCGCACTGCAATCATAGCAACGAGCAAGAGTAAGGTTTGGAATGTTATTGCGTTTTATTTGAAATCAAATATACAGAATTTTTTTATTCTTGCAAAATATATATGCCATATACAATATTTTAAGATGTCTATGTGGGATTTTCAATGCGAAATCTTAAACGCGCAAAATTTCACTTTTACCGATTTCGATCTTTCTTGTTTATCGTCGTCATGGTGATATCGATTTTACCAGAATATATATTTAGCCACATTTCAATTCAAAACCAGTTAGAGGTGAAATTTTACGTTGATCTGACTTGGAAAAGACCACTTCAAAGCCGATTGAAAAATGTAGGTACGGTCTCCAGGAAACTGTATCGAAACGCCATAAGCGCACGAGATCGGGCTACATCATCGTTATGGGGGAAGTAGCACATACTCAAACTCAGCTCTGCGATGTTTGACACGGGTATTAGGGTTGATTTCGGAGTGATTGTTCTCTAGGTGTCCAAAACAGGATATCTTTGGAAATTAAGCGGCCATGGTATGCAACAAATCAGAAGCCAGTCTTTGGACACCGCTTTGGAACAAGGCGTAAACCTGTTGTGGAGTAGCTGTCCTTAAGAGAAACTGGCGCTGATGATTGGGACAATTATTTCGCTTGAGTCCGTTCTGCAGTTATGAATCAAAGTAAAGAAACCGACAAATTGCCGCAAGAGAGGGGATCGCGATGGATTTCTGCTATTAGTCAAGCAGAATTCTTAAGGACGAGTTTTGAACGATATTGTGTAAGCCAGATATTTTGTTTCTGGACAACCGGCTATACAGTGCAACAGAGATAGATATAATGTTGACTGGGTTTCATTAATACTCAATACAATACAATACAATACAATAACTTTATTTAGGCACGGTAAAATGAATCATCAGGCATAAGAGGAATAAATAATAAACTACTAACTAATTCTAACATCAAACAATATGAAATCTACATGTAGTTAAAACAATACTAATAAAACTCTAATTCAGTTAATTCTTTAAAAAAATGCCTGCTTTCCACCAATGCCGTGCAATACAAGGATTATCGTTTATTTTGAATAAAATCACTACAGCTGGATTTAAAAAGAGGAGAGAGTTTGCGCTTGCCGCAGCTCAACAGGTAGACTATTCCACAGCACCGAATCTCAAGAAGTGAAACTGTTTTTGATAAAGTTGGTTCGGGGCAGTGGAGTAGCTAACTTACCCTCGGAGTTCCTAAGAGAATAATTAGAGATTTCACTTCGATAAGTAAGGCGAATGCAAATATTGTGGAGCGAGGCCATTTAGGAACTTGTAAACCATAGCCGCTGTTTGAATATCCCATTGCATTTCTATTTTTTTCCAACCCAAAGATATAAAAAGATCGTTAGCACTGGTATCATAAGGAGAGAAGGTCAAGATACGGGCGGCACGATTTTGAAGTTTCTGGAGACTCAGGAACGACAAAAAAAAACTAACAAGATAAAAGAAACATCGAACAAGCGTCGCAGCGAGAACAGAGAGAAGAATCAAAAGGAACAAAAAAAAAAGCCAAAGCGATTGTGGCCGAAAAAATCGCAGCAAAGATTAACGTGAGCTCAATGAACCCTGAGGGTAAATGCCTGATATTGTGTTCGAGAACGAATCTCCAAAAGCTAAAACCGAAGCCCCCAATGATATTTCATGTCTTGCCCAACTGAAATATATAGTTAGTATTATAGTTTCGCCTTGTTTTCTTTTACGCAAATTCGACCAAAACATTCCCGGCTGTTGTTTGCGCTCGTGCGATTTCTGTTTTTATGGCTTCGATACAGACCTAAAACTCCCTGATGAACTGAAGTCTACTATAGTTAAACGAAGTATGTAGGAGAAGTAAAGAACTTTTGCAGCTTATAGTTCGCAAGTGCTGCCCACTAGTCTATATTTCAAACTGATCGTTAAAAATTCTCCACCCGCATGTACACAACTTGTGCCGGTACATGACTGAGTTTATCATTTAGTGTTGTCTATGCTTCTTGGTCAGTTCCAAACTAACACTAGCCATATAATTTGAACATGATTTTTTTTTGCCAAGCCTTAAAACCTAGGCCTTAAGCAGACGAAACTGTTCCTTCTCTTTCCGTACGTGTTGATTAAAATCGAGATTTTGAGCCATTCATATGCTGAAAGTATCTCACCTTCGCTAACCAAACTTGTTTGTAGCAATGATTTGGCTTTGTGGTACGCTAACTTTTAATGCTATACGGACACTATTTTATTATTCAGTAGGCTCCTAGTGTAGGCTTCGGAAAGTTTTAAACTGCTGGTGGGTGTAAAAGCTGTTTTGATTCAACTGTTTGAATAGGAGACAAGCAGTCCGGCTCAAAGAAATTTCAACATGGGATGGATTCTAATTTCTGATTCTAATTGCCGAGATTTTCTCCAAATAACGCTGCTTAACTCGCGATTCCAACTTCTTAGCATATTCCAAAATGGGAAAAGAACAAGTCAAATAAAGATTTTCCCCAGACTTCGCTTCACATCCCGAAATATTAATTTCTAAAATGCGACAACTGTAGATATGACTCGCATTTCTGCACCCTATTACTACTTTAGTTAATACGCATGCAATCGAAAGTGGTACAGTCGAACCTCTCCTTACGGACACCTCTCTATTACGGACAGTTTCCTATGTCCCGACAAAATTCTTAAATATTTTCTTTAAAAAAACCCCTCTTTAATACGGACCCTCTCTAATACGGACAACGGACACTAAATCTCGGCCCCAGAGAGCAAATTCATATAAACATAACCTCTTTATTTCGGACACTCCGTGATCGGGTGATGATAGTTTGAGTAAGTAATACAATTTCCTGTTTGTGGTTACAAACATATATCGAAAGACGTTTTTAGATATTGTACTTTATATTACTTTTTCACATGCAGTATTGCCTTATAGTTCGTTTCGTTTTGAAACAGTGATTCGTATACCTTTATATGTAGCTGAGAATTTTACAATGTAATACACTACTGATAGACAGTGTCTCGATGCTATATATTAATCAATTTAGATGCAGTTAAAAGACGAGTGTGGGCCTGTTTTTAGTTAGGGACTGTGCAATAAGTATCAGGGGGTGGGGGGGGGGGGCGGAAAATGGGCTTCAAGTAGGAAAATATTAGGTAATACCCCCCTTCAAAAGAACTGAATTAGTTATTGCCCCCCCCCCCCCCCCCCCCCTCTGATCAGTCAGAAATTTTGTATGACCCCCCCCCCCCCCTTCAAACACCTATGAGGTAATGTTTGTTCCAGACGTGGATATACAGCAATACTACATGTTTACTTGTTGGACATCCATATCTGGAACAAACATGACCTCGAAGCAGTGTTCGACAAAGCCATCTGATTCCACTTCTGAATCACTTCATTGCAAATCCGAGTTGCTTGCACTGGATCTCATTTCCTCGTTAACCTGCTCTTGGGTTTCTCGTGGGATGCAAGAATGATCACCACGAGCGTACTGGAGAACTCGTGCAACCAGTGCCATTTTACCTCCACTGATCTTAAAGGTGGTCAGACATGAGGGGTCATGTAGCAGGGATATGTCGCAGCGACATGTAGCAGCGACAAAAGTTTGTGTAGTACACACTGAGGGACATGTCTCAGGGACATTTTGTCCCCGCGACATGTCTCACGGTGTTCAACTTGTTGAACTTCATGGGACACGTTTTGGGTGACAAAATGTCCCCAAAATTGGTGTTGCACAATTATGATAGCATCAGTTCAAACGAGGGGACGTGTAGCTGCAAAATGTCTCTGAGACATGTCCCCGCGACATTTTCATGTGGTGTGCAAGCGCTATGAATTTTTCCCTGTTACATGTCTCCGCTACACTCCCTGCTACATGTCCCTCAATGTGTACTACACAAATTTTTGTCGCTGCTACATGTCACTGCGACATGTCCCTGCTACATGACCCCTCATGTCTGACCACCTTAAGACCATGATGGTTGAGGTGCATCTTCAATCTGTTGCAATACAATTATCTATGTTGTAGTGAAATTATGATTTTGGTACAATTTTGTCTGCACTGGTTCAAATTTATTTTGAACCAGTGCAAAATATTTGAACTGGAGCAAAATATTTTCACCAGGGCAAAATATTTGCACTGGTATATAACTATATTCTACTGTTCAAATGTTGTTGACAATAGCACAATTTCGATGTATTAAAATTCAACTTGAAACAAAAGACAACACTACGAGGCTTAGGGGAATAAACCATATAAATCCTTACTATCATTCCTCTAAGCCTCGCAGTGGTCTTGTTTCAAGTTGAATTTTAATATATCGAAATTGGGCTATTCAAATTTAAAAAGCCAGAAACGTTTTATCACAATATTCGTCTCTATATTATAGAGATAGAGAAGAATAGATAATCGTATTGCAACAGATTGAAATTGCAGTTCAGCCACAGAACAGATCATCATGTCTTTCAGTGAGAACTATAAACACTTGAAATAAAATGTTAAGCCCCCCCCCTCCTCTTGAGTGACTTATTTTACTTTGAGCCCCCTATCCTTGCTTTGATTTTACTTCATGCCCCCCCCCCCCCCTCCTCTGGTTTTCCAACCCCCCCCTCCCCGATAATTATTGCACAGTCCCTTACTGAACAAAATCTATCAGTGGAGTCTTAAAAGTGACGTCATCGTGGTGACCTCTATAATACGGACACTTTGCTCGGTCCCTTCGGTGTCCGTATTAGAGAGGTTCAACTGTACACCAATATGGCGGCGGATCTGTCTTGAAGTCACGTGAAAACGATCTGTGGGTTGATTAATACATATTAATAAGTTAACTATACCTATCTCTTACTATCCTTTACCTATTCCTATCTATACAGTAGCGCGGCGTAAAATGACCTTATAGTACTATGAGGGGGGGTGGGAGGGAGGGGGGGGGGGGGTTAATAAAGGATTTACGGTAGATTGAGCAATCATACATTTATGGAAACTAACCGGCCGTAACCTATATTTTCCACTTACAACAACATGAATTCAATATTCAAGAATGGGTTGTTTCGAGACTGTTCTGTTCAATCGGCAGTCAAATTATTTAATGTAGTTAAATACTTGAAGAAAAAAACACAACGGTTAATTTACTCTTTCTAGTGTAGGCCACTAATACGGCTGAGAAGCTCTTGTTGCTTAGATATGTTCCTGCAGCACACCTAAATCTACATCCATCGCTACGGCTCTGCGTAGCCATACGACGACAATGAATCTTGATCGAATCTAAAAGCGGCTAATCCGAGACAAAGCCCGAAATAAAGGAGTTCTTTTGCACTCAGTTTGTCTTACAAAACAGGCATGCAGGTAAATATATATAAACAGACTATAATGAGCTAAGTTGAGGCAACTTAGCAATGATCTATCAGTTGCGGAAGATAATGTTCCCGCGCGACACGCAATTCAATTGCAAAAGCCATGCAACGTTTTTTGTTTTAAAAAAAAGTCAATAACATTGCCGATATATATAAATATACACTGTACCTTAATAAAAAGCAGTCGCGAAGAGATGCATTTTTCCAAATTGACGTGTGTGCTGAATAACTTTATGCTGGTAGAGGCTTGATACAGGCCAGTCAGTATCTACATTAACAAATCAATCGCTTCGTAGATAATATTCCTCTTTCTAAAATTCTAGAGATACAATTGGCTGCATATAATGACGCTATTAGAATAAGAAAGCAATTATGAACAAGCCTTGGGCATTTTGGAACTACGCTGCATGGTTCATTTCTTCTTCTCAAGCACCTCCAGGTTGGAAATGTTTCTGCATATAATTATTTTCTGCCATGTTCATACATTTATAATCATACTCCTTGTTCATTTTCCCGAAAACCCCACATGCCACTCACTCAGATCCCACCGGCTATACTGTAGCTCGGATCCCCGGTTATGATGACCTAGCTTAGTATTCAGCCTTCTCTTTCTTCTTTACGTCTCCTCCAATAATATAACTGTAGTCCGGATCAACAGTTATGTTTTTCAATCAATCAATTTGCGTGTGTAAAAACAGTTGCAGCAATTCATAAAAAAAAAATGAATTTCCTATTTCGTGACTAAACAAGAAGGAAACCGTGGTAACAACCTTGAAACAAAGAACGTTGTTGCTTCCTGTATTCTTGGTTTTCACATGACGTCATCAAATTCGAAAATCATAAATTGTAATGCCTTCTGAATTTATATGTCCACCAGGTTGAAGATGACTTAAAAATAAATCTTTTCACAAGTATCCAACCCGGTAGCGTCTTTCGTTTTGAAAATACAGCATTTTGAATTTCTGACTTTTCACCCTACGTGACACCAACATGGCGTCCGTGACAAAGCTTTTTCCTATGAAACAAGGGCCTCTCCTCGTGATTTTTGGCACTTTGGGCAGTTAAAGTATTAGGAATGCAGTTTATGCGAATAAATAGTAGTTCACGAGAGAAAAGTAATCGCTGTCAGAGCGAAAGTGAAGTCCAGATGTTTTTATTGATTTCCGGCGGCCCGGAGGGGCACCAAGATGGTGTTTCCATACAAAGCTCTGTAAATTTGAGTCGAGTGCTTCGGCGAATAATTCAACAACGGGATACTGCACAGATCTGAGACTTAGCGAAGTTTTTTATTTGTTACTCTTTTATAACATTACAAATTATTGGCTTCTTTCACTATATAGTTTCGATTCTAAAACATTATATCTTGGTGTCCCTCCGGGATGGCATTTCCATACAAAGCTCTGTAAATTTGAGTCGAATGCTTCGGCGAATAATTCAACAACGGAATATTTCACAGATCTGAGACTTCGCGAAGTTGTTTATTTGTTACTCTTTTATAACATTACAAATTATTGGCTTCCTTCGCTAATTCGTTTCGATTTTAAAATTTTATGGCGTGACAGTGAAAACCAAGAATAACATCGAAAACAAGGAAGTTTGCGGTCAGGCACACCCATGATTTTATTAATGATTATTGTAGCGAAACAACAGACAAACAACCCGGGCTGAAATTGGCGAATCAAACAATCTTGATCAAAGTGATGAACATTCGCCGTGTCTAAATGCCCGGCAGCCGGGCACGGTCTCAAATAGACTAAATGCCCGGCAGTCAGAAATTTTCACAAAATTTTCACTGAAAGGCTCTTTCAAACCTTTTGAGAGTATTCGATGTTTGTTTAGAAATGTCAAGCGCTTCCAAAATTTATTTTGCTTTTCCAGTTGACGAAATATCCAAGCTTGGGCATACTATAAGATCGCTATGTTCTCGACACTTGGAAAATTTCTCGTGCTGAGCCCGGTGCTGAGACTCGCAGTCAGAAATTTTCACAGAATTTCGACTGAACGTCTCACTCAAACCTATCTTCCAGTTGATGAAATAGCCAAGCTTGGGCATACTATAAGATCGCTATGTTTACGACACTTGGAACATTTCTGCATACTCAGCCGGGCACGGTCTGAAGACTAAATGCCCGGCAGTCCCGCCGGCAATGAGAAATGTTCATAGAATTTTCACCGAAAGGCTCTTTCAAACCTTTTGAGAGTATTCGATGTTCGTTTAGAAATGTCAAGCGATTCCCAAAATGATTTTGCTTTTCTAGTTGACGAAATATTCAAGCTTCGGCATACCATAAGATCGCTATGTTTACGACACTAGAACCCCTGGGGGGGGGGGGGTACTCGATATATCCTTGGGTGGGGAGGTGCGGCCCGGCCCCTCATACCCTGACCCTGTTTAAGACAAAAATCGCTGATTTTCCTACCCTGTTTAAGACAGAATTCCGATTTTTGATACCCTGTTTAAGACATTTAAATTTGCTGTAGTTTAGTTCGTAGAACATACGCGCAGGCTGTTTATCGTCCAAGAAAAGATAAATGTAAAATAACACGGCAAACTGATCCTTACGGCGGAGAAAAGATTGAGGGAAGAAAAATAAAGTAAAAAAAAAGATATATATTTTGTGCCCGATATTTCGGTTTGAAACACAAACCTTCGACGGGGGCTAAAATAAAAATGAGTATATACGTTAATATCGTTACAATTTTAAAAGTTTAAAATATGGAAATAAAAAAGCGTCGTATGATAAACTGACAAATATGATAGTTGACTAAATAATGACAGGCAGTTTTGCTAAGATAACATAATTTATACAGGCAGTTTTGCTAAGATAACATAATTTATAGTGCAGTTCATCGCGTTTATTAATACCTGAAGGTTCTAGTGTTTTTGCTTTATCGATGAGATGAGCTTCACGCACCTTTCTGACAGAGTCAAGAAAAGGTACCCTGTTTAAGACAACAATTGATAAAATCGATACCCTAATTAAGACAAAAATGATAAAATCGATACCCTGTTTAAGACAAAAATCCCGAAAAACATACCCTGGTTGGCCACACGTCCCAATTAAGCCCTTATAAGGGAGTACCCCCTCCCCCCCAACCCCGGGACTAGAACATTTCTGCAGACTGCCGGGCACGGCCCTCAAATAGAAGCTTGCCAGGCCGAAGGCCTGGCTGCGCAGCTCCATACTCATAGAACCTATGCCGTGATGTTTCATGGTCATGGCTAGCGGAATGTTTCGCGGGCGCGTGTTTGCCCACCCGCCCGCCCGCCCGCCTGCCGTGTTGGAACAACATCCGGGATCTTGAAAGCAAGGCTTTGTTTTTTCGCGCGGCCACACAGCCGTGAGCTCGGTAAACACTTTAGTTGTTTTGTTGTGTCTAGCGGAGAATTAAAGTCGTTATTTTCCTGCATTTTTTCGCGGTTTGCTACTCAAGACAGGGATACTAATTAAGGTATACTCAGAAGCCGCTTTAGTGGAAAAAGACGAGCTTTCAGGGATAAAATCTTGCTTCGAGGAACTTCATGTATTACATTTTTATCAATGCGGGCACCTAACTATGATGCGGGAGATGTTTGTTTTCTACGGATTTCAGAACCAGAAGCGGAGATTTGAATTTCCAAGTAAACGAGGGACTTAAAGGTAAAACAGATTACAGTTTTCGATGAGAATTTAGGTTGATATCAATCTGTGAGTGACTTTTTATTAGTGTTATTGTTAGTTTTGGAGAATTGATTTTAAAACGTGCTTAAATTCAGTTGTACCGATCTCTTGAATTTCATCGAAGAAAGCTTGAACTCGATGAGCTATAATTATTATTATAATAATAGAGATTTGAATAAATTTTTTCGAAAGAAGATTGTGTTGTCCACTTTTATGTGTTTGTTCATTCATTAGATAGATTGAAAAGCGATTTTATGTAAACAAAACAAGACTTTGATTTTATAGTACAGTTCTATCTTCACTCGCATCGCCTTATGCAAATATGTTTGTGCATTTTTGCAATTTTTGATTTTCAAATCAGTTTCTTGGGCAATTTTTGACAAACATAAACTGTATTTTATTCGGAAACTAGTGGTACTAGTTATTCTAGACAGAGAAAAGTTGTTTTTGTGAACTTTTGTACGGTCTATAAAAATGTACTGTGCAGACGGTCGCGTAATACTGTTTTTGGGAATTGCTAAAATTGAAAATAGCCCGTTCGTCAATCTTAATTCTTGTGCTTCCAACCTTTCACCTTAGTTAAGTTTCACCTTAGTTAAGCTTGTTCAAAGTGCGACGCTGTTAGGCTTGGGCTATGTATATTAGACTATTAAAATGCCCGGCAGTCAGAAATTTTCACTGAATATTTCGTCAACTGGAAAATCAAAATAACTTTGGGAATCGCTTGGCATTTCTAAACTAACTTGGATACCCTTAAGAGGTTTGAGTGAGTCGAAATTCTGTGACAATTTCTGACTGCCGGGCATTTAGTCTATTTGTGGCCGTGCCCGGCAGTCTGCAGACATTTTTAAAGTGTCATGCATGAACTTTGCGATCTTACAGTATGCCGAAGCTTGAATATTTCGTCAACTAGAAAAGCAAAATAATTTTTGGAAGCGCTTGACATTTCTAAACGAACATCGAATACTCTCAAAAGGTTTGAAAGACTCGGCCTTTCAGTGAAAATTCTATGAAAATTTCTCACTGCCTAGCCTGCATGACAGGCGCTTTATGAGCCAAGCGGGGTGAGCGAAGCATTTCGCGCGAAGCGCGACACGAGCGCGAATTGCGAGACGAAGGAAGGAAAAAAATAAAGTCTCGCGCTTCGCGTTCGTGTCGCGCTTCGCGCGAAATGCTTCGCTCGTCCCGCTTGGCTCATAAAAAGCCTGTCATGCAGGCCAATCACTGCCGGGCATTTTAGTCTATTTCAGACCATGCCCGGCCCGGCAGTCTGCAGCAATGTTCCAAGTGTCGTGAACATAGCGATCTTATAGTATGCCCAAGCTTGGCTATTTCATCAACTAGAAAATCAAAATAATTTTGGGAATCGCTTGACATTTCTAAACGAACTTTGAATATTCTTAAGAGGTTTGAGTGTGACGTTCAGTCGAAATTCTGTGACAATTTCTGACTGCGAGTCTCAGTGTCGAAGACATAGCGATCTTATAGTATGCCCAAGCTTGGATATTTCGTCAACTGCAAAAGCAAAATAATTTTTGGAAGCGCTTGACATTTCTAAACGAACATCTAATACTCTCAAAAGGTTTGAAAGAGCCTTTCAGTGAAAATTTTGTGAAAATTTCTGACTGCCGGGCAATTAGTCTATTTGAGACCGTGCCTTGTCTCCTATGCAGCCGTTATTAGGGCTCGTCGCGCAACGCTCCTCCTCCACTAACGGCTGCTTCAATCTGAACCACATTCTTTTACACGGTTTAGCCAATCACAGCTTCGCTCCCATAGCCGGGAGCCAATCGCGCCAAAACCACTTGTCCAATCACAGCTCGTGTTTTATCGTTGACTACTTTTGTGCCAGCAGTGCAAACAAGATAGCGTCGCTCGACGAAGCTTTCCATTTGACTGCTTCGAAGTTCAAAAACTCGTTTTGCAGAAGGGTGATATTTTTGTAAACTTGCCTACGGGATTTGATTTATCAAGCTCTGCCGACAGTCTTCGATCATGTCAGCAATCTTCCAAAGCATATCGTTGATGTTGTTTCTCAACTGGTTAGTCTAATGGAGGATCAGGTCCATTACTTGACAAGTATTGGCGTGAGCGCAGTTAATATCAGCAGCCAGGCTGAGATTGACCGGTCAAGAATTGAGAATTTTCTATCGTTTTCGGCTCGTCAGAAGGGCCAGAAGCATGGCTAATGAATGGCCGTTGTATAAAAATAGACATGCTAAACACGACTCCCACTCGTCCCAAAAAGTATTTCAAATCAATCAATCAATCAATAAACTTTATTTAAATGTCAAAGGACCGCCTAGTCAGGGAGAAATCTCCCTTACTAATATGGGGACATTCTAAAAATTAAATTAAAATAAATAAATAATTACTAGTAATAATTAAAAAGCTATGTACAATAGGATATCTAAACTATTTACAATAAAATTACAATTTAAACCTGAAAAACAATAAAATAATAAAATTTCTTTAAAAGCCTAAAGTATAAAGCTTTCCCAGTAAGACTTCAGAGAGGATTGCGCCTTAAGATCACAGTTATGAATTTGTTCTCTTCGATGATATTGACCTTTTGATCTCGGCGGATTATCTCTCAAATTGATAGCAGGATTCATGCTGTCCAGAGCCGTTGGCGGAATTATTTTATTTCTTTACATGTCTTTATACCGTTGTTCGGTGCTGTACAGCCCCCGAAATGATCCCGACCCCGAAATGATCCCCGACCCCGTAATGATCCCCAAATCGACCCCGAAATGATCCCGACCCCGAAATGATCCCCGTTTTTTTCACACTGACCCCGAAATGATCCCCAAGTAGTTTTTGGGAATGGAATGGCTTTCCATTCAGAGAAAGCTGGAATGAATAAAATAATGGCAGTTAAGGAAATTTTGATTCTCATTATATGCAGTATTCACTTATTTATTCATTTTGGCAATTCTTAAACTAAATAATTGTAACGCATTTTTTAACGATTTTTCAAGTAACTATATCATTTCTTATTTTTGCGAGTCAGTAGCGTTTTCAACTGTAACTAATAACAAATACAAACTTATCCGCTTCTTATAGCAGACCGGTATGATTTAAAAGAGGAAACAAACATGATCGAACGTGAACATCAACGGCCATATTATTTCAGCAACGAGAAATACAACACAATTATACGATCAAAAACTTAAATGGTAACAAGCTCACGTCTCTAATAAAGACGGCCAAGATCTCAAACGCATGGTTCTACTTGGGCACGAAGCAGAGGCTCACTATCACAGCTTAGACTGTGTGGACATGCCATCATCTAATGAAGGAAAGGATGTTGTCGAATACTTGAAAAAGAAGTACGGGGAAGGCAAAGTGACAGAAAAAAATTGCCCCAAATGCTGTAAGAAATTCCAGTGCCTATCTGCAGGTGTTTACGCCAATGAAAGCGGCCTCATGTAGTACTACGACGACTGAGGACTGTTACATGTGTGACGAGTGTACTAAAGATGAACAGTGGTACACATACTGAAAGTGAACAGTAGCTCTAGGGTGTAGCTTCTATGTAAAATTAACAAAGGAATGTTCAAAACTGAGATATATAGAAAGCCATAAAAGATAGCAGAATTGGAATGCTTTTTTCGATTCGCTATTACGCTTATGCGCAAGGTAACTTAGCGAAATTAAACACGAAAGTATATCTTTACTGTGACATGAGGCGGAATATCAAACAGATGTTATATGCAGAATGTTCAACTGACTTGAGCTTCTACCGTATTCATGTTCTGAACGTGCAACCGTAAGAAATGATTTAGTTTCTTGAAAAATAGTTAAAAAATGCGTTATAATTATTTAGTTTAAGAATTGTCCAAAATGAATAAATAAGTGAATACTGCATATAATGAAAATCAAAATTTTCTTAACTGCCTTTATTTTATTCATTCCAGCTTTCTCTGGATGGAAAGCCATTCCATTCCAAAAATTACTTGGGGATCATTTCGGGGTCAGTGTGAAAAAAATGGGGATCATTTCGGGGTCGGGATCATTTCGGGGTCGATTTGGGGATCATTTCGGGGTCGGGGATCATTTCGGGGTCGGGATCATTTCGGGGGCTGTACAGTGCTAGCTCTATTGACATACATTGTGGTTCGTTCTTTGGCTTACTTTTGTTGTGAGATAAATACTTATCGGCTAAAGTTTGTTATCGCTTCAGCTTTACTGAAGAACACATTTTATTTAATTCGACCAACTAATTGACCGAGCTGACCTCCCTTCAAAGACGCAGACTGGGCCTTCTTTTGTTACTTGCAAAGTATTACATATGTACGTGCAAAACTATTTCTAAAAACCCCGATATAAATGAATTTAGAACCAAACTTAAGATGCAATGGAAAAAGGAAAATTGCCCTCTGACTTGAAGCGAAACCCAATCCCCGTTAGTATATGTTAGTACTGTTATACGTAACGTACATCTGTGAATAGTATAGTGTAAGTCTAATTGTTATATAGCTGGAGTTTTTGTCAATACAACGCGCGCGTTGATTGGTTGATTCATCGTCACATGACATTTAACAAACAAACTGTTTCCCGCCAATTGTGCTAAGCGGGCAACATTTGCGAAAGCGGGCAACAATTTTGACGTCAGAGGGTAACATTGCACTGTTGCCCGCTAGCGTACGTGATCAGACCGTGACAAAAGGTGGCATGATTATGATGGATCGAGTGCTCGGCGCGTTTTTCAAACTGTCTTGTGTTGTGTTTTTTTGAGTTGCCATATAACAAATCACTTTATGACTGATCCCTCGGGAAACAGTGAATTTTGTTTCCCCAGAATCTCGATGTTTCCCGAGACGAAGTCGAGGGAAACATCGAGATTCTCGGGAAACAAAATTCACTGTTTCCCTCGAGACTAGTCATTAAGTGTTTAATATCGCATTGTAAAGAGCGTTGCATACAGTAAAAACCCGCAAGTAAGAACCTACATTTTTTAGAGTTAGCCTAAACAGGTTCTTGTTTAAATGGAAGTTAACACAATTTTAGGCTATCTAGGTTCTTATAAATAGGTTCGTATTTCTGTGTAACAACAAATAAAATCCAGCTACAAAATAAAATGGTAATCAGCCTATTTCAGTCAACCCCACCCACCCCTCCCCCTCAACAACACCCTATTACATTCATTGATTTATCTGCACAGCAATGGCAAGCTCCTATTTTTCCAAACAGGATTCTTACCCAGCTCTGCATCACTAAATGATGATTTTTGAAAATAAGAACCTGTTTTTCATTTTCTAGGCTAAATAGGTTCTTGTTTATAGGGGGTATAAATGACAAATTTGAGGCTAACAGGTTCTTAATTTTCAGGTTCTTACTTGCGGGTTTTTACTGTATCGCAAGTACTAGAATTAGTGTAAGTATTGTACTGTAATTACAATTATGTTAGGTGTTGTATTGTAAGTAGTGTAATTTAGTCTAAGTAACGTAATGTAAATAATGCAATGTAAGTAGTGTTTCATATTGTAACTGTAATGTAAGTATTACAACTTGTATGTGACTTGTAATAAATAAATAACTAATTAAAAAAAAAGTTTGTTATCGCTTTGAAATGACAGGATCGTAAGTGTTTCCGGCATCACGGATATAGGCGTCTTAGATCCGAGTCTCAAAAAGCCGTAGTCTACAATTTCACTGTTTTGAAATCATGAATTCTTGCATTAATTTTTAGCTCCTTAGTTAAGTTCTGTAGTTGACTAGTGTGTCTCAGTGGAGCTAGGATAAACCTCCGTTGTTTTGTAATAGCGTTTTATTTGGTATCCAACAGATATTAATCTACAGCATGGTTGCGGTTTTGTAAATCTCACGGATGCTAGTAAATTCTTACGTTCGTTCCTTAAGCAAGGAATGAACACAATTTAATGTCTTAAAGCAATTTCGAAGCTTTTCTTCGAGTAGGTGTCATTACATGGTTCTCATCTGCGTTATTCTCCTCGTCCACTTCCGATCGCTGTTGTCGCTTGGCTCTTTGTATTTCCCTTGCATTAAATATCTCTTCTATTAATTTCCAGCTTGATTTCTTTCAGTTTATCTGCAGTATCCGCTGGAATTTTAACCAACGTTTGTAGCATTTATCCCTGCATACGAACAGTTCGCAATTCTCCAACTTGTATCGACTCACGTCCACAGTCAGTGAAGATCGAATGATTTCAGCACTCCGGCATCGAACGAACTTTTCCAGAAAATATAAATCTTGTCTTTCTTTATGGAAACCGACAAAGAAATGAAACACTTAGAACTACATTCTGTCAATTTCTTCGGAGTTACATCCATAAGAAATCACTGAGGCCCCAACCACACTAATGCGTTTTCATTTGAAAACGCATACGTTTTGATACGTTTTCGCCTATCGACCACACTAAAACGCCCGAAAACGCTGACGAAAACGGAGACTTTCGAAAACGCATCGTTTTGAAAACGCTTCGTTTCTAGTGCGGACAGGTGAAAACGGAGACTTTTGAAAACGATGACGTCCGTCACATGCCATCGGTTCCAGTCCAAATTGGAGCATCTATCACCTTTAACACATGCGCAATCCCCGGTCCCAGTCGTTTTCATCGTTTTCGACCGTATTAGTGTGGACAGGTGAAAACGATGCGAAAACGCTAGTGTGGGCGAAAATATTTTGCTTCGTTTTCTTCGAGATGAAAACGGAGACTTTTGAAAACGCATTAGTGTGGTCGGGGCCTGAGATCATGAGATGTCTGGCGCTTCTCGGAAAATCGAGGGAAAGCCCGATTAATTTACGCGGGAAACTTATCAGATACTGATACGCGATTGGTTTAATTGAAAACAAAGGTCAATCGCTGATTGGTGCAATCACTAATTATCACGTGCAAACGCCACGCACTCAAAACAAAGGGAAAGGAATGTGGTTCAGATTGAAGCAGCCGTTGGTGGGGGAGGAACGTTGCGTGACGAGCCCTAATAACGGCTGCGTGGGAGACTAGACCGTGCCCGGCTGCCGGGCATTTAGACACGGCGCATAATATACACATTAAATTATTTAACTTCGCCTTGTAGAAGAAGAAAAACTTACTAAATGTAAATGTAGCCAAATCACCTGAAAGGAATAAAAACGGAAGAAAAAATGCATCACCCATATATACAAAGGCTTTCTAAACGGAATGAGTGAAACATTTGATTCTCAACCGGACATTCCGGTGTCTGTGTGTGAATGATTAGCACCCCTTAATTACATTACAAACGGTTTTGATTATAACCGTACCAATGTGGAAATGTTTTCCGGCGATAACGCCACCATTCACTCATCAGCTTTAAAAAGATTAATATTATTTTTATCCTTTTCTCTTCACAACAAAATTGGAAGCCTTTGCAACCATTGTGCCAATATTGACCAATATTGACCAATATTGAGTCACTTTAACCGGTGTCTGTCGGATATTTTATTGACCAATCCGTCAGATCATGAACTCTCGATCCTGATCAGACACAGGCTCAAGTCACACCACTGATCATGAATGACGCCATATATGCATCTGTCCTGTAGTATATCAAAAACACTCACAAGATTTTCGTTAGACTGCTAGCAGTCCCTCTCTGGATAGTCGAGCGGGCGAGCACACGATCGGCGATCCGAGCAAAAGTAATTCGAACCGAGGGGGCTCTGGGACGCCTCTCCCTCAGTTTTCCCTCGGCTCGTTCGCTCGCTCCAGTCTCACCGAGCTTTTTTTTGTGATTAGCTCGCCCGCTCGATTAACTGAAAAGGGACAGCTAGCAGTCTAGATTTTCGTTATTGCATAAAATAATTTTCCATACTTTAACTTAGTATTCAGTAGTTTAAAAAAGTTAAAAAGAGGATATTTAAAATAGCAAGTGGGTAAAAGGGTGAGACAGTTTTGCTTTAAAAAGCGACAGTGAAGTTAGTTTGTTAATGTCGCTATCTTAATCGTTTCAGTCTTTGGCGGCTTGAAAAATATGAAAAATGTCCTCTTCCCACAATCAGTTCGCACACGGCACGGACGTATTAAAAAAATCATTGTTTGAACGAGTTTTGTACGAGTGGAAACTACCATTGCGCTTGTTTATTCTGATATCAAACACGAGAAAGAGTGTTACATCAAATTTTCCAAACAATGAGAAGTTGGTCAGTGAAAAAACGAGGCGCAACTGTGTTTTTTAACCTACTTGGAGGCGTTTGGATACCTAATAAAACACTCTTTCGAGTGTTTGTTATAGCTTCTCAAACTGATCTTTAAATACAGAGAAAAGAGAAGGTATCATATCACTGAAATTCTATGCTAATTTAAATCGAGTTTCTAAACCAACGTCACGCCTATAATTTTCTTGTTAAAACATGATGAATTATTAATAAGTTTGAAAAATTTAATTCAAATCAGTCTCTCCAGTTAGGAACTTCTGCACAAAAAACAAAGCGGCTGAAGATTCGCCATTTTGAAAGATTTTGCAAACTCAGTCTTTTAAGGACCTCAGTGGATGAGTTTCTTGGTGCATGATAAATCAATTAAAACCTTGGCTGCAATCAACCAATCAGGTTTTTATTGTTCTGGTCGTCCAATATAATGTACCAGTGGTTGAACAAAGGAATAATGAGGATACTGCACAGTGTTAGCTTTGCCTTCTAAAGGTAATATATTCCCGTATTCTCTCAGTCATGCCAATGCTTTGGTTTACCTTATCACTAATGGTATTAAACTGGCTTCGTGCAAGACACTGTCTACAATAAACTCTTTAGGTCTAGATGTCGAGGAAATAAGTGATATGTAAACACACTGGCACTTTAGCAGCACCGATGTCACTGAAACCTACTTCTTGGGAAACTTTGATCAATTTTAAGTAAATGGGTGAAGTAGTTATCCCTATCGAGCTCTGATGGTGAAGTATCAGCAGTTCATAGTTGGAAAGTTTGCCTCTCGAAAATCATGATGAGCCAGCCCTCATCACCCCCCTCCCCCACCCCTCCCCCTTCCCCTCTCACCAAGAAATTGAATTGGATAAGCAGGATTAGATGAACTTACTGACAACAAAACGTTGAAAGCCAAGTGTAAACATGTGCCACACACACATATACATACATTTGTGTTTCTACTTCTATTAAATACTTTAATGTTACAGTTTGTGTTCACTTGAAACATATAAAGACAATTTCATATTGAAGTTGAAATTTGAAAAACGAAATAAGCGCGCCCTACAAATAAGCGGCCACCTTCGAATTAGCGCACCCTCCAGCTCCCCCCTCCCCACCCCTCGACTCAGAAAATTAAATTGGCGCCCGGGCGTTAATTTGGGAATTTAGGGTAATTCCTTTTTACGCAGACATCCACAAAAGCAAACAACAATGGTCTTTATATCTCGTATAATTTCATCAGCTACTTCCGTAGAATTGAATTACTTCCACTCTTCGACTATACATGAAAAATTGTTAAGTATCATTGTCTACTTTTATTACAAAAAAATTTGTCACTTGTGTAAAAATATGCTTCTTCAAAAATAGCTTTGAAAATATTGATAATTCTACCTAAATTACGTCCATAATCGTAGTTAGGGGCTTTCCTCTCTGGCGAGCATAGCCAATTATCAAAACAATAACCTAGCCTTGGCAATAATATTAATTATAATTCAACACATTGATACTCTGCCCAAATATGGTCAAAAAGTTATCGATATACGCTATGTCTTCATGACGTATATCCAACGATGGAGGTAAATTTCGCATTTTGACAAGAGAATGCAAAAATGACGGCCTCGATATTTTTTCTTCAAACTGTGCTTTGTTATCAATGTGTTGAATTATAAAACTATTATTGCGCTTAAGCTTGCGTGATATCGCCAAATTTTAGCCGACGAGGCCATACACGCGCTTTCGCCCTATAATAGTTAAATATAACACGCAAATATCTAAGTAATACACTAACTTTTATGACTATCACACAGTCTATTTTTAAACATCACTAAAGAAGCGCTTATCCTCAACATTTTAAACACTGTTCTTACTAACTTTTATGACTACCACAGTCTATTTCTATACGTCACTAAAGCACCTTTTATCCTCAACATTTTAAACACTGTTCTAACTTCATTACTGCTACACAGCATAAACATTATTAATACGATTTCTCACAAACCTATCTAAAACCCTACTTTAATATAATATGTTTTACCTGGTTATTTCATTTCATTTTCATTACTATGGCTATCATACTTAACGTAAACTTTAAACTTCAAACATTAACAATCTCAACTGACCTCTGTTGAGTACCTTAAAAACAAAAGCAAAGTTATTCGGCTTTGGCCACTCACAAAAGACACAGACAATTTGATGGACCAAACCGACTCCTCGCGAATAAATGGAGTGGGTAAAAACGACCGAGCAAGTTTATATTGGTTTTGTTTTTAATTCTGATTACTAAAGAGGCATCATTTTGTCTCTCTTTTTTTTATCAATCAGAAAGATTAGTAATTGAACCAGGATCTATAGCTAACTATGCCTTTAATATATCTTGTTTCTGTTTCCTTTTTTTGTTGCTGTCGTTACTTATACTTTTGTTTTATTGTCAGCTGTGAAAATAATATATATTTATATGTTAAAAAATGAAATTCCAAAACATAACCGAATTTCTTTCGACGCTCAATTGAAAACCGCCTTACAGACACTTGCTACTGCGGACACCAAATCGTGGTGCCCAAGGTGTCCGCTAAAGAGGATGTTAAGTAATAATCCGCATAAGAAGGATAGCGCTGAACGGCAATGGAATGTCAAGCACGATGGAATGTCAAGTTTTTTCATCGTTACAACTAGTGATCTCATTGGCTTAGACTCAAAAACCGCTAAAAAGTTAAGGTTCAAGGTGTATTTTGTCTAATTTTTTTTAAGGTTTCAAGTAATTTGAGACCCAATCGCACAACATACAATTTTTAAAAGATATTGTATTTGGGGAACTTCATCAAAGAAGCAAAATTATTAGCTATTGTCTTCTGCTATTCTGATTGGTTAAGAACGAACATTTCCTAAAATTTACTTGACGCAAATGGATTTTCTTTATTTTTATAATGAAATATAATTATTAACCATCACCTCCTCCTCTATTCTTGAAATCAAAGATATTCTTTGTGGGAAAGAACCAATGCCGCAGAACAATGAAGTTTGCTATCGTTCTTATGTGGAACATTACTTAACTGTAAACTTTTTGCCCCAGGAGTGACCAAGGTAAAACAAAAACAAAATAAATCGCAAATTTCCTGTTAAAATACTAAAAAGCAAAAAGCACCATACGAAAGCACTGCTCAACAAAATGAACGATCACAGATCTCCAGACTTGTTAGATCCACCTTGTACAGCATAACAAACAGTACCACACGAAAGCACTGCTCAACAACTTTCAAATGAATGATCAGATTTTAAGATTCCATCCACAAACTCAGAACCTTTACGGCATTAATAATACGTTGATTTGTGGTTCAATTAAAAGAGGAAATCGCTTAATTCGTCTCATTAACTTTGTGTTTGGCCAGAAATTTGCAATATGACATATGCTCTATTGAATTCACTGAATAACAATTTTTTTTCCTATATACTTTCACGGTCTTTTAAGCCATTCAAATGACTGCCGTAAGCTTATCTATCAGCTTAACTGAAGCGATTCGATCAATACAACCTGAGCAAGATGCTCATGTTAAAAACGCCTAACTAACTACAACTACTAATACTAGAATAACAGTTACGTTGAAAGAATTATATTTGAGCTAATTATTAAGACTGAAAAATACTTTTAAATTATGTGCCATCTGGTTTTGGATGCCAGAAGCTTTTCGTCTCACATTACTCGCCTTTTATGTCTAGGGTCTCCTGTCTAATGCTAAAAATTATATACAACATGATATCTACTTGTTTTGTGACACCTTTAGAAATGATTCTCCTATACATTTATCTTTCTACATTGCTAAATATTTTTACAAAGAATTCATTCAAGAAAGAACTCATTCAAGAAAGAATTCATTCAAGAATATACAACATATATACATATACAACATATAATATAAGTATACAATATACATATACAACATGATATCTACTTGTTTTGTGACACCTTTACAAATGATTCTCCTATATATTTATCTTTCTACATTGCTAAATATTTTTACAAAGAATTCATTCAAGAAAGAATTCATTCAAGAAAGAATTCATTCAAGAAAGAATTCAAGAACACTGAACATGAAGTTCAAAATTCAAGCAACGGTTGTGTGATACGCTGCAGTCAAGTATTTTCCAAACATCAGTTCATCCATTTGAAAACGTCCAGTCATCTCCCACGAAGAACCTATGAAAAAAATCAAACCAATAAGGATCACAGAAGATAACGTTTCCGTTAACGATCAGACTAAACACATATGTGTATATGTGTATATTACACACCATTGTATATTTGATATTTGACTGTATACATAGCAATTTAATGTTTACTGTATATATATTATGTATACTGTATATAAATGTGTACTGTATATGTTGCGATGCAATTTTGTCCTTGGTGCAAATTTTATTTTCCTTTGTTTTTGGGTATGGAAATGTATGATAATGTATGTTAATGAGTTTTAAACAAAGGAAAATAAAATTTGCACCAAGGATAAAATTGCACCACAACATATACATACCATTTCTCCATCCAGGCAAATGGGCATGATGATTACTTCACAAATTATCAGCCACCAAAGGCAGCCCACATTTATTAAGCAAATCGTAGAGTTCGCCCACGCTTATGCGGTACCGTCGAGAAATGAAAGCAAGTGCCTCGTCACATGGGTTCATAGTCCGCTTCTCAAGGTAACGTATTTGTTTTGGGGTCAATCCCAGTTTCTCAGCAACCTCCATCCACTCATCTCCACCTGCAAAACAAAGTGAGGCATTGAGTTGTATGTCATCTGATGTAGACATAATAAACTTTTCGATTGAAGATGAATAATTCTTTGAGTTATGGGCCAATAAACAAATGTCTACAACCCATGACGAGTCATGACATTGGCCTGTGAACACGCGATTTTCTGTCGCACTCTCCAAAGGACCGTTTGTCGCAAGTGTGAACTAGCGGCAATTTCTGTGCTATTCGGATGCGCTATTTACTGTGATTTTCCAAAAATCGCCACCAAGTTGCATCAGGTTTCGAGCATGTTCGAAACGTCTGCGGCATCGCGCTGACAAATCGCGCCGAACTCGCACTGAAATTACCACTAGTGTACTCCTGCGGCTACTCATCGCGAGCTCAAGAGCGATGAATGTTGCATTTAAAAGTGCGATAAAAATTGCACAAAAAGTCTGGTAAATAGCCCATGCTACAAAATGGTTCAATCATTCAAACCTGCGACCTTCTGCTCTGTAATCTGTCACCCTACCAACTTAGCTAACCAGGAGGCGGTTTTTAAACGAAATTGCAAAAAGTGTCGTAGACTAAAAAGACCAGGCTACGTGCTCGACATTCGCTCTGCTCATGTTCAGTCGACAAGTTTATTAGCGAACTTGATCAAATACGGCCCATCAAAGCATATCACCGGGTTTAATAACATACTAACTAATACACCTTTGCATTATTAATTTCAATACGCTATCTGTACTGATAGGCGGTATGGTGTGTAAATTTGCATAAACTGATACCACTGTACACCTTTTGTCCTTCATTACTTTCAATACGCTATCTGCACTGATAGGCGGTATGGTGTGTAGGTTTGTATAAACTGATACCACTGTTCACCTTTTGTCCTTCATTAATTTCAATACGCTATCTGTACTGATAGGCGGTATGGTGTATAGGTTTGTATAAACTGATACCACTGTACACCTTTTGTCCTTCTTTAATTTCAATACGCTATCTGTACTGATAGGCGGTATGGTGTATAGGTTTGTATAAACTGATACCACTGTACACCTTTTGTCCTTCTTTAATTTCAATACGCTATCTGTACTGATAGGCGGTACGGTGTGTAAATTTGCATAAACTGATACCACTGCACCTTTTGTCCTTCATTAATTTCAATACGCTATCTGTACTGATAGTGGTACGGTGTGTAGGTTTGCATAAACTGATACCACTGTGCACATTTCTTAACAGTCACAGTGTTTATTTATTCTTCTGAAATAATCACATATGAATGATTTACTAAAGCTAACGAAAATCTATTTCATTGTAATGAAGTGCAAACCGAGTAATATAATCAGTAAAGTAAGATAAAAATCATCACTTTTTCTTTCCTATTTCTTTTTTTGTTTTCATGATTCTATATCAATAAATGTGTGAGTGCAAAGAAATGCTTGGCACTAAACTGCTTTCACTGGATTCAAAACCCTTATAGAAAAATGACAAAGAAGATGTTTCTTACGAAGATGAGGAACATTTTCATCCCATTAGGACACCGTGAAGACTCTGAAATAAGAGGGTGTCAATAATACGATGTGCATGAAAAGAGGTAGGATTGTATTCATCTACCAATTTCGAAACATGAAAATAAATGCAGTAAGGACAACTGTTCTCATCTAAGTTGAACACTCACCGCTCAAGTCGATTGTAAGTTCCCTCATCTGGCGAACAGGGATATCTTGAATATCAAGCTGTTCGGGCAACAGTGGACCTGGAAAAAACATGGGTGTGGTCAGAAAGGGGCAACAACAAGGGGATAAAGCATGCTGAGAGGGGTAGAATCAGGGCGGCCTGAGATCACACCAGCAGCAAATCCAGATTGTACACTGGACTTCACTTGCTTCGCTTCCTCGACCAATTGCAAGTACCTAGGAGTCTTTTTTTATATTTGACTTTTTCAAACTCAACAAATCAAAATTAATTTCGATAATTTGTGGCACTTTCCGGCTAACTTGAAAAAAATTCCACCTTATCATTTTAACGTATCCTTAAAGAAGTCAGTTTTAAACCCGGTGAACAGGTTTGTTGAGAAGGGGAAGGTCAGGGCACTTTGTAAACCTTATAGTAGCAGGACTGTTGTCGTTACTATGGAGAGCAGGCTCACTTAGTTTCATCAATGAATTCAATGACTCGCTTCAAAACACGAAGCTGCACAAACTGCGCTCATGTTCAAATTTATCAGTAGAACCACCTACTTCATCAATTATGACTTGCATCAATTATGACCCATTATATAGAAACCTGTGTTAAGCGGACAGCTTTTGCTACACGGACAATGGATAATTCTGGGTGTTTAAATTTATCAGTAGAACCACCTACTTCATTAATTATAACTTGCATCAATTATGACTCATTATATGGCAACCTATAACTTGCAAAATTATGACTCATTATATGGCAACCTGTGTTAAGCGGACAGCCTTTACTACTACTTTAAGCGGACAATGGAGTATTCCCCGAGGGTGTCGGCTTTATACAGGTTTGACTGAATGACAGAATCCTTCACGTAAGGTCATATGTGACTTAATACACACCCTTATTTGGTGTTGGTTTTCGAGCAATTTTTAAATAGCTTTTTAAGTTCAACAGCAGCAAGAAAAAAGGGTATACGGGGTTTTTTTGCAGATAACACGCGCGAATACTTCGAGTTAAGTTGTATGCGAGGCTCGGAAAAATGTGAGCAATGAGTGAACTTTCCGCGCGATAATCTGCCAAAACCGGCACCAAATAAGGTGTTGTGAAGTATTTAGTCGTTCAAAATGTTATGCTTAAGGTTTCTCTTATGTTTAGGGTATCCTTATGATTCGCGTTCATAGTCCAAGGTTATTATTGAAGGTTCTGCCCACACTGGTAGTTCTTAGGTTTTGAGTAGTGTCGTCTACTTTATTGATTTGTTAAACTTGAATGTCGGTTCTTGAAGTAAGCATGCTTGGGAACTAAAGCTGACCTTGGATTTTACCAACACAAGGGTTCCTGTTTGGGTGTCTAGTCCAACATTACAGTTTTAGCTCTAGCATTCCATTGGTTCTTTAGTACTTGACATCAACAGCCGTATAGATGTTTCTTTTACTCGCCTTGTTAGGCTACCGGATATGCATTAAAAGTTCCCACGGTCGGAAGCCCAAATAATCCTGCAGGACACGGGATGTGCGGCAAAAGTTCCCACGGTTCGCGAACCCAAACATGTCTACAACCGTAGTATATAGGTAGGCTTGTTTCAGTCGACAAATCAGTAATCAGTAGTCTAGCCGGTCGACAAATCTTGTAGTCTAGTCAGTCGACCAATCTTGCAGCCTTATAACCTACATTGATCAAGCTTGACGCTACGTGAGAAGTCCCCAATAAAGAAGACTCCTGGAACCTCTTGTTTAGCAAACGAGGCTTCATTACAAAGGGATTCTGTTGTACAGGCATTTCTTTCTTCAGTGAGAGTATTGCTACTTTCTCAGTCTGTGTATGGCGCGGATTTTACAGTGTAATACGCTTGCATATTCTGCGTGTTCTCTTGCCCTTATACGGCAAAATGACGCAACAGTAAAATAATAAACAAAGGTAAATGCGAGCAAATTTAAGCCACTTCATGTTGTTTGAAGGGTTTTGGAGAGCCATTCTTTCGACCAATAATTTTATTTTAGCAAATCAAATCCAAGGTAATTCAAGAAACTTTAAAGAAGGTCTAGTAAAATACTGGCTGCTAAGTTTGCACAACCTACCAGTAGCCCCAGCTGGTGATATATCCCTCAGGTATTGGACCACATCAAGCCTGTTTGAACGCTTTGCTTCTGTTGTCAGGCAACGAATCCATTTCTTAGTTTCAGGATCCGGCTCATTCAGAGAGGACTGGTTTAGTTGTAGGTGTTCTTGAAGTTGAACCACTACTTCTTGGGGAGGACATGATGATCGGAGAGTCTGGACAACGTCACAAGGCAAGGCAAGGGAATTCTCTTGGCGACGTTGGATCACCAATGCTATATATACAAGAAACAAAAAAAGATTTTAGCGGAGGTCTGCGGGCCGAAGGCCCGCGCGGAGCGCCATACTCATAGAACCCATGCCGTCATTTTTCATGGTCATAGCCAGCGGAATGTTTCGCGGGCAGCGTCTGTCATGTGTGTCCGTACGAACGTTTTTCGCGCGGCTACACAGCCGAATGTCACGTCAGCTGTACGCTTGACACTCTTGTTGAGTCAGTGGTTAACCGTTGAGTTTAGCCGAAAAAACCATTTGCAAAGTTGTTTTTCCCGGCATTTATCCGCGGTTTGCTATTCAAGACAGGTTCCACATTTCTCAAACAGTGGTCAAGACCACATTTCAGGCTGCGTAATTCTGCAACTGGGACAAGCGTTTTGGAGGAATATAGAGCTAAGTGCTTAAGCTTATTTTTAAACCTGATTTCGTCTTAACTTGAAGCTAGTATCATGACTTTGGCTTGCATTTAAAAAGGTTTCAATTTTGAATAATTAGGTTATATAAAACGTGCTTAAATTCAGTTGTCAATTCATGATTTCTTTCATCGAAGACAATCAGCTCGGCCTCGATGACCTATAAATGGTACGCTTTGCTTTTAAACATAAACTAATGGAGATTTGAACAAATTTTTTCGAAAGAAGATTGTGTTGTCCATTTTTATGTGCTTGTTCATTCATTACATTGGTTGAAAAGCGATTTTAAGTAAACAAAACAATACTTTGATTTTATGGTACCGTTCTATCTTCACTCGCGTCGCCTTATGCAAAAATGTTTGTGTATTTTTTGCAATTTTGATTTTCAAATCATTTTTTCGGGCAATTTTTGACAAGCAACAAGTGTATTTTATTCGGAAAGTCACGTTGTCGTACTAGTTATTCTAGACGGAGAAAAAATTGTTTTTGTGAACTTTTGTACGGTCTGAATGTACTGTGCAGACGGTCGCGAAATACTGTTTTAGAGAATTGCTAAAATTGAAAAATAGCTTTCGTCAATCTTAATTCTAGTGCTTCCGACCTTTCACCTTAGTTAAGCTTGTTCACAGAGCGGGACGCTGTTAGGCTAAGCCTATCTATATATATTACGGTGATCTACTACCTATTATTTTTAACAAAGAAGTGAAAGTTAATTTCAAAATGCCAGTTCAATCAAGTTTTACAATTTCGATTTCTTCTTTTTCTTTTTCTTTGTACTTTACAAAAGGAAAAACGTGAACGGGAAGACTTTTTTCGACCGTTCCCTCGCATTTTCTCCGACACCATTAATACCTTGGGTGGTAACGAAAATCGTTGTCTCTGACGTCACATCCTGTTGGCCTGCCACATGCTGCTGTGAAAGCGAGGGCTCACCCAAGAACAAAACGTTCCAATGGTGGACGTTAACTTTAATGTAGGTAAGTGTTAATTTTTTAAACGTCATCGAATACTTTGGACTCCAATCAGCCATTCTAGGGCTCACTTTTCGTCAAACTGGCAATTTAAGGCACGTCAGAATGTGACCAAAGAACATTAACCAAAAATAGCAGTGAAAGACACACCAAAGGGAAAAATAAATAATGATATTTAGAAAGGAAAGCCACATAATTCGCATATAGTTTTGGTAAAGTCTCCTTTATCCAGATGCAATTGGTATTTTTTTTGTAAGAGCGAAGTACCCAGAAAACGATAACCGAGAATACACCGAACCAACCTAGAACACACACGCGAGTACTGTTAAGTATCGGAACACCATTGGGAAATAAACAACAACATTACATGAAATAAACTGACTAATAAAATACCTGACAAATAGAGGGAACTTACTTTGCTCAGAAGGCAAAAGTCCGCCAGAGTCTTCACTGCCCACTTGATTCTATTGACGAGTAAACAAAGAGAATGAGACTAATAAAACCATTCCGCCATAAACTTTTAACTCTGGTTGGAAAAATTATAAAACAGAGCCACCGACGAAAGTCTCCTACAACACAGATTTTTATCAAACTTTTGCCACAGCTCGATTGTGAAACGCCCTTTTTAGAGATGCAAAAAACTTGGGGGTTACCGACTTCGTTTTGGAGATAAGACGCGTGGAAAATACCTCAATTCTGAAAAAGCGATACACGGAACTCGATCTGGCCTCAGTGGCTTTTAATTTAAAAATACTGAAGATGAATCACTACAGACTAACAGCTCTTTACGTGTTAAACATTTCTTCCTTGTAGCGAGGTCACAAATTTCATCATCATCATGACGTGGCATGGCATTACGACATCAATTGCGTGCGCAGTGACGATGCGCATAGACAATTCGCGCGAACACCTTTAACGCACGAAAAGAAAGCTGAGATACAAACGAGTCACCTTGCTTAAGATATGGGATTGCTGCTGAACCAAATGTTGGGATTTTTTTAGCTGAAACGTAAAATCTTCGCTTATAGCAACTTTAAAAAACCAGTGTGAAATATTGCTTTTTCGATCATTCTGTTGAATGCTCTTGAATGCATAAAATTGACGCTCACCTTTCCACAATCAAACGCAAACCAAGGAGTAAACTGATGGATCTGAACTCTAATATCCTGAGCAGCAGCAGACCGGGTGCAAGTGATAATTTCTTTAGACTTCAATAACTCCAACTCCGAAAGGAAGTGAAGGCATTCTTCTTGTTTGCAACCTGCTGTACGATGATTTCGGCAATAATCAACTGAACCTCCATTAGAACAGACTGGGCAAAGAAAAGTTACTGCAAACCTGATGTTTTTTAACCAGCAGAACTCTTTCCGCATGAAATCAACCATCAGTGCTAGCTGGTTGCGCACAACAACGGCAGAAGTGACATCAAAGGCTTCAATGGCAACCTCTGCAGACAAGTTTACCTCTGGTTGAAAACCTTCTGTCGCACTAACATCCCGACATTTACCAAGAAAGACCACCTCAACAGCAGAAAAATGACACAGAAGGACTACGGAGCAGCCCGTGTCTTTCGAGATGAAAAATCTCGCAAAATTGTGGAACAATTGAGGGGTATCTTGAGAAGGAAATTCTTCAGTGCACCACTGAAAAAACTGCAGGACCAGTCGGGGAAAAAAGCTTGGAGGAATTTGAACTGATTCAAACTTAAGAAAAAGAGAAGGAATTTGTGCAGAGGCAACCAAGTTTTTTATTTCCTGCGGTGGATGGGACATTAACATGGATGGCACGAGGTACTGCTTGCAACATGAAGCATCCGATGAAGGCCAAGGACATAACAAGCTGAACTTCTCCATAACTGCAATGAGGCTCTCAGAAGTTTCCCGCTGCTTTAACAAAGGACTCCAAACATGTTCCAATAGTGTTTCCTCTAAGATTCCTGTGGTCTCCAGCTTACGCCACAGTTCTTTAAATTCTCTTTCTTCGTAGTCATAAGGCCTGACTGTTATAACCATCTTGAACACATCGACTAACCACTGCAGGTCCAAGACCACTAAATTGTTCAACACAGCAGTGTCATCAAAATGAATCAGAGATCTTTGATCATGTAAAAAGTTCAGCAATGTCGAAAACTCTTCATCATTATTTATTTCGCATACCTCAGATGCAATCTGTTTAGCTGTTTCCAGGGAAATCCATTTGAAGCCCTCCTCTTCTGTAGTAGCTCGAAGCGCCTTTTCGTATTTCAACCATTTGATTGGAATGGCTTCTTTCATCTGAGGTAGCTCTTTAGCAACAGCAAGGATGTCCTGCCGCAGGCGAATAACCTCTGCACACTCAGAATGGCTACCAGACTTTGTGTTATCCACGACAAAGACATGCTCTACCAACAGACCACTGTATGGCTTTCTTTGCAGACTATCGAAGATTTCATGGGCAAGTTCAAAAGGATTCGCACCACCGTGTGGTTTATCCGCGTGAGTGCAGACAAGAAACACGGGAGGAAGTGTCTTTGGTAACACTTCAGATTTAGAACCTGGATTTTCTTGACGGACTTCATCTTGATTTGACAGGGACGCAACAGAAGTCATCCAAAAATCTAGATAGTCCAGATTTGCTCTCAGATCAAAGGTGTCTTCGATTTTCCTAAACATTCCCCGCTTCACAATTGGGTCAGCTTTATCATGCGGATTTCGGCTAAGATCGTTAACCAAAAGGTAAATTGCTCTTGGAGTGAGAAAGAGTGGGTGGGTGACATAGTAAACTGACTGCCCTCCAAAATCCCACAAAACGGAATGGATGTCTTGTTCGTATTCTCCTTTGCTAGCTTCAAGAAGCAACTTTTCAACCAGGGCTGCTATCTCGTCTGGTACTTTCGGTTCATCACTTGGCTTGGATAAATGATCGCCTCGTGGTGCAACTGAGGTCTTCGAATAATCGACATATGTATTTGGTGACCCAGGCGACGTAGAAGGAAATTCAAGGCTTGGAAGTGAATCAGCATTTGTGACAAAAAGACCGCCGGATTGATCTTTCTCCAAACCTGCGTTTGATCCAAACTTGCGACTTTCAGCTGATTCGTGTGCACTGGACAAATAAAAAAAAGAAGCACTTCCAGACTTAAGAACTTCGTCCGCGGGTGTTCGCTTTTCCTCTGCCAAATTACTGACAATCAGCTGTGCTGCATGGTGCTCATAGGAAATGACTGAATCAGAATTTGTTGCTTTACCTTTCTCCCCTGCCTTCCAAATCTCGGTGGTTATCTTGAAATGTGAAGGATCCTTATCTATCCCGACAGTACTATCTACATCTGGGTTGAATCGTTGCCCCCTTAGTGACTTTTTTAGGCTGGTCTTTCCTGCCCGGTCTTGTCCAATCAACATTATTGGAACCCTCTTCACACATGTTGTTCCCTCCCTCAGGGCATTGTTATAGGCTTCAAGGGCCAAGGCTCCTCTTGCAAGAATTTCTGGAGGAACTATAATTTATAACATAGAACAAGTTAGATATCGCTGTAATATAACTAAGTTGCAATCTTTGTAACACACATGAGGGTATTATTTCTCAACATTCTTTTCTAGCGTACAAATACGCATCAAAACGAATGCAAATGTGACACGATATTACACTCTTCTGACCGCGCACGCGAAAACTCTTTAAAAAAATTGGACTTATGAGATGACTGTCGTATAATAAACAATTATTCAGTGAAAAGTTGTGTAATACAGCTGGGCATTAGCCGTATTACACAACGTTTCACTGAACAACCGCTGTTTATTATATAAACTTCGTAAAGTTCAACGATTTTTCCCACTGAGAAAAGTTATCTTAACACATGTAATGATATAAATGTTATCTTCACTGTAAACAGTCAAGATATTGAATCCCTAAAGTTAGCTAGCAATATTGTTTGCCGTAAGTAAAGTAAGTAAAAGTAAGTAAAAGCAAGCAAGCAAGCAAGCAAGCAAGAAAGAAAGAAAGAAAGAAAGAAAGAAAGAAAGAAAGAAATAAAGAAAGTAAGCACCCATGTATTCTATTGCTACCGATGTTGCGTTGAGGACGCGTTTCGATTTTTTTTTTTTATGACCACGGCGTTCTCTTTTTTTTATCCTTTCAGCTCCAATCCATTATATACCGTACGAGAGTTTGAACATGTAAATTGACTTTTATGGATAGGTTGGAGTGTGACAGTGTTCCATACAGCCACAACAATCTCACCTGTGCTTGATTTGATTGTGAGTGGTAGCGATAAGAGCAACTCTGCAGCATCACCATCACCAAGCTGCTTTAACATAGTGTACAGTTCAAAAACTGTTGCATCAGGTTCACTCACTCCCCACTGAATAAGGAGCCTTTCGGTGGAGGTATCGGGATAGTCCTTCAATAGCTGTATGAAGTCGACGGAGAAACCGATTAATCGAGCCAGCTTTTCCCAGAGGAGCCCCCATGATGCCAGTCTGTGTATCACCTCATTAGGCAGCTCCTTGACTTTTATCCCACTCGCTAATGAATAAAAGTACAGATTAAAAAGCTCACCATGAAGTAAAATATTTGAATGTAAAGGTCTGAAGGTAATCTGTTGCTAGAAAAACGGAAACAAATGCAATACTTTTCTAACACATAATTAAGTACAATCCAAATGAAAATAACGCTGACACCGGAGATAAAAGACTATATATTTTATTGTCAGCATTGATGGATCATTATCACAGAGGAAAACACCATCCAATACGGACATCTGAGTACGATTTATTGACTAACTTTCGTTGTCATTTCTTTTTAAGGAGGACGTTCACACGGCTCATTTTTCTAATCTGTTTTAAAAATAGCCAATCAGATGTTTTAATAAACTATTAATACTATTATTAACATCACTAAGACAAAATTTGCAGTCAGATCAAGGGCTTTGAATGAGCGGGATGTGTTCTTTTTTAAAACAGCAGCAAACGAGATTTAATATAACAAATATAAGGTAATGCTACTTTAGGGAGCGAGAAGCTCATTCATGAAAACCAGATGATGGCTTAAAATTCGATAAATTATGTGACGAAGCTGGTGAAATCCGATCGTTGGACGTTCAATATAAAGCTCTCATGTGATAAAAGAATATTTCCGACTTGTGCCCAAACATATGCCAGAGAGTAAAAGCTGAATCATTGAATTTATCTTGTATGATTATTAAAGATGTACGCATCGCGAGCCTAGTAAAGATTTGAAAATAGGTCAGAAGCCAGAAGTTTCCAATAATCCAGAATATATATTTCACACAAGTATCGATTACGAGCAAAGCAGAACAGAGGGTCCTGAAGAGAGTACGCAAATTTGTTTTTGCGTAAAAATCCCGTACTTTACCTTTGAGTATATCTTCTAAGGAATAATATAATACTATACAGTTTAGAGAGTCTGTAGGCTATTTGATAAAGAGATTCCTATTCAAAGGGTATATCGTGCAACGCGTATGTTGTTGTTGCAACGTTTAAAACCTCTTCATTCTTGAAGAATGAAATTTTGGAGACAATAATATCGCCCCTTTAAATAAATTCTCTACATTTTCACTAAAGTTTCAGTTGTTCGAATGATGAGGTTTTCTCCTCAATATTAAGCTAGGCATTCCATTTTCTTACGAAAATATATTTAAGAGAGTGTCCACCAGAAAACCAGGCAGAACCAGGCAGGAGGTGATAATACTCAAATCACCGATTTCGCTCAAACTTGGCACAAAGGTTGAGGGTCATGAGTAGATACATGTACCAAAATATAAGGTCAAAATTTTTTATTCTCTCTGAGTTGTAGGGTCCCCCCCGAAAAATGGCCATTTGGCACAAATTTATGCATATTAATTAGGTAAATTTAGTCGAGTGGTAAGACAACAAAAATAGCAGCCTGGGAATAAAAACTACTAAATCGTATTCTATATAGATCGGTCTTGTAGCAAAATGTGTTATTGGAATCAGTTGCTTTGATTTGTTGCTTTCCCAATACCGTAAGTGAAGGGCATGTTTGGTCATTTTCACGAGACGCCAAAATTAGGTCATTTTAGATCTTAATATCTCCAATGGGCAACAAGCTAACAACGAAGTTTTAATACTAGAAGTAAGAAGTATTTTTATGCTTACGAAAAATATAATAAAATTTTTGGGCAACTAAATAGCTTTTTAGTATGAAGGAATTTTTGCACCTCACTCGACGATTTGTACGTTTTTCTGCCGATTTCATCAAAATTCGGTAATTAAAAAAGTGGTTTAATTTTAATGAAATTGTAAGAAAAAGACAGCAAATGTTCAGCTAAGCATCATTCTGCTTATAACAAATCCTAGAATTAGCGGGAAAAGCGTTTTGAAGCACATTTCATGAAGTTTGTAAATGAGTGTTTCATCTGTCTTACTTCTTTACTTTTCAATGCAGAAAAACAATGGGACACTTCTCTCTACAATAACTCTAAATTTTACTTTCAGCACAATAAGGGACACAAAAAAAGCAAAGGCTGATACATACATGTCGTGTAAGTGCTTCGGACTCATTGTTTGGGTCCATTGCGATCCGGCAAAATCCAGTAAAGGTATTTTAAAAAGTTCGAACTCTTTATTCAGCTCTTCGTCGATATTTATCGTGGAGTTCATCGCTGTTGACTTTGCTATGAGAATATTCATTGACACCTTGTTGTAATAGCTCCAATTTATGCCCGTAAGAGTGAGACAAATAAGTTTGAAAACCACAGGAGAGCAATAAACGCCATCGAAAACTGACAACATAATGTTCGCCATTTTGAAGTTAAATTTTTGAGCCTGCGTTGTGGTTAGTATGGACAATGGACTACCGAATTACCGGATCGACGGACAACTCTTGAGGACCACGTACTACGCAAAATATAACGGATAACTTGGTGTAAAACGCATACAGGATATAAGATTTGGACTGGTTAATTTTTACAGCCGATTTTCAAACATTGATTATTTAGAACTGCAGAAAACAGTCCATAACTTAAGATTTGTGACCAGAAAATTCAATACTAAAGAGTCTGGGAAATCGAATGATTCCTTGACAGCTCTAAAATAATTCGACATTTGTCTTGTGTTTCTTGTTGTTGTTGTTTTTTTTTGCTTGTTTTTTTTTTCATTTCCGTTTGAGGGTGAAACATAGTATGAGCCCTTGGTGGATCTAGACTAGCTCATAAGGTTGGAGACAGAAGTAAACTTTCTCTTCCATTTTGAAGGCTAAGCTCCGCAATATAAAACATAGAGCCAGGACTTTGGACCACGGATTAGGGGCTATGGATTACGGACTATGAACTACAGATTATAAACTAGCGGATTTACAAAAAGCGTTTTTAAAAACTGGGGAAAATGATATGCTACTGATTGTTATGTAATCGAGAAACGTGGATGTCTGTATTTGTGAAAAATATCTGAGAGAAAGAGATAAACCTCTCTAGAAAGTTCTTCCGGGGTGGGGGAGGGGTGTATCAATACCGCAGTTAACAGAAGTCAGAGCCAACAAAATACTGGTTGAAATTCGGCTTGTTATAAGGTTTCTATAAAATAATATATATGCTTATCCTGATTGTGGCATTAGGCCAAGAAAAGATACCCCGTTTAAGACAAAAAGTGATGGAATCGAGACCCCGTTAAAAAAAAGAACCCCATTTGTAGATACGTACCCTGTCGGACCGCACGTCTCCGTTAAGGTCAAGTAAGGGATCGGTAGGAAAGTTATACTACAACTAAGTTACTACATAATATTTAAAAGCATCTAGTTAGTTATATTTAAAAATAAATCAAAACCTTTTTGTATCTTATTCTTACCTGTATATTATTTACTGCAAAACAAATGAATTCAAAAAATTGAATTCCCAAGGATGCGTGACACTTATAAAGAAGAATTTGAAACAGAAATAAACATATTGGAAAAATAAAATATAATGTTTTGAGAAAATGTCAAGTTAATTTAAAACAACGACGTTTCGGCCTTGGCCCCTCATCAGGTACATTTACTGCGCATGAGACATTTCATCAGGTACATTTACTGCGCATGAGACATGATGAGCTCAAATCAAACCTTCAGGCATGGAAACAGATAACTTGTTAGGTTGATTGCCTTTTCAATGCAATGATTCGTCGAAAATTTTCTTCTCGTTACCCTATACTCGAAACTCATCCAAGTGCAACCAAATAATGAATTGAAAAGTTTTATGCCATGAATTTCAAAACGTGCGGGGAGGGGAGGGGGGGAGTAGTTGCAACTCCTCCCTTGGGTTTTTGCGCTTTTACAGTATTTCGGAAATATATTATCTATAATAGATAGCCTGTGATGTGCTCCACAAGATAAGATAAATATTTTGGGTTATGGCGCTATTAAAAATTCAAATTTCTCGGAAAAATGAAGAAATTGCAAATAGTTTCTGCTAGGGATATGAAACAATCCTCCGATTTCCCAGACTCTTTGGTATTGAACTTTACCGGTCACAAATTGTTATTTCTAAAGTTCGAAAAAATCAATGTTTAAAAATCGACTGTAAAAATTAACCAGTCCAAATCTTATAAGCAGCATGCGTTTTACACCAAATTATCCGTTATATTATGCGTAGTCCGTGGTCCGTCGATCCGGTAATTCGGTAGTCCGTTGTCCATACTGACCACAACATAACACAGGCTCAAAAATTTAACTTCAAAATGGCGGAGAATGTTTCCCAAACATTATGTTGACACTTTTCGATGGCGTTTATGGTTCTGCTGTGCTTTATAACTTATTTGTCTCACTCTTACGGGCATAAATTGGAGCTATTACAACAAGGTATCAATGAATATTCTCACAGCAAAGTCAACAGCGATGAACTGCACGATAAATATCGACAAAGAGCTGAATAAGCTTTTTAAAAATATACTGGATTTGGCCGGATCGCAATGGACCCTAACAATGAGTCCGAAGCACTTAAACGACATGTATGTATCAGCCTTTGTTTTTTTTTTGTGTGTCCCATATTGTGCCTGAAAGTAAAATTCAGAGTTAATGTGGTGTATTGTCCCATTGATTTTCGCATTGAAAATGAAATAAGACAGATGAAACCCTCATTTACAAACTTCATGAAATGTGCTTCAAAAAGCTCTTCCCGCTAATTCTAGGATTGTTATAAGCAGAATGATGCTTAGCTGAACATTTGCTGTCTTTTTCTTGCAATTTCATTAAAATTAAACCACTTTTTTTAATTACCGAATTTTGATGAAATCGCCAGAAAAACGTATAAATCGTTGAGTGAGGTGCAAAAATTCCTTCATACTAAAAAGCTATTTAGTTGCCCAAAAATTTTATTATATTTTTCGTAAGCATAAAGATACTTTTTACTTCTAGTATTAAAACTACGTTGTTAGCTTGTTGCCCATTGGAGATATTAAGATCTAAAATGACCTAATTTTGGCGTCTCGTGAAAATGACCAAACATGCCCTTCACTTACGGTATTGGGAAAGCAACAAATCAAAGCAACTGATTCCAATAACACATTTTGCTACAAGACCGATCAATATGGAATACGATTTAGTAGTTTTTATTCCCAGGCTGCTATTTTTGTTGTCTTACCACTCGACTAAATTTACCTAATTAATATGCATAAATTTGTGCCAAATGGCCATTTTTCGGGGGGGACCCTACAACTCAGAGAGAATAAAAAGTTTTGACCTTATATTTTGGTACATTTATCTACTCATGACCCTCATCCTTTGAGTATTATCACCTCCTGCCTGGTCCTATGGTGGACACTCTCTTAAACGCCACATCAAAGTGCTTGCCGACACCACTTTCCCATACAAAATTTTTATATAGATAACACATGGGACAGTTTGTTTGTCTGAGACACAACGGAGGTCAGAAATCTGTGACGCCATTTATAAGCAGCGCTCAGTTCATCATCTTTTCAAGCGTACTGTGATCAAGCCTGTGAACAGGCTCCTTTTTGGGAGGCTACTGTAATCTATGTATGACCCCCCGGGAGGTCGGGGGAGGGTACTCCCATATAAAATTGACGGCGATTAATATTTAAAGGGAAGCCTCAAAGGTAAATTCAAACTTCTAATAAGCGTCCCTGTGTTAAGCGGTCACCCTATATTAAGTGGTCACTTATCAAATTCCCCGAAATCACTCCTCATAGTTACTGTAAATTTGACCTATATTACACTTATGTCCAGAAATGCACGCAACAGCGAAAGTGACGATTTTGGCGAAATTTCGTCAAATTCATCAAACCTTAAAAACAGCCAATATTATGCAAATGATTTGGCGATCCAATATTATGCAAATGATTTGGCGATTTTGGCGAAATTTCGTCAAATTCATCAAATCAGCCAAAATTATGCAAATGATTTTAATGGATGTCACCCTGCTATGATTTTTTTTTTTTTCACCCTGCTATGATGGCGAATTTGGTGGATTTAGCAATTTTGGCAGATTTGGCGATTTCGGCGAAATTTCGTCAAATTTGTCAAATCAGCCAAAATTATGCAAATTATTTTAATAGATGTCACAAAAATAGTGAATTTGGCGAAAGTGGCGGATTTGACGAAATTTCGCCACACTAAGTTGGCATTCAAGCAAGTGAACTAAACACAGGGGTACAACGAAAGTGGGGAATTTGACGAAAGTGACAAATTTGGCGAAATTTCGCAACAGGTTGACATTCGAGAGTGTGAACTAAACACAGGGGTACAACGAAAGTGGCAAATTTGACGAAAATGACGAATTTTGCGAAAGTGACGGATTTGGCAAAATTTCGCCACCGGTTGACATTCGAGGAGCAAACTAAACACAGGGGTACAACGAAAGTGGCGAATTTGACGAAAATGACTAATTTGGCGAAAGCAATAGATTTGACGAAATTTCGCCAAAGGTTGACATTCGAGCGAGAGAACTAAACACAGGGGTACAACGAAAGTGGCGAATTTGACAAAAATGACTAATTTGGCGAAAGTGATGGATTTGACGAAATTTCGCCACAGGTTGACATTCGAGCGAGAGAACTAAACACTGGGGTACAACGAAAGTGGTGAATTTGACGAATATGACGAATTTGCCAAAGGTGACGGATTTGCCAAAATTTCGCCATTAACACTTATGTCCAGGATTGCATGCAAGTATTGTTTGTCAATGATTTTCATATGACTTCATATTATGAAAGAATTATGTGTTATGGTGAATTTTTATAGTTGAGGACACTCTGTGATGGCTATCATGGGGTAGCATGGTCCCCCTCTGCCTGCATTCAGGCGGTGTGCGTCACGACTTGCAATGCCCCATGGGTTAATTTGTGTAGCGGCTCATTTTCCCTTCGTCTCGACGGAGTGAGCATCTCCTACGTTTGCGTTATTTAGCCTGAATTTAAATCTAGCGTCTTTTCTTTGGTAAAGTAATCAAATATACAAGTCTATTCATTGACGTTGTTGTTTTGCGGGGAACGGCAAAGAAAGTACCAAAATGTAAAACGCACGTGCAACACGTGGAGAGGCATTGTTTTCGCTTACTAAACCTATTGTTTGGTGCCGTTCTCGCTGCCGAACTTATCAATTTTGAACGGCTTCAACCAAGAAAACTAAAAGGGGTAGACCCGGGTAGACCCTGAAATTTTCAAAGAAGAAAGGCTAAATTAACTGTATGTCCCAAATTATTGACGAAAAACAAAGGTGCAAAGGAATGAGAAGTCTAAGAAAAGGTGTGAAAGTTCAGTTTACGATAATGTGGCAACTTAACCGAGTAGGTTTACTTTGAGATCAGCTAAGGCAGTCAATGTGCTCGAATGTAACATTTAATTGTAGCCATAACAAAGAAGGGATATTTCTCTTTAAATCTGCCTGAAAATATTTTCAATCGGCATCGCTGAAATCCTAGAAAAGGAACAATTTTTCAACTCCACGCGCCGAAATAGCTTCTTGTTTGCCGCGAGGACTATTGTTTAAACAACGGCTTTCTATTGGTCAAATCTCGTGACGCACACCCGCCTGGCCTGCATTTCTGGACATATCTCTGATCGTCCAAAAGAACACTAGAAGCATTGCAGCCAAAATAAAACAGAAACACACTAATGAAAATGAATTGGCTTGAAAGGCCCCGGGAAAAGGGTACTAAAAGCATTGCACCCAAAATAAAACAGTAATATGTCTATGACTCGTTCTAAAAACATTGCACCCATGAAAGAACACAGTACAAATTATCAAATTATAGTGTTACAATATTCATCCATTTTCTACTGAAAATACGAATATTTCTACACTTCAGGGTTTCAGCTCTCACTATTGCAGAAATTAACACAGGATTGCATGCAAGTATTGTTTAACAAATACTTCATATCTGAAACACTTATTTGACATTTTCATATGAATTCATATATGAAAGAGTTATCTGTGTTATGGGAAACTTTTATAGCGGAGCACTTGCCAGGTCGAAGGCCTGGCTGCGCAGCCCCATACTCATAGAACCTATGCCGTGATTTTTCATGGTCATGGCTAGCGGAATGTTTCGCGGGCGCGTGTTTGCCCGCCCGCCCACCGTGTTTGAACAACATCCGGGATCTTGAAAGCAAGGCTTTGTTTTTCGCGCGGCCACACAGCCGTGAGCTCGGTAAACACTTTAGTTGTTTTGTTGTGTCTAGCGGAGAATTAAGGACGGTGCCACCTAATGGCAAGGTATTTTGCCAGGTTTTTGACTATGCGGGAAAAGTAGATCTTAGCAGGGGCTATTGGAATCCAAAGAGAAAATCGGGGGTAACCACGCAATTTTCGGAGATATTTAAGCTTCAATCTGGAAAAAATGCTGACATCAGCATTTTTTCGAAAAAAGGAAAAATAGATCTTTCTTCGCGGATTTCCTTAGAATTTGCCTTTACATACACAAAAGCAACAATAATTCTAAAAATCTCTAAAACACATAACAAATGGTAACATAACAACTACTGTTTATGTGTTTTAAGTTACAAAATCATCACAACGGAGCCATTATCGGCCCTGACAGCTTTCCCACGTTCGCCAAAAATACGGTCTTAATAACGTTTGCCCACAACAAAAAATTAATGGGGTGCTTAATATGCTTACTACTTCCATTTTATAAGATAAAAAGTAGGGGTCACCACGCGTTTTTACAAGTTATATTTAGATATTTTCAACTTTTACGGAATCACTTTCGGGGTTTGCGACATTTTTTTCTATGCCCTCCCTAGTAAGTTGAATATTGTGCGTGTCTTTTTCGGGGCATGCTGGGATTTCCACTCGACGGCTTACCGTTCAAAACTTTTAAATACTTTCAGGCACGATAAAAAGACAAACATTGTAGAATTCAAAGGAATTCTATTTGTATATGTAAGGTGCTCTTTTGAGAAACATTTTTCGGGGATTTCAAGGTAAACAGCACAGTAAAGGAGTAAAAAGGCAAAATTGATCTACAGTGGATCTACGGATTTATTATGTTCCTTCGGGCAAAAGAACTTTACATTGTGTGCATCTTCTTCCGATCCATTACCAACTTGAAAACATCAGTGCTATATCGAGGTGACTGGTCGGCTGCCGAAAAACTCTAGATTGGCAGGTTAGTCTTTTAACGGTTATTTGGAGTCAAAATTTAAGAAATATTTGTTGAAAAGTGCTTGAGTTTTGTCCGCGTGTTTATTTTCTTGTGAAGCTCCTGTAGTTTTCATGGATTCTCTGATAATTTTAAAAGAGTTTACACTTTAATGTCAAAAAATCGTGAAATAATAAAACACTTTTTTTGCCTAAGTCTACGGCTTTATTTGATCTAAAAAGATAAGATTTCTTTTCAGTTTATCATGGCAAGTTTTTCGCCTATCACTATTTGCTCTAATGCAAAGAAGTTGAGAACTGGCACGATGCGACTTCGAAAAACATCACTTGCCTATAATAGAGAATAAAGGAAATCAATTGAACCTAAATGCACAAATGTGTTTACGAAAGATTACACCAAAAACCATGCTTGCCAGCAATCCAGGGAGGGAAGTCTTTAGTCGGATGCTTCCCGGCTTTGGAGCGGCCAGTTTTCTTTAGTTGCTGGCTTCAGCCTTGTTTTTTTAATATATCTTCATCAATTGTCAAAAACGGTTTTTTTCGAACCGCTTTGCTCATCTCATTTATCCTTTTCGACGTTTGTTTGATTAAACTGGTCAGGAACAATTGTTTTTCTGCTTTCGTTATATATATTTTTATTCGCAAAAATGGCCACTGGCAAAAGATTTTTGCAGATAAATAAAAATTTCAACAACGCGAGTTTGGCCGCCAAACAAAAACTTGCAGTCAATTGAAATAACAACATGCCAGCCTTTCCTTGGATTTTATGCCTTGAGGATGCTTGTTTTATGTATAAAAAACACTAGTCTGGTTTGACTTTAAGTTTTGTTAAAATTTTGAATGGTGAAAAGGAGCCAATGTAAACAATCTTCGTAAAGAAAGGCAAAACGTACGCGTTCTGCTGATCGAGGCAGCATCGCCAATTAGTTCAAAATAGTTTCATTACCGAGGCTGTGTCGTTTGCAAAATAGAGAAAGAATTTAGCACTTCTAGGCAGCAGAAGGTCTATAAACACATTTTTATAGATTTTTGAGAACTCCATTTATTTTGTATTAAATATAAAGTTTAGAAACTGAGCCAGGGAGTTGACAGTTGACATGAAAAGTGGGCGGAACTTAGTCTTTACCACCCGCGTTCGCGTTTAAAAATAACCAGTGTCTCGCGCGACTATCGCGCAATGCATGCGTAGAACGTATGCGCAATAACAATAGGTGGCACCGTCCTTAAAGTCGTTATTTTCCTGCATTTTTTCGCGGTTTGCTACTCAAGACAGGGATACTAATTAAGGTATACTCAGAAGCCGCTTTAGTGGAAAAAGACGAGCTTTCAGGGATAAAATCTTGCTTCGAGGAACTTCATGTATAACGTTTTTATCAACGCGGGAGATGTTTGTTTTCTACGGATTTCAGAACCAGAAGCGGAGATTTGAATTTCCAAGCAAGCGAGGGACTTAAAGGTAAAACAGATTACAGTTTTCGATGAGAATTTATGTTGATATCAATCTGTGAGTGACTTTTTATTAGTGTTATTGTTAGTTTTGGAGAATTGATTTTAAAACGTGCTTAAATTCAGTTGTATCGATCTCTTGAATTTCATCGAAAGCTTGAACTCGATGAGCTATAATTAAATGGTACGCGTTTTGCTTTAAAACGTAAACTAATGGAGATTTGAATCAATTTTTTCGAAAGAAGATTGTGTTGTCCATTTTTATGTGTTTGTTCATTCATTAGATAGATCGAAAAGCGATTTTATGTAAACAAAACAAGACTGTGATTTTATAGTACAGTTCTATCTTCACTCGCATCGCCTTATGCAAATATGTTTGCGTATTTTTGCAATTTTTGATTTTCAAATCAGTTTCTTAGGCAATTTTTGACAAACATAAACTGTATTTTATTCGGAAACTAGTGGTACTAGTTATTCTAGACAGAGAAAAGTTGTTTTTGTGAACTTTTGTACGGTCTATAAAAATGTACTGTGCAGACGGTCGCGTAATACTGTTTTTGAGAATTGCTAAAATTGGAAATAGCCCGTTCGTCAATCTTAATTCTTGTGCTTCCAACCTTTCACCTTAGTTAAGTTTCACCTTAGTTAAGCTTGTTCAAAGTGCGACGCTGTTAGGCTTGGGCTATGTATATAGATTAGTTGAGGACACTCTGTGATGCCTATCATGGGGTAGCGTGGCCCCCGGCCCATCTGCCTGCATTTCTGGACACGTGGTTTTCAAATTAAGGTAAAATTGGGTCAGAGGGGGTAACAATTAATTGACAAATTGTAAATAGATCATATCCCATGATCTTCAAGTGAGGGAGCTGAGTGAGAATTTGGAAGCTTTCTCGTAGGTTTTTAGGAATCATCGCGTGTTTATGACATTCGATCGCGGGCAAATTTAAATGACCTCACATTTGACACGTGAAGAAACTTTGGAGCGGATTTAAGCTAAAAATGAAGATCCCGAGAGTAACTTTGATAGATCAGAATCCGAAGATGAGTCGATCGATGAAAACCACGTGTACTTGTACGGCTTTCCAAATGATCGTGATAGAATGCTTCCACTATTATGAGAGAGGAAGAATTACCACAGAATGATGGAGCACGAATGGTCACGAAAACTCTTATTGGTGCTAAGCAAAGTGACTGACTTGCTTCACGAAATCATGCTACGTGGCTCTAAATCACAAACAACCATAACAGATTATTTTGGTTCGTTTTATGATGAATGTGTGAATCAAAACTGCTGATGATGTAGTTTACAACAAAGACGCTTGCCTAAGGAACAACATTATAAAATCTGATAGCAAGGCATGAACTTCCTTGAACATGCAATTACTTAATTTTTATTTATCATTATTTTGCGTTGCTGTTGTTATTTACAATAAAATGTATATCATGTCATTATTAACTATGATGTCATTAATTTCGCCTTCTTGTTTGATTTTAGAACACTTATAAAGCGGTCAGTTGGCTGTTTCCCGGGGTGACCGCTTAACAGAGGTTTGACTGTACCAGAAACCCGTTTTGTGGGTGTGATTTACATTACATTTAACCCCTAACAGGTACCAACTCTTCTGAAAAGTTGTTCCTGTCAGCATGTTTTTCTGTTTTAATTAACTCCAACCCTGGTCATTTTCGATGTAAACACCCTTAGTTGTACCAAACCACTTTTATATTGGAGTCCCGCACCTCGGGTGAATGACAACTTTGAAGCACAATAAGATCGACCTTTACTACCAAATGTTAGGGAGCGGTGACCTGTACATGTTACGAGATGTAAATGAGGCCAAATTGTTACCAAACAGAGAGTTATACGTCTCTTATACATGAGCAAGAAAAGAGACATTAACGATGCTTTTTATCAGGGATGAATGCTCGTTACCCACAGTAATACCTGCTAAATTAATACAACGCTCAGTCAACCTGACTGAAAACTGGACAAGTCAACCCACTAACCTTTTAGCTGTTGCTCCTTGAGCTCCTTGACCTGTTCTCACAACAAACAAAGTGGAAGAAGAATTAATAATAACGAAAAATTTTGTTAATAAAGGATAAGATGAAGAACTATTGGCTGAGTTGTTTTCTTTGTTCAGATGTGAACCGAGACGAACTGAATAACAACACAAAAAAGAAATGACCAAGGACGAAATGTCTTCATCCAGACTCACCAAGAATTGTCAATCGATTTTTTTTTATCTTCTTAACCTGACAACAATATTTGAAAAGGTCAACGTTTACACATGAGCAAAGAAACGAACTAGGATAATATTTCTACATCTTGGCAGAACAAGAATTTGAATTTTCAAACAATTTGTTTTCTATTTTTGTAACGCTGAAAACACCATTTGGAAAGGTTAACGTGCGTAAGCAGCCCGGATGAAATCACGCAGTCCAGATAAAAAAAAAATCTGGATCACAACTCCAAACACATTAAACGATTCAATTCATCTCAACCACACGCAAATTAAAACAAATACACAATTTTTTTCATATTTATAATGATAATGATAATAATAAAAACAGATACGTTATATTGCGGAGCAGGCTAAATAAAAAGCAAAATGACAATAGTCATACAGAAATCAAAATACAACTTACACTTTTCCTTCCAAAGTTTAGTCCAAAACCTCTTACAGCAGAGAGGAGACTTTTGGATGGTCTCCTCACACCCCACTTTGATGACGTGGCTTGCAGTCTTAGCCATTCCTAAAGGATAAGATTAATTTATTATTATGCAAAATGACAACTGAACAATCCACAGTATGTTCCATAATAAAAAAATGCATTTCTATTGGCTGAACTCTGTTTGCTGGGTACTGAAGACCTTAAGAGCAGTTCTCTGTAAGAATCGAGAAAAGTGGGAAATGAAAATTTTTGACCCCCCTTCATATTTTGCATGCAGATAGGTCTTCAGGGGGGATGTTCAAAAATGACCTTTGTTAAGGTTGTTTCTTCTTTGTTACCATGGTAACACTGGATGTTTGTTGGTGCCACTAAACCCAATTTTGACCTCAGAAACTTCCTTAAAAAGTACAAAATGTAAGACATCGTTTCTCAAGTCCATTAATACTGAACAAATCAAGACTTTCACCAGATGTAAAACCTTTATTCTAGTTTACATTTATGCATGTGGCATTTTGTTACATCAACTGCACATGAACTTAACGGTCAAACAACTTGATGGTGTTTCAGCCATTTTAGCTGACGAGTGAAACCAGCAATACCTTTTCTTGAATTTTTCCAAAAGTACGGCGATTCTAGAACTCAAACTACGTGGCTAGTTTAAATAGATACTGTAAATACTAAATCTATAAAAATCTCTGCGGGGCGGGTTAATTTTGGACTTTGGTTCACTGAGGAAAAACCTTCAAAAATCATTTGTTGTAAACTTTGGTGAAATTAACATCACGTTCATTCGACAGAAATCCTTCAAGAAAACTCAATCGGTCTTCAGGCTTAAAGAATAGCATGCACTCTATCAATGTCTGGTCAAATTGGCTGTTAATAGCCGTTATTTTTTGAACAATCGCAATCCAAATAAAGCTTACTTCACTGTTTTCTGCAGTTCTCAACTTGCGAAGAACGAGTCGGTTCTTTCCGCACAGCATACATTTTCGGCACAAAATTCGGATATCTAAACCATCTCTTGTGGCTGAGCATGCTGTTTGTCTTCAGTGGAGGTCCATTAACCCATCACAGTGCAAATAACAACAGCTTTTGTAGTACGTACCCGGAAGGTCACCGAAGCAAGCCATCATCGGAAACTTTGTTCGTCCACGTACAATTCTACTCTGAATTTACCGCATATTTCTCCGTCACATGTCATCATTGGCTCCAAAAGAAGATAAAACGGTTTTCTGATTAATCTTTTTCAGTCAATCACATTAAGCGAGGCATTTTACCCCTTTTTTTACTCCGTTCTTTGTACGTCTTTCGAAGTCCAGGCCACCAGTTCAGGCAAAACCCTGCTGGTCAGCGGTAGAATCTAAAATACGACGTTCCTTCGTAAAGTGTTTAACGTGGCGTCCTCATCCTATTACATTGTCACTAACTGTCGATTCTATTCTGTTTACGTTGAGCAGCCTAAGGGTACATATTCCCATTCTTTTGTTTTCTGATACGTAGACACGTGAACAAAATAAAATACCAAACAATAGGCATGGGCATCGCCTTTAGTTGTATTTTTGGCGGTATCTATTTCAGGAAGTCAGTATTTACTCTGTGAACTCCGTTTATTGGTGAATTTTATTCACAGCTGTCTGATCATGATGAGCGATTCATGACGAGCGAATCATAGCCGGTGAATCATGTCTGAAAAACCCCGGCCGGATCTACACAGTGAAATCGGCTGGAATGGCTAGTATTTTAGCCGCATATCTTAGAAGTCGACGCAATTAAAATTCGAAGAATCACGTGTCTGCTGAAAAAACATACGGAGACGCATAAAACTATCTTAAGTATTGGGAGACAATCAGCTCAAGAGCAACTACCGGCAAGAAAATGGTGGGAAATATAATGAACAGTTTGAAGAAAAGTTTGCCGTTTAGCAAGCGTTCTTTGTCCTTTGACAGCTATTTTTCAATGGAAGAAGCAAAATTTCAGTCGCAAAAGTGATCACCAAATGACGTCAGAAAACGAAATTATAGCCGCAGACTGTATTCTGTTGAGCTTTGCATTAAGCAGAAAATGCGAAAACCACCTACAAATACGATAGTCCTAATTTAACTGCATGAGCAAAGTTTACTTTTTCAGAGGTTCAAAAGTTCCCATCAAGTTCGTCTGTTTTGTGTGTCTCCCGTTTATCTTATCGGTACCGATGCACTTTTTTACCGTACCAATCCGAGTACGAATTCATGATGAGAAACGCTCTGATGGTTGCGATTTGGGATAGCAAAAAAACTAGGAAGAAATTAACAGACTAGAGTGCACTCTTCTTCCAGTTTTTCCATTTTCCGACATTGAGATCTGAGTGACATCCGCATCATAGAAATAAAGTTGTGGGAACCTATTGTAATTTTATGAGTATAAAAAGAGTGGTGAACTGCTTGTGTTTCGCTACAATACCCCCCCCCCCCCCCCCGCCCCCTTCCCAATCTCTCTCCCTCTTGGTCTATAAAGTATTTTTTTTTTCTGGGGGGGGGGGGGGGGGCGTTTAACAGAGGATTTACGGTTGTTATCTCCTAATGTAATACTTCAAATATATACTCTCCTTCCCCTAGAAAGTGTGTACAAATTTATTTTGCCGGATACTATGCACTTCAGAAACACTGTAACTACGGCACTTACGTTAGTGACGCAAAGTTACTCGTAGCGGCGAGCGCGCTAGAACCAATTTGTAGATTCAGCGAAAATCAAAAGTTCTTTCTTGAAAGCAAGTTTTTGCATAGAGAGAAATCAACTAAAAGAGGACGAGCGATCGAAGCGGTAACAAAGAAAATGCCAAGAAAAGTTAAAGACGCAAAAATTCGGTTGTTTACAGCTGAAGTATTCCTAAGGAGAAGGCAAACCTGCTCGCACTTTCCTTGCTTTGCAGCAAAAGAAAAAATAAATAAATAAAAGAAGCAGCTCACTGAGTCACATAACAGGCATTTACCAAAAACGAAAATATTGTATGAAAGTCAGCTACAAAAGAGAGCAAGACCATTACCCGGAGCGTGCAACTGTCATAATTTCGTGCAACGACGTTTCTACAAGTAGGTTTATTTTTAGATAAGCCTTTCCCGCGAACGATTATGGGCTCCTGGCAAGCGTTATAATATCAGAAGAAAGCATCCAGTCGTTCACCTTTTGTTGACGTTTTCGTTTTATCAGCAAAGAAATGTACGGGAAATGTAATTTACTGTAAATATTAAGAAAATCTAACAAAAAAAGAGTTCTGGCATTCCAATTCCAATACTTTCTGGCACCTCAATATGATGCGGACGCCATGTTGGCATTTTATGAAGTCAAATCGTATTCTAGTTATACCGCTGACCAGAGATGTTTTTGCCTGAACTGGTGGCCAGAACTACGAAAGAAAGGCGAAAGAAAGGCGAAAGAAAGACGGTAAAATGTTTAGCTAAATGTAATTAATCGTTTAACTATTAATCAGAAAACCGTTTTATCTCCTTTTGGAGCTTATGATGACATGTGACGGAGAAATATACAGTAAATCCAGGTTAGAAATGTATGCGGACGAACGAAGCTTCCGATGATGGCTTGCTTCGATGACCTTCCGGGTACTACAAAAGCTGTTGTTATTTGCACTGTGCTGGGTTAATGGACCTCCACTGAAGACAAACAGCATGCTCAGCCACAAGAGATGGTTTAGATATCCGAATTTTGTGCCGAAACTGTATGCTGTGCGGAAAGAACCGACTGGTTCTTCGCAAGTTGAGAACTGCAGAAAACAGTGAAGTATGCTTTATTTGGATTAAGATTGTTTAAAAAATAACGGCTATTAACAGCCAATTTGACCAGACATTGATAAAGTGCATGCTATTCTTTAAGCCTGAGACCGATTGAGTTTTCTTGAAGGATTTCTGTCAAATGAACGTGATGTTAATTTCACAAAAGTTTACAACAAATGATTTTTGAAGGTTTTTCCTCAGTGAACCAAAGTCCAAAATTAACCCGCCCCGCAGAGATTTTTATAGATTTAGTAACTACAGTATCTATTTAAACTAGCCACGTAGTTTGAGTTCTAGAATCGCCGTACTTTTGGAAAAATTCAAGAAAAGGTATTGCTGGTTTCACTCGTCAGCTAAAATGGCTGAAACACCATCAAGTTGTTTGACCGTTAAGTTCATGTGCAGTTGATGTAACAAAATGCCACATGCATAAATGTAAACTAGAATAAAGGTTTTACATCTGGTGAAAGTCTTGATTTGTTCAGTATTAATGGACTTGAGAAACGATGTCTTACATTTTGTACTTTTTAAGGAAGTTTCTGAGGTCAAAATTGGGTTTAGTGGCACCAACAAACATCCAGTGTTACCATGGTAACAAAGAAGAAACAACCTTAACAAAGGTCATTTTTGAACATCCCCCCTGAAGACCTATCTGCATGCAAAATATGAAGGGGGGTCAAAAATTTTCATTTCCCACTTTTCTCGATTCTTACAGAGAACTGCTCTTAAACGTTCACAACCAATGGTCTGGTGCCGTTTTGGGATTGCTACAAGGACAACCAAATAAACTATGCGTAGAAATCGCTTTCAGAGAGCCTCTGCCGCCTATAATATTTGGAATTAACTGCATTAACAAATTAGACTTTTCTTTAGTACAATATCACTTCCAAATGTCGTTACTTTGGAAAATTTAGCAATGTTCAACGTCACTGTTTTCAGAGGGATAAGTGTAAGTAATAGTAATTGGACTGAGTGGAGCACAATTCAGGGAGTACTCGGGCGAGTAATTTCAAATCGGCCGAGCGCGTAGCGCGAGAACAATTTGAAATTACCAGCAAGATTACCCCTGAATTGTACGACACGAAGTTCAATTACTAATTAATCGAATCAATAACAAAATTCGAGATTAAAAAGTCTATGTGGAGTCTTTTGTACTCAAAACATCAAGGATATTTTCTATCAGTTTGAAAGCAGGAGGAAACAGCGAAAAAAAGAACCCATTTTTAAAAGTGCACCTGATTGACGCGCGCGCAACGTGGGTGGACAATTACAGCTTATTACAGCTATCCAATTACAAAAAGTGGACACCCACGTGACCGCGCGCCAATTACGTGAGAAATAGGCGCGTGGATGACCAATCACAATCGAGAATTTTGTTATTGATACGATTAATAAATAAATAAATAAATAAGATAAATAAGGTCAGCTGTGATTTTTGGAAAAGGCAGCAGCAGCAGCAGCTTAGAGTTTCGGGGATATAATTAAACATTCCTTTATCAAAATTTTCTGCTGCTAAAAAAATCAGCTAAATAATCCAAACATATCAAACTGCGTTACCTTTCATATATTACCCTTTAAAAGCCCTATAATTAATGATTATAGGAAAATAGAACACGACATTCTAAGTTTTTTCTCAACTTTCCCCGTTGGGTGCCAATTAAACTGTTTAACCAAATGGTCATGACTCGGCTAATCAGGCCAGGGACCATTACTGATTACAACACAACTTCAGTAGAAAACGTCTCTTGACGTCAAATGAAAAATAATATAAAAAAAGTTTGAAATCATGTGCTGCGATGAACTAAAAATCCTTCATCAAGTAACATTAAAATTTCCTGTTAAAATTGTTCTGTAAAGAGGTTAATATCTGCTTGCGTCAAAAAGATACTCTGATTCAATGCCGAGATACAACTGAAATCAAGTGGCAAGTATAAGTCAAAAGTAAAACGTACAAGTGGGTGCTCCATTCGTAGTTTTATATACCTTGCAAGAGTGAAGAACACCTGCAGAAAAAAAATACAGAACAAATTCAGGGTAGCCCAGACTGTCAGCTGTTAATTAAGTGCAACCACGTTCCTGTCACAAAAGGATAACAACCGCTTTCACTTAAACGTCCGTAAATCGAACCAAAACACAGGCATACACATACACTAAAGAAATACGGAGCCAGGGTGCACTAAAGAATGTGAGTAATTCTTGGCTACTACTCTATCATTTCCTCGCAATTCGTAGCGCTACGCGAACAACCTAAATGTGCCATAACTCTCTAGAACGTATGCAAAAACTAAAAAGACGGTGGAGTGATCTGTATAAACATACACAGACCGATGGTAAAATGAAATGTAAATATGTTTATACAACAGAAAACTTAACAGGTGAGCATCACACATTAAGTTGGATGTAGATTTCACCAATCTAAGTCATAAATAGAAAACATAGATAAAACTTTTTTTTGTTACACCGCAAAATGTAATAACTTTTCTAACGCAAAATGTAATAACACTTCAATTATGTCTATTACTGATTTACATGAAAAATAGAGTGCTAAATGCGTGAACAATTTCATGCAATCAGTGCAGTTGACTCAGTGAAAATATTGAGAAAATCGCTTGAAACATCGTAAAGATGAACGAACATCACCTCAGATATTCTGAAAACCATCCCGAGGCTACAGCAGATTATCCGAAGCCTTCCGAAGTACTTTACAGAAGATTATCTGAAGGTCACCAGAGGTACTCCGCATACTGCCACACTTTGATGCTCATTATGTCCGGAGTTCAAGGAAATATCAAACTTGCTCCTCGTACATTGTAATGTTGAGTTATATATGCAATGTATGTGAACAGTCGAGAAGTGCATGCGTGCTTCTTACACCATATAAGACTCGCTAGAATGAAATGTGGTATTTGATTTTCCTACTCGTTTATCCGTTCTTTAGATGAAAACTTCAAAATTCAAATTGAAACTCGATCCAAGAGCGCTTTCCTTTTATATGTGTCGTTCCGGTGGGGAAATCAAATGGAACGGTTCTTCCCACTAGAAATTTCCAGCCGTAGGACCGTTTTATTTCATTTCCCACCGGAACGACCGCTTTTTTTACGGTCAATAGTCAAAGCGCTTTTCTTAACCGTTAGCCGCCATCACCCCATTGAGATCCTCTTAAACGTACCATGTTTGCGCGAAGTCACAGTTCCGAACGGGCTGCGTACTTGCATCGATTGGATGCACATTTACTTATTATGGCTGTATTATTTACTGATGAAAAAAGATATCTCAGTTAATTTTATATCCTTCTGTTTCTATCCACCTATGCTGGACAGGAATGCATCAGTCACAGTATTTAAACACTTTTGTACTTTGACTTCATCTGATAACATCAAATAATATGCAACTGAAGTGTTATTAAATTTTCCGTTAGAAAAGTTATTACATATTGCGTTAACCACTTTATGACATTTTGCGTCAATGTTATTACATTTTGCGTTAGTATTACATTTTGCGGCGTAACACAAGTTATTCAGCTGATTATTAAGACCCGATCTTTGGTTGCTTCGGGGGAAAATATGGTGAATATTATGTAAATTAGGTCATTTTCAAAAGTTCCCGTTAAAGGGGCAGTATCATGAGGTTCCACGCGCGGCACTGTTCACTATTCTTGCACCGGAATTTTGGACATATCACTGTTAAAAGTGATTTTTTTTTTCTTTCGGCTATCAAAAACGGATGTTTTGATTCAACAAATACCTCCACTTCTCGACGGCCTTTTTGAATTTGCCGAATCAAACTTGAAAACGTCGGCCAAGTTTTCAAGTTTCGCCCTCATGATACCGCCCCTTTAAAGTAGTCCGGTGCTGCGAAAACTTTTTAACTTTTTAGATTTCGCTTTTTTCTAGTTACAAGTTGTGCAAAGATGACGGCCTATTTTTTTTAGTAGATCCTGCAATAACGTACTGACGAAATTCTTGCACACATTTCTGCAACAATTCAGTTTTTGCGGTATCCTTTATATTGCTAGACTAATTAATGACCGTTCTATTTTATAGAAGTTTTGAATATGATCAAATGCGCATTTCATCAGGTGTTAAAAAGTCACCCACATTAAAAATCGTTGCATAAAGTAAATAATGAAACATGACTTCCGGTATCACTGCTTACATACGAAACCGTACCGTACAATCGATAAAAAAATCCACCTTACCTTCGAAAAGCTGTAATAATCTGAATACGAATTGAGAAACTTTACCTATTAAAGCTTATAATCTTATTAATATGAGCGGCCTGAGACGAGTTTCTTCTGAATGCTCGATCACATCGGCGCCACGTTCTAAAAGAGACACTGGTGCGGTGGCAGACCGTTCAGAAGAAACTCATACAGCTTTACATAATGAGATGTTATAAAATGTTTTTAAAATTTTATTCAGATTATTAAGGCCAGCTTTTCTCACTTTTACCGATAAAATTTCTTACAGACCTACGCAAACTGTTATTGCCCCCGCAGGGTTTTGGCCCAGAGGCCAAAACCCGAGGAGGCACCCTAGGATTCCCCGCGTGTATACATATAAGGAATTTCAAAATGTAAGAAAGTAAGTAAATTTGTAGTATGCGAAAAAAAAATCGATTTGATCAAACTAGGCGCGCACGGTGGTCTCGGGTAATATTTCAGCAAGCGCGCAAGGTGCTGTCGGGTAGTTGTCATTCTGCAACCACGAGGTCTTCGAGCAGCGCTTGACGGTCTTGCGAGCAAGAGTTTGCGTTTCGTCGTCCTCTAGCAGCATTTCGAGTTCTTTCTAGCAGTGTTTCAAGGTCTTGCAACCACGAGTTCGCATTTCGCCATCATTTAGCAGCATTTCAACCACGAGTTTGCCATCTTCTAGCAGCGTGTCAAGGTCTTGCAACCACGAAGTCACGTTTCGCCATCTTCTGCACCTTTAGCAGCCTTTCAAACCACGAGTTCACATCTTCAAGCAGCGTTTCAGGGTGAGTATTTTGCAGTTTAGTGATTTATTTGAATTCAAAAGCATTCAACAGCACTGAATAGAATCGCATTTCAACCATCGCGTTTTGCCATCTTCTTGCAGTGTGTCAAGGTCTTGCAACCACGAGTTCACACCTTTCGCCATCTTTAGCAGCCTTTCAAACCACGAGTTCACATCTTCGACCAGCGTTTCAGGGTGAGTATTTTGCAGTTCAGTGATTTATTTGAATTCAAAAGCATTCAACAGCACTGAATAGAATCGCATTTCAACCATCGCGTTTTGCCATCTTCTTGCAGTGTGTCAAGGTCTTGCAACCACGAGTTCACACCTTTCGCCATCTTTAGCAGCCTTTCAAACCACGAGTTCACATCTAAGAGCAGCGTTTCAGGGTAAATATTTTGCAGTTCAATGATTTATTTGAATTCAAAAGCATTCAACAGCACTGAATAGAATTATTCGGTACAAAATTTGATTTGTTAGACACAAATCAGCAACGGGGTCGACAGACTCATCTTGAGACTCGATCCAACAGATCAGAAAGATAAACGACAGACTCGATCCAACATATCAGAAAGATAATGTCAGACTCAGAGTTGCATTGATATTGTCAGAAAGAGATACGAAGTTTGTTATATCAATATCCATTTGAATATGTCACTCTCGAAGATAAACAAGTCGGTGGTTACAGTTCGAAGAAGGCACTTTATGAATTCTGTTTTTGTCAACCCTGGTATTTATTCATGTGCTGTTGATGCTTTTTTGGAAATATATACGCACTTGTTTCTTCCATATTTATCAAATCTACGTAATAGGAATGGGTTTACAGATCTGCTTTTCAATGTTTGCTCACATTATATCTCTTCGAGAGAAGATAGTTCATTATTGAGGGAAATCAGGGAGCCTGTTTGGTCATACATAATAGACCTTTGTAGTTCATTTGCGGCTAGGGATTGTAATGCCTGTTTTAGCCAGATATTTGAGAAAAGAACATTTGGTTATCTCAATGAAAAGGAAGAGAACCTTTTCATGACACAAAGAACATTTGATTCTTTTTGTCATTCATGCTTGAGTTCTGTGACTTTGAATAGCAGTATTCTTTTGACAGTAGTGACAGCATATAGATTAAATCAGTTGGGTTTAGATAACAATATGTGGCCTTTTTTTGTCACTCAAATGCACACAAATCCAGGAATGTTAAATTGCACCAATTGCGATACTCAAACTTCTGAGCCTGTCTTAAGGAATGTATTAAACTCGCGTTTCCTTTTCATTGAATTTTCTCCTGCATTAATGAAAGACATGTGTTTGAGGACATTGAACTCAGTGGAGCTCAGTACAAACTGAGAGGTTTAGTGCGATGTCACAACAACCACTTTACTTGTGCTGTTAAAGATCATAGTGCATGTAAATGGACTTACTTTGATGATCTTTCAGTAAATTTGCAAAAGTTTTCAAATTTTTGGTCATTGCGACAAGTTTACAAAGAAGGGTGGTTTTTTTCAATTTATGAGCTGAGGGACATGACAATTCAATGTGAAGGAAATGATTGCATAGACCACGTACTGACAACATGTGCAAATGGCAGTTTGAATAATGAGACTAAAATCAGTGAACCTGCACATTCGCCTGCTGCAAAAGTTGTACACAGTGACCAAAAACAAAGAACTAAAAGACAACATTCTAAATTGTTAAATGACGATGTGAACAGTGAAAGTGAGAGCAGTTGTGATTCTAAAATCAGTCATTCCACATCTTGGTCAGGTGCAAAAGTTGTGCACAGTAATAAAAAACGAAGAATTCAAAGACAAAACTTAAATGTGCCAAGAGACGGTATATACAGTGAAAGTGACAGCAGTTGAAATTCTATAATCAGTGAATCCACTTCTTTGTCAGGTGCGACAGTTGCGTCCATAAACAAAAAGCTTAAAGCAAAAAGAAAACATTCTAATGTGCTTGCTGCAAAAAAAAAAGAAACCACTCAGCCAATGAGGCATGTGAAAACATGACAAAGAATACTAGAAATAACACTGAAAAATCATATTCTACAACAGAGAATGGAATGCCAGAGGGGTTAAAATTTGATGCTGCAAAAAAAAGAAACCTTTCAGCCAATGAGGCATGTGAAAACATGACAAAGAATAGTAGAAATAACACTGAAAAATCATATTCTACAACAGAGAATGGAATGCCAGAGGGTTTAAAATTTGATGCATTTTTACCACCTTCTCAAAACCTACCAGCTAACTCACCACACATTCACATACCAGAGTGTTCTAAGTCTGATTCCCCTGTTCAAAATTCACAAAACCCACCAACTAAAGGTTGCAGTTTTCACACAGATGAAGAGGATGATGTTGTTCAACAAACCCCTGACATCCAGATTTCAAACAATGAGAATGATTTTGACAATGAAACAACATGCAGTGAAGAACTTCATCAGCAAAAATCATCTCGGGAAAATATGAAAAAGTTTCATAAATCACTAAAATTTCAGATTTATCAATGCGGTGTGTGCCATGAAGCTTGGCCTTTGAAAACAAAGCCCAAAAATACTGTCAGTTACACTTGTTCTCGTTGTCTGCGTGACAAGAATATTCCAAAAAAATTTTCAACAGAGAACTCTATGATACCTTCCCCCGTTCCAAAAGAGTTACAAGGCTTAACTCAGTTTGAAGAGATGCTTATTGCAAGAGCATTTCCTGTGATGCATGTATATACAAAACCAAGAGGTGGCCAAAGGGCATACAAAGGGCATGTTATTACCTTGCCACAGGATGTACAACAGCTTGCAGATATTCTGCCCAGATGCCCTAAAGATTTACCTGTCATTATTTTTACCATTAAAGCCAATTTATAGATAATATAAATTTAAGTTAATGTGACAACCATGAAAGGGAAATTACAATAGTTAACAGCTCAGGCCTCTAAGTAAACATATCTGTAACGCAATACACGAACAAGACAATGGCCCCTGTGTTTACATCCAAAGGTCAGTTCTACCTCATGCGTCTGGCACGCGATGTCATTTCTAGGCCAATCACAATGCAGCAACCCTGCATTGTCAATCAAGACGGTGGGCTTCATTCACATTCCCTGTGTATACTTCATAATTCTCTGATCTTTCCAAGTGTTGGTCACGAAATTTTACGTGGATTGTTCTACAAATTCTCTGCGTAAACGCCGTTTACCGGTCAGCTCTGAGCTGTGCCCGGAATTTACTCGAAATCCGCTCGGTTTCGCAAGGATTATGCCGCCAACTCGACGGTCTCGTGCCACAAACAATGGTAGCATCGATCCAGCAATATTGGACGCCCTACCAGTTGCGGAGATTCGCAGTCTTTGCCGAGAGAGGAAACTTTCTTCAACGGGGAACAAGAACACTCTGGTGACCCGGTTACGTGCTTCGGGTTTTGTAATCCTGGCTCCAAACGACTAGAGAACTCAGACCCGTGCAGAATCCAATGAAACGCCACCCCGCCAGGACCACGAGGCTCACGATAACAACTTTACCGAGGGGCAATTAAACAGTATTCGCCGCCTAATCCAGGAATCAATCGCTACCGCCTCCAGGGAGATTGCCAGCGAGGCAGCTTCGGCCGCAGTTCAGGCCTTGCAATCGTCTAATTCAGCCACAAATCGCCCGCCGCTTGTCACGGGTCAACAAAACGCCATGACCACACTACAAGTTCAAAGCCAAACGGAGGTGTGCCGCAATGCCAGCCCATTTCAGGATGCCCCTGCCACGTACGTCAAGGACATACAATCTGGTGAGTTTTTTGAATTGTCAAAACTCTTACCCAAGAACCTTTCAACCTTGGAGGAGGAGGATAATTTAGTGCTTACCCTCGACAATTCTGTCGTTCGGGTTTCTAAGAAGTCCAAAACTGCCTCCTCCACTATTACAGATATCGAACAGTGGACGACGGCATTTACAACATACATGAGCATATTCACGCACAAGTTTCCCCAGCGTTCCCAGGAGTTGCTGCAGTACCTAAGCCTGATTCGATATGCCGCCCGGGTACACAAGGGTTTAGGGTGGGCAATTTATGATTACAAATTTCGCCAAAAGGCCAGCCTAGATAAAACCCTTGTTTGGTCAGATATCGACATGCAACTCTGGCTCAAGATATTTACGGTGGCACCTTCTGTGCTAAAGGAAGAGTACCCCCTTTTTTCCAAAGGACCCCAGACCAATAGTGTCTCGCCCGGGGGCGAACTGCGAGGCACATGTCACGCCTTCAACCGTGGCGGACAGTGCATCAGGGATCCATGTAGCTTTAGACACGCGTGTAACCGCTGCTCCGGGTCCCACCCAGGATACCATTGCCCCACAGCACCTAGAAAACCAGTGGACCTCAGGGATAGGGATGGAGACAAGGGGACCCCCCCACTCAGGCCTCCCCCGAAGGAAGTAGAGGGTTTTCTGGGGCTCTCCCTACCCCTATTAATGTACATAACCTAGAAAGGGCACTTTTCGACCACCCTGATCACTCATTTGTCTCCGACCTGTGTAATAGTCTTAAGCACGGTGCCAATGTAGGATACACTGGGCCCCGAGTTCCAAGATTTTCCCGTAATTTACCAACTGCACTAGAGCAGCCGCAGGTGGTCACTGCTAATTTAATGAAAGAAGTTGCCTTGGGTCGTGCGGCTGGTCCGTTCCCTTCTCCCCCGTTCCCTAACTTTCAGGTATCCCCAATTGGGTTAGTTCCAAAGAAACATTCCGATAAATTCAGGACCATCTTCCATCTATCTTTCCCTAAATCGGGCACAACCAGCATTAACTCCTCCATTTCTAAAGAGGACTATAGTTTGCAGTACATCACCATTGACAATGCCATTGAAGGGATCTTAAGCCTAGGCCAAGGGTCATATTTGGCCAAGACAGACATTGAGTCTGCCTTCCGCCTTATTCCACTTCGCCCTTCTGACTATGAGCTTTTTGGTATGTACTGGGAGGGCTCTTATTACTACGACAAAGTTCTTCCCTTCGGATTGCGGAGTGCCCCATTTCTCTTTAATCAGCTTTCTGAGGCGCTTGAGTGGATCCTTCTCAATAAGTGCGCTATTTCTTTTGTCTGTCACATTCTGGATGATTTCCTAATTATCGAGCCTGCTTTAGACTCGCCTACACCCAGCCAGGGATGCATGCAGAGCCTGTCCAGCATGTTGATTGCTTTTAGAAGTTTGGGTATCCCTATTGCTGTGGATAAGACACAGGGGCCATGTACCTCCCTAGAATTTATGGGCATTATTTTGGACTCTGCTAGGATGGAGGCCCGTCTTCCTCCTGACAAGGTTGGGCGCATCCAAACTTCTCTGACCCTTTTTGAGTCTAAGAAGTCATGTACCTTGAAGGAATTACAGGCGCTCATTGGTACCCTAAACTTTGCATGTAAGGTGGTCCCCCCCGGACGACCTTTCTTGCAGCGCATGATCGAGTTGACCCGCCGGGTTTCTCAACCCCATCACCATATTAAGTTAAGCTCCGGGTTTTTCAAGGATCTTAGTATGTGGCAAGATTTTATCTCCAGTTGGAATGGAGCTAATTTTTTCTTATCAAAGGGTTGGGTTAACTCGGATTCCCTGCAATTGCATACTGATGCCTCCGGTTCTTTAGGTTTCGGCGGTATCTTTGGCTCTCAGTGGTTCCATGGTCGCTGGAGAGCTCCTCAGCAACTTGGGCAACCTGGCATCAGCATTGCCTGGCAAGAGCTTTTTGCCTTGGTAGTTGCATGCCATTTGTGGGGCGCATCTTTTTGTAATAAGCGTATCCTGTTTTTCTGCGACAACCAGTCAGTCGTAGACATTGTGAATTCTAAGCGGTCTCGCATCCCTCGGGTAATGGACTTGGTTCGCCACCTGACTCTTCTGACACTAAGGTATAATTTTTACCTGAAAGTCAGACATATTGAGGGCAAACGGAACGAAATCGCTGACTCAATTTCTCGCTTTCAGGTGGAAAGGTTCCGCATGCTGGCCCCACATGCAGACCTGACTCCTTGTCCAGTACCAGAGGCACTCTGGGAGATTTAGATGAAGATATTAACCACTACTTTGAATTATCCATTGCCTCCTCAACTCGACAAACTTACACCTCTGCTGAAAAACGGTTTGTAGATTTTTGCTCCCTATATCGCCCCCGGTCTGGGAGTTGCCTACCAGCAGATGAAGATACCCTTATCCAGTATGTTGCTTACCTGGCTAAGTCCATCAAACACTCGTCAATCAAGGGCTATCTCGCCGCTGTTCGCCATTTCCACATTCGTTTTGGTTTTGTGCTTGATCTAAACAAGTTTCTACGCTTACAACTTGTCTGCAGAGGCATCAAACGTTCACAGGGTACAAGCTTAACTAGAGTTCGGTTGCCCATTAATATCCAACACCTGCGGCTTTTCTATTGTCTTTTAGCCATCTCTTACACCTCTAATCATGATTCAGTCATGACCTGGGCCGCAATGACTCTTGCATTCTTTGGTTTTCTGCGCCTCGGGGAGTTAACATGTACCGGTAAATTCTCCCCAGACACCCATCTGTCCCTGGGTGATGTCACTTTCCTCCCCTTTTGGGACAATCCTGATTCCATGTCTGTCCGTATTAAGGTTTCCAAGACCGACCCATTTCGATCTGGCCAGACTATTCTGGTAGGGAAAACAAACCAACCAGTGTGTCCAGTCAAGGCAATGAAGGCCTATATATCAATTCGGAATTCCACACCTGGGCCCCTGTTCATATACTCATCTGGGCAACCACTGACAAAAGATGCTCTGACCTCAGAAACAAGGCAGCTTCTTTCACAGTCGGGCTTTAACCCATCTGAATATGCAGGCCATAGTTATAGGATTGGGGCGGCTACAACAGCGGCTGCTGTGGGCCTTCCTCCGTGGCTTATTAAAACACTAGGTCGCTGGTCTTCTGATTGCTACGAGCGATATATCAGATGTCCTCAACCCCTAATTTTCAAAGTCTCACAGAAACTAATTGGGGATTCCCACTAAGTAGGTTATTTTAATTCAATTTTGTTTTTGTTCGTCATGGGGAATACACTCTGTGTATTTGTGGGGATGAAGTGCTCCATACAGGTCACCCTTTGCCCCATAGACTCACATGGTCAGCTATCTTGGTAGACTGGGACCCCAGGATAGCTGTGTTACCATGGTAACAATGAGTCCATAGTCGGTTGATGATCAGTCTTTTTGAGAGGATTAGGACCTTTCAGGGCCTGGGGATTAGGACCCCATATAGAGGATTAGTACCTCTCAGAGCCTGGGGATTAGGACCCCATATAGAGGATTAGGACCTCTCAGTGGCCTGGGGATTAGGACCCCATATAGAGGATTAGGACCTCTCAGTGGCCTGGGGATTAGGACCCCATGTGAGGCTTAGGACTCTCGTTGCCAAGCGACCTGAAATGTATGATCCTTATAGATGATATGTATCGGCAACTCGAGTACTTCATCCCCTACCCCATTTCCCCACATAATTCATTGTCTTGTGTTATTTCATGGGTTGGGAGCATTAAAGCCAATTTATAGATAATATAAATTTAAGTTAATGTGACAACCATGAAAGGGAAATTACAATAGTTAACAGCTCAGGCCTCTAAGTAAACATATCTGTAACGCAATACACGAACAAGACAATGGCCCCTGTGTTTACATCCAAAGGTCAGTTCTACCTCATGCGTCTGGCACGCGATGTCATTTCTAGGCCAATCACAATGCAGCAACCCTGCATTGTCAATCAAGACGGTGGGCTTCATTCACATTCCCTGTGTATACTTCATAATTCTCTGATCTTTCCAAGTGTTGGTCACGAAATTCCCACCCACCAACCCCTTGTCTTGTTGGCATATTTGCAACATAATTATAGTATACAGATTCTATTCAAAGTAATTAATTAATTAATTTTGTGACTTTTTATATAGTGTCAGCAACGTTACCAGAAATGATTAATTTTTGTGCCATTATTTATGCCCATTAAGACTTTGTTAAAAATGTTACTGTCATTCAGCCAAGTGCTGTTGTGGACTTGTGCAGCATGTCTGCCCATTAAGACTTTGTTAAAAATGTTACTGTTATTCAGCCTAGTGCTGTTATATGGACTTGTGCAGCATGTCTGCCCATTAAGACTTGGTTACAAATGTTACTGCCTAGAACTGTTTTGGATCTGTTTTCGTAATTTTAAAGCAGGTCCAGATTGTTGTAAGTTTCTCAGCTGAGGCATTACTTATTCAATAAACTTTGGGAGGGGATGAAGTGCTCCATACAGGTCACCCTTTGCCCCATAGACTCACATGGTCAGCTATCTTGGTAGACTGGGACCCCAGGATAGCTGTGTTACCATGGTAACAATGAGTCCATAGTCGGTTGATGATCAGTCTTTTTGAGAGGATTAGGACCTTTCAGGGCCTGGGGATTAGGACCCCATATAGAGGATTAGTACCTCTCAGAGCCTGGGGATTAGGACCCCATATAGAGGATTAGGACCTCTCAGTGGCCTGGGGATTAGGACCCCATATAGAGGATTAGGACCTCTCAGTGGCCTGGGGATTAGGACCCCATGTGAGGCTTAGGACTCTCGTTGCCAAGCGACCTGAAATGTATGATCCTTATAGATGATATGTATCGGCAACTCGAGTACTTCATCCCCTACCCCATTTCCCCACATAATTCATTGTCTTGTGTTATTTCATGGGTTGGGAGCATTAAAGCCAATTTATAGATAATATAAATTTAAGTTAATGTGACAACCATGAAAGGGAAATTACAATAGTTAACAGCTCAGGCCTCTAAGTAAACATATCTGTAACGCAATACACGAACAAGACAATGGCCCCTGTGTTTACATCCAAAGGTCAGTTCTACCTCATGCGTCTGGCACGCGATGTCATTTCTAGGCCAATCACAATGCAGCAACCCTGCATTGTCAATCAAGACGGTGGGCTTCATTCACATTCCCTGTGTATACTTCATAATTCTCTGATCTTTCCAAGTGTTGGTCACGAAATTCCCACCCACCAACCCCTTGTCTTGTTGGCATATTTGCAACATAATTATAGTATACAGATTCTATTCAAAGTAATTAATTAATTAATTTTGTGACTTTTTATATAGTGTCAGCAACGTTACCAGAAATGATTAATTTTTGTGCCATTATTTATGCCCATTAAGACTTTGTTAAAAATGTTACTGTCATTCAGCCAAGTGCTGTTGTGGACTTGTGCAGCATGTCTGCCCATTAAGACTTTGTTAAAAATGTTACTGTTATTCAGCCTAGTGCTGTTATATGGACTTGTGCAGCATGTCTGCCCATTAAGACTTGGTTACAAATGTTACTGCCTAGAACTGTTTTGGATCTGTTTTCGTAATTTTAAAGCAGGTCCAGATTGTTGTAAGTTTCTCAGCTGAGGCATTACTTATTCAATAAACTTTGGGAGGGGATGAAGTGCTCCATACAGGTCACCCTTTGCCCCATAGACTCACATGGTCAGCTATCTTGGTAGACTGGGACCCCAGGATAGCTGTGTTACCATGGTAACAATGAGTCCATAGTCGGTTGATGATCAGTCTTTTTGAGAGGATTAGGACCTTTCAGGGCCTGGGGATTAGGACACCATATAGAGGATTAGTACCTCTCAGAGCCTGGGGATTAGGACCCCATATAGAGGATTAGGACCTCTCAGTGGCCTGGGGATTAGGACCCCATATAGAGGATTAGGACCTCTCAGTGGCCTGGGGATTAGGACCCCATGTGAGGCTTAGGACTCTCGTTGCCAAGCGACCTGAAATGTATGATCCTTATAGATGATATGTATCGGCAACTCGAGTACTTCATCCCCTACCCCATTTCCCCACATAATTCATTGTCTTGTGTTATTTCATGGGTTGGGAGCATTAATGGGAAGGATAATAGTTCTTCAGATTTTGTTGTAAGGCGTAAAAAAGTGGAAGATGCACTTAATTGGTCAACTGGTGAAAAAGAAAATGGAGAACCTAATAACCCACTGTATAAAAATGTGAAGATAGACAGGCAAACTCTGGCTTATTTACCAGAACATGGAGTTCTCTCTGATGTTACCAGAGTTGAATGCGGAGATAGTACAATTGAAAATGAAGATGTTGGAATTGATACTGGGCCAGTTAATTTTGAAGATGATGAGAAAGTTTATAACTCACAAACTGAAATGGGTAGCTTTGTTCCAACAAATGTTGACACTAAAAGAGAAGAAAAAATCAGTGAAGAATTTCTTAATGCGCCACAGCAATACAACTGGAATATTGGCGATGAGCCGTTAAATGAATTCGATTGTCAGTTCTTAGCATCAATGGCTTTTCCAACTTTATTTCCAGATGGAAAAGGTGACCTCACCAATAGTGCAGTATTATCTGACACTTCAAACAACACCACCCAATCTTTTGCAGCAAAACTGAAGCATCTAATTAAGTTCTCAGAAAAAATAGATGGAAAATGGGTTTATAAATTTGCATCACATCCTAGATTTGCTTACTGGGCTTATAATATTTTGTATCGAAGGATTCTTGCACAGGGAAATTTTTTTCTAAAGCAGAACCCACCATAAGCCAACCTTACAATCGATGACTTAAAAGAAATGTTACACTCTCAATTCTTTGATTCACTCATGTCAAAACTCATGCATTATGCTAAAAATGTGTCTGGAACTAATGCTTACTGGAATCGTGCAAAAGATGATTTAAAAGCAATCATTACTCAAGTCGGAGCTCCAACAATCTTCTGGACTCTATCTTGTGCTGAGTTCCATTGGCCAGAATTTCATAACCTCTTTAGCGACAATGGTGAAACCTCAGATTCTGAACGTAATTCTGAACGCAGAGCAAATGTCATTAACAATCCGCATTTACTTGACTGGTTTTTCACTGAACGCACAGAACAATTTGTTAATTACTGGCTGAAAAAAACACTTGGTGCAACATGGCATTGGTTTAGGTATGAATATGCTGTACAACGTGGTTCAATTCATTGTCATGGAGTAGCAAAACTGCAGTCTGATCCAAATTTGTGTGATCTATCTCAAATAGCACTTCAAGGATATCTAGCTGCACATGCAGTCACTTGCCAAAGATCAGTTGTCTCATGAAATGTCACGTCAAAAACAGCAAGAAGTTAAAGAGGGATGTGAGGCAGAAAAAGCAATTTGCGACTATGTTGATTTTCTTATGTCAACTCAAAACCCATGCAATGCTGACGATTGGTTCAAACCTCAAGTTCATCCTTGTAAAGCAGTTTGAGCATATTAAAACAAATCAGTGGGATAAAGATTACGAAGACCTGTTAAATTCAGTACAGAGACATACACAATGTTCCACAGCATATTGTCTGCATAAAAAAAGCAATGAAAGTGAACTTTTGTGCAGATTTAATTTCCCAAAAGAATGCTGTGATCAAACACACTTAGAATATGAAAAGTTGAAATCCAAGGATGGCGTAGAACACTACAAAGTGAAGGTTGTAACAAAACGCAATGATAACCGTCTTAATAATCACCAGCGACTTCAGCTGCAAGGATGGCGAGCAAATTGTGATATTCAAGTGATCATAGACTATCATTCTTGCCTGGAATACATTGCAAAATATGCATCTAAAGCTGAGAAAATATCATCTGTTGCAAAAGAGGCTTTTACATCAGTACTTTGTGAATCTTCGAATCAAAATAATGGTAAAAGCAATTTGAGGAAGTTAATGATGAAAGCTGTTGGGCAAAGAGATATGAGTATTCAAGAAGTGATGCATCACATACTTTCAATCAAACTTGTGAGTTCCTCTTTTCAAGTAATAACAACATCCCTTGATGGAACTCGCAAAGTACAATTAACAGCAGATGGTAGTTTAAACACTGAGCCTTCTTTGCTTGACACTTACGCAGGCAGGGCTATATATGAAACAGATTTTCCAGGAATTTCCAATTGCAATTTCACAGAGTTTGCCTCTTACTACTTTCAATCTAAAAAAGGAATCAAAAAGCGAAATTCTCCTGTTGTGATTAAGGCTTATCCTAACCATTTTTCAAGCCCCAAAGGACCTTCTTATGGTTTGTTCTGTAGATACCAGTTACTAAGATATAAACCTTGGCAGCATTGAGTTGATAATGCATGGGGTGACAAAGAAGGATCTGATTCTGTTTACATTGATAACTAGCACTCTTTTTTAAAACACCAAATGCAAAACAATTTGTTCCAAATTGGCTCCATCAAATAAATTCAATTTCAGAATATGCGAATCAAATCATTGACAAAGACAACTTCACAGAAACAGATACCGGTGAGAGAGAAGAGTGGATGATTCTTGCTGACCTGAAATTCAAAGAAAAAGATAAAACTGAACAACCCTGTGTTAATCAAACTGACTTCAACTTCCCACTGGATAGATCAGCAAAAAAATGCCATTATACAGCAAACAAATGCAACACCAGTGCCAATTGAAATTAATAAAATGAACTACAATCAAAGAGTTGCTTTCAACATCATCAAAGACCACTTTTTAGGAAGTAGCAATGATCAACTTTTCATGATACTAACTGGTTTAGGTGGTTCTGGCAAAAGCTTTGTTATACAAGCAGTAACAAATCTTCTAAATGAACAATGTAAAGTATGTGCTTACTTTGGAATAGCTGCATTTAATATAAAGGGGAGTACTCTCCATTCACTTCTGCAGCTACCAATAAGAGGTAAAAAGAATGGGCCATTAAAATCATCTGCTTTGGCAAGGTTGCAAGGTGATTTGAAAGGAGTAAAATATCTCATTATCGATGAATTTTCTATTATTGGCCAGAAAATGTTTGGTTGGATTAACAAGCGTTGTAAGGAAGCAACTGGTCACACTACTGTTCCATTTGGTGGAATTTCTGTAATATTAGTTGGAGACATTGGCCAATTACCTTCTATTAGTGATAAGGTTATATATCACACTAAACCAGCAAATGAAATTGCCTTAGAAGGATATTGCATGTACCAAAAGTTTGAAACAGTTGTTAAGCTTGTAATCAAAGGGCTCTTAAAGCCATCTCGTTAAAGCGTTAGAACGTGTGGTTAATAAAAACAAAATAGAAGAATTGATAGTGAATATGGTAAAGATGCCGTTGTAGCGCACCTTTAGATTAAGTCTACTTAAAATACGTACATGAAAACATCACATGATGCATATTAGCCAATAGAAATTTATGTTCACGAAATGGGCTTTACATTTTCAAAAAAAAACAACTTTAATATAAAAGGCTGATCAGACAGCAAATTTGTTCGATTTCTTTTAATAAGATATGCCCGATATTTCGGTTAGACAAAACTAACCTTCATCAGGGGCTAGGAAAGCTTAGTGAAGATGGAAACTAACGGTTACAATATTTAAAATGGGCTAAGATAAATTGCTGGCACACGATAGGCTAATAAACAAGTAACGGTCCAGCTATATATTGCTACTGTTTGTTCTAGTGGTCCTTGCATTTTTACAGAAGTTATTTACATTTTCACGCTAGTAACTAAAATGGGGTCCTATTATTTGGTTATACAATAGACGTGTTTAGAAAATGTTATAGGCTGGGCCTTATCATCATCATTATTATTTTTTTTTTTTGCAAAAGGAGGGGAACCCGTGCCCCTCTGCTAACAACTTCTCTGTACAGCATTGGGGGATCTTTTCTCATCAGTGCTCCACTTTTTCAAGACCAAAAGCCAGAATAATCCTCAACTTCGACGACTAAGGAGAGCTTTTTTTCACAAGATTTGGTGCCGTTTTTTCACCACAAGCAAGAAAGCGTCTTGTAACCATCTGTCTTCGCTTTGGTGAGTGCGTGCTTTTCAATTTGGGTTTTGGTCTCGCGAGTTTTCTCGCCCTCGCGTTACGTGGAGATGGCCGCGCGTACCGCACACCAGCCGTTCGCCCACACTAGAACTTACTGTCCGCTTGATAGTGGAGGAAAACCTGGATCTTGACTCGCTCAGTATAGCGCAGTCGTTACCGAACTTTAAGGAAGAAATCGTTGGGACAGAATCGGCCACGCGGTTGGCGGCATCGGGCTTTGACTGCGAAAGCCGCGTTATCCCTTTACGCCTTTTACGGCAAAAAGCACTACACGTGTCATGCTTCATTCCCGTTGAATTCCCCGATGAAAACCTGCTACAACTCGTGGAACAATACGGCGACCTCAAAGCGCGAGCAGTCCGCCGGCTTTGCTTCAAAGCTACGCGCACATCGAGAACGGCATCCGTGTCGTAGAATTCACACGTTAACAAAAGGCAGTGCCACGCAAATAAGTCACTCAAGGGCTCGAGTTATTTTTTTAAGTACACTGGCCAGCCAATACTATGCTACCGGTGCCAGTCTTCCGAGCGCGTTGTTAAAGACTCCCCGAAGGCGAAACGCCGCGAGGCGAACCGCGAGGCTCCAGTGCCCGGAGGGGGGACACCAGAGGCCTCCCGACCCCCACTACAGCAACCAGCAACGACACTCCCCCTGTAACCACAATAGGCCATTTGCACGATAGCGTCATTTGACTACAACTACCAGAACTCATTTCGTTTTTCCTTTCTTATTTAAATTTTGTAATCCCAGTGAGGTTTAAATAACAAAGGTCCTAATTTGCACTACAAAACAAAAAAATGAACCTCCGTGCGACCCTTCTCCAGAAACTGCCGGCCACCCCCTATTACCGATGCCGTGAGCGTAAGCGTGAGAAGTCCTGTCTCGTGGTAATTTAAATACAACAGATGATCACACGCGTTTGGCGGAGATCAAGGATCTCCTAAAAACGCCATCATTCGCAGTAAAAAACAGTGGATAAAGCTGGGGGAAAAACCGACCAAGTATTTCCCGGGAGTATTTCTACCAGCTTGAAAATCAGCGACAAACACGCGACTCAATTTCAGAGTTGCGTGCCAACAATTCAATCGTGACTTCCGATAAAAATATTCTTCGCGAATGTCGCGATTTTTATCGTAACCTCCATTCGGCTGAACAAGTTTATTTATCTAGCCAAGACTGGCTTTTAGACCAACTGGATAAAACTCTGGCATCTGAAGACCAGGAGAAATGCGAAGGTGACCTCACACTCTTCGAATGTCAATGTTTTGTAATAACGAAATATAATATCCAATTTATTCAACACTTTTGAACTGTTTTATGGTAAAATATTTATTGATTTCAAAGTTGCGTTTGTGAGTTTATTTTTAGAGATTTGAATTTACAAAATGGTAATTAGATGACGCCGACCCGGGACTTTGCCATTATTTCTACGCCAATTTACAATGCGCAGTTTACAGCTTGAGGATAATAATTTGATAAATACTAAAAAATAAACTGTGGAAAAACGTAAGAATTCACTAGCATCCGTGAGATTTTCAAAACAGATCACCATATCTGTACAAGCCATGTCGGGATGCAATCCCGAACGCCATTATGAAACAACGGATCAGGAGGTTCTTCAAGCTCCAAGAAACACTACTCAAAAACAGAATAAAACAAGGAGCTAAAACATAAACTGCAAGAAGTCATTATTCCAGTAGAGATACGGCAGCTTCAGACTTTGATCTTGGACACTTACATCCGCGATAAAGATCCACTTTCTCACAAGTCTTGCACACCGCAGACTTAGACACTAAATCACCGGCTGAGAGATTGGAGGCTCAGAGACCGGACGAGAGAAAGCGGCGGAAATCGAGCCTCAGAGATTGACTGATCCAAGCATATTCATAACAATTAACAAAAACTGCAGCCGATCACTACTTATCTTGCAACAAAAGTTAGCCAAAGACGTTCCAACATATGCCAAGAGAACTAGCATAACGAAGGCATAGACTGGAAACAATAATTCTATAAACGGCAGTGAGTGTGCACAGCATGTAAACTGACCTCCTGTCATTAAAGAGATTTATATCCCAAAGATAAAAGAGTCATACAATACATCGAGCATTTGTCACATCTCTATTTTGGTGATCAAAGGGGAACAAATATCTCGTAGACCTTCTTGGGAAAGCTATTCTAGAGGTTTCTTTATACATTATGCAACTAGCGGGAGTCGTGTTTGGCCTGTCACTTTTATAATACTGATATTCTCAAATTAATATATGTATCATATGTTTAATAGATAAAATACTACATGTAAAGAAAGCCAAATTTAAAAAACGTGAAAAGTATGAAAAGTATGATTTTCTAGTACTTAGGAAACAAAACTCTTTCACCCCTGACCAAGTTAACTTTAAATATATATAACCAGTTATTCAGATTCCCGTTTTGGCGATTATAAATGGCCAAACACAATAACATACGAGAGGAAAATAGTTAACAACTTCAAAGCTATAGCACACGCACTTTTTCTTATCAATTACTACCACAAACAGACTCAGTAGATGGGGTTAAACGGATGTTGAACTATGTTTATTCAAATTGATACTGCACAAGAAACAACACCCTAAACCGGGTGAGGGGTGGGGGGGTGGGGGTTGTTCTTGCTTTCACAAAGGATAACACAGGAATGAATGATCATGACAGTGGAACGCTCAAAAAGGTCTTATCTGAATACATGCATTCCAAAGATATCCATAACGGAAACTAGTGTAGTAATTAACCCTTTTAACATATCTATGATAAAAACACTCAATTACTACCACAAACAGACTCAGTAGATGGGGTTAAACGTATGTTTATTCAATAAACCGCCAAACCCAAAGGGGAAAAAGAATAAAAAAAGGGTTTGAGAAGAAGAAGTTACGATGTGGGAGAGAGTCTGGTTGTGATAGAATGGAGAATTTTAAAGTTATTTTCGTTGGAAAGAGTGAGATAGATTAAATATGTGTCACTCTTCTAATCGCCATGCGATTTAATAAAAGCTGTAGGCGCTCGATTACAAAAAGCAAATGTAGCGCCTCCGCGACGAAAACTGTGCGAGGAATACTGTGTGAGGAATACTGTGCGGGATTAAACCTAATGGCTGAAAGAGCATTATACTGGTGAGCCAAGATAGGCCTGTACGATCCCCGAGATTGACAAACGAATAATGGTGAAGAGGGCGACAATTGTACACTAGCTAAATACTGCCTAAGCGCGGTGACAGGACAAAGGGGCGAACCGGGAATAAACGGCAAGGGAATTTCTAAAACCCGCTCCCGAAACTGGAGTGTCTTAGTGCGCGTGATGCGCAACAAAACCCCTTGCGGTGTGAAAGTCATGCTAGATAGTGTCAAAAAACACGCCTGGAAATCGCCAATTTCAGACTACTAAATTAGAGATACGTAAAAAAGATAAGAAGGCTACTAAAAATAAAGCACGCATGCAGACGTGCAAATGATTATCTAAATCGAAAAGACGGGACAATTGTAAAAGGATCTCAACAGTGATCGGTTCTTTTCGTGCGACACAATCACCCAAGATCCGACGCACCGCTCGTTTGGCAAGATAAACGTCATATTAAATCGTCAAGAAAGGCAAAACTGGCACCACACGAGCGGTTAATATGTGAAATAATGCTCAAATAATTAACGATCGAACGGTATGACGTTAAAGAACGTGACAAAAAAAACTAAATAAAGCAAATAAACGGATTTGGAAACTGGGAAAGGCAAGAAATCGAAATATTGGCAAAACAATAAATATGTTCGCATATAGCATCTCATAGAACGCTTTGTGGAGTCGCAAAAAGCATGGACCTGGATAGTTCCTAAATACTGCTGCAAAGCGTCGATGTGATCTGCGAGATAAAATTGAAAAACAGATTGAAAGAAAGAAAAATCAATAAACTTAATAAGGATCTATGAAAATAAATGGAAGTAGCTACTTAATATACATTAAAAACGAACATAGAGTCGCTAGGAAATACTTGGGTAAGGTTCAAGGTAGCTACGGCATGCTGCAAATAGTCTAAGTACGAGGAGTCTAAGTGAGAACGACTCAACGCATCCGCTAAAACGTTAGACTATGACTTCCCGCTAATGTAACGCGCAGATAAACGGATATTGTTAAGAGACAGCAACAACCAAATTTCACGTAGACAACGCTGCATGAAGGCGTTCGTTGAACGTTGATTGTTCAGTGCGTATACGCTGACCTGATTGTAAGCAGTTCGAGCTGGTTAATGTTCAAATATTGACTAGCAATAAAAGGAGGAAACTTGGCATGGAAGAATTCCCCAAAACACACTGCACCACAAGCATCAAGACAAGCATCACATGCCAACAGTTCTGGATCGACACAGTAATGGCGGTCGGAATTGTTGCTCTTGCTTTCACAAAGGATAACACAGGAATGAATGATCGTGACAGTGGAACACTCAAAAAGGTCTTATCTGAATACATGCATTCCAAAGATATCCATAACGGAAACTAGTGTAGTAATTAACCCTTTTAACATATCTATGATAAAAACACTCAATTGCATCACCTTCCTGACTCTTCAACGAACCAGATACAAACACGAATAAAAAGTCAGAAAAGATTGTTTGTGAAGCAAAGTAACAGGTGAAGTTAAATCGAATTTAAGAACTCTACTAACTTACCGTTTCCTAAACACAGATTTTAAAAGCCCGTAATCGTCACACTCGTCGGACTCCATCCTCAAACACGTGCAGACTGCACAATCGGTCAAACTCGAAACGCAACATTCATATATTTTCCAACTAGGGTTGAGTGAGGCATGAAGTGGAACTTGAAGACAGTTTGGACAATAAAGTTTATGTTTCGTGTTTTTGTTTCGTGCCATTTTAAAGTTATTTCTGCTTCTTTTCTTTCTTTGTTTTTTGTTTTTTTGGTAAAAATCGTAAGGAATTATTTTTCTGTTTTTTTTTCATCCGCATTTTATCATCCGCATTTTGTTATCCGCATTTTAATATCCGCCGTCCGCCATCCGCCATCCGCCGCCATCCGGTCCTCATTTTACAGAACGGTGAACTCTCATAACTCATAACTCTCATAACAGTGAACTCCTAGACGACCGCCACAACAGTCATTTGTATTCCCGATTCAACTCCAGACACGTCCTCAAAAGAACCAGAGACTGTTATCATAATACTGATACGTTTTTACAACAAGGTACAATAATTCACTCACTAGTTTTCTCGTTGTTTATGTTCATATTGGCGCCAGAACAGCAACCATAACTATGGAAACTATACAACCTCCGGTCAGGAAGTAAAATTGCAGTTTAATACCGATGCCTTGGATTTTATTTATACTTCACCAGAAATCCGCAAACATTTCCTTCCAGCAGAAATTTTAGCTGTCTCCGCGACCCGCAAAATATCCTTGTGCACGGTAGCTAAATTAACAAAACTATGACGTCTTTCCCATACTATTGCATAATCAAACCGTAATAGCAATGAATCAAAATTGAACAAACGCAATTTTGCTTTGCCATATCGCTCATATTAAAACACAAACTTTCCCGTCCCATTTAACTTTCTTAAAACGTCTCCATTCGTAAAAATACACCGTGAAATTCTCAAACTGCGTTTGCCAAAAAAAAAACGCAAGGCAGCTTAAATGGCTTTACGACAAATGATTGAAACTGATAGGTAACGTGAGATATCGAAACTTAAGAAGAACTTAATACCTTTGCGGTAACGTAATGTGAGATATGACAAGTTCATCACAAGTTTTGACATCCCGATACCCAAGGGAAATTAACAATAGGTCCGGGGGTGCTCCCCAAAAATTTTAGGAGCAGTATGTGACGCCCTTCTTGAAATCCTAACCGGTTTAACCAACCATATCCTCAATGCCCTAATATAGCTTCTATAAAGAAGAAACAACTAACCCCCCCGGACAAAAGTCCACAAAAATTTGTTAACAACTTTTGTCCCCATATTCTACTGACTCCTATATCTCGTTTCGCGCGCATGCGCTTTAACGAGATAAAAAATGAACGAGCAAAAGGTACAGACATTGCTCAACAACAGTTTAGAGATCTTCAAACAAGGGCAAGACATGGAAATTCAAGTCTTGATGACTGGAATTTGCTTTTGTCAAGAACACCTCAAAATGTCGAAAACATTGCAGATTTTGAAACCTCTGCTGTGAAATTGTCATTTGGAAATGAAAAGGTGGCAACAGATAACTTTACAAGACTAAAGCAACTTTGAGAACCCATTGTACAGATCAATGCATATCACACCAACCCTAAAGCAAAGCAAATTAGTGCAAGATATGGGCGGCTTAGAACCAACTGTATATTTAGCCAGAAAAGCTAGAGTTATGTTAACAAGGAACCTTTGGACTAGGGTAGGACTTTGTAATGGAACAATGGGAACTGTAAAGCACATAATTTTTGCACAGAATCAAAGGCCACCCATGCTACCAATTGCTGTAATTGTGCAGTTTGATAAGGACGATTACATAGGTCCAAGCTTTTGTGAAAATATGCCAAATTGTGTGCCCATTTTTCCAGTAACATCTCATATTAATGATACAAATGGACTAAATCTTGAAAGACAGCAGCTGCCATTTAAACTTGCATGGTCCATAACCATTCATAAGTCACAAGGGCTCACCCTTAAGAAATCATGGGTAGACTTAGAACCTTCTGAAAACGTTGCAGGACTAGCTTATGTTGCCTTGTCAAGAGTACGTAAACTTTCTGATCTTGTGATTGAACCAATGAGCTTTGAAAGACTTCAGTTAATTAAAAAGACATCAAATTATAAATTTCGTTTGTTAGAAGACACTAGGCTAAACATTTTGGCAAAAAAGACTTTGCATAATTACGAAAACAACTTGCAGTGAAACTGCATTATTACATTTTACGGTATCTACCATACTAATTAAGTAAATATTACCATCAAAACTTCTAACCTAAAATTTTTTAAATATACACTTGTTATTTAAATGTTTTATCAGTGTAATAAAGGTCACTTACAAATCATTCAATTCTCAGTTAACAGATGGATTATTCTGCCAGCCCAAGTCCTGCAAAGAGAGCTAAGTATGGGATGCCTAAATCCCCAACTTCAACACCTCTGTCAAGCTCAACTACAAGTAAGTTTTCCTCTATTATGTAATGTATTAATACTACTAATAATTTATTACTGTTATGTCTTCTATTACTTATGCAGATTTCTGCTGAACAGAAGATTAAATTTTTCTCCTGAATTTAATTATTTTTTTCACAAATTATTTCTCTTCAGCAGATTACACTGGATACATTCAGGACGTTCAAGAGGTACAGGAAAGTAAATCCTCCAGAAATCTGTACTTTGACATCAGCCTGCTAACTGCAAAAGACAAAACTCAGTTGGTAAGAGTCATGGTGCAAAGAGGAGAGTCTTCCAAGCGCCAACTTTTTCTTCAAAAGATGCAGACACAGCAACCCGTAACACTCTCCAACCTACAAGTTGCATCAAGCAACATGGTGTTCCTAAACAGGGGAACAGTTATTCAAGATGCACCACCACATTCCATCCAGTTTCCATTCCAACCACTGGCCCCAATGACACAAACACCCGTGGATATCATTCTTAAGAACCACAACTCGGGGAATTTTACTGTTTCTGGCTGCATTAAATGGCTTGGAGAACCTTCCAAACCAGAACATGCAACAAAAATGGTAAGGGAAGCTGAAATAACAGACCCCACTGGAACTATTAATCTATCAGTCTGGGATAGTCACATCCAGCAGATAGAAGACAATCAATTCTACACTATGACCAACTGCAAGCTGAAGCAGTATTTTGGAAAACGCCTTGCCACCACAGTCAACACAACGATAACAAAAGCACAAAAGCAGGACATCTCCCATGTGGAGCCTTCGCACAAACAAGCAAACTGGGTATGCTGTCCTGAAATTTTGAACATTTACCCAACTGTCTATCCAGTGTGCAACAACAAAGACTGTCGCAAGAAAATAAGTGAAAACCCTGGGTCCAAGATTGTTCGTTGTCTACACTGTAACAGAGCAATGCTTCTGAAGAACTGCTATATTGAAATGAACATTAACTTTCATCTAGAAAAACAGGACCAGCACTTTTCAGTGACAGCATTTCCAAAGATTGTGGGGAACTTCCTCCAAGAAGACATCTTGCAGTACAAAGACAACATTGATGATCTAACTGAGAAATTGCTGTTGCTCGAAAATGTAGATTTTGAGCTTTCTCAGAACAACAAACTTGTTATAAGTATGAAATCCCATGCCTCAACTTCACACGCAAAGTGAACAGCTAACTGTCTGGTAAAAAAAATGTTAAGTTGAACAGACACTAGTGAAAATTTAACAAAAGAGTACAATTTATGATATTAGACTGATTTTTCTTGGCCCGTGAAACACTATCTGACAATCAGTGCGTAATAGTCAAAACTTAACAAAAGAAAGCAATGGAATAAATGTGTTATACTAACTCATAGTGTAGTAACTATTTACGGGCCAAATAAAATCACGCTGACCACAGTCATTTCAAGTGATACCGTTAAAAAACTTAATAAGCTGATTTAACTTACCCCATGAAACAAAATCTGTTAAATGCATAATAGTCAAAATTAAACAAACAAAACAATGGAGTAGTAACTATTTCGCGGACAAAGAAAAATCACTCGAATTTGTTTTGTCGTTATTGTTAGCTTTTAAACATGCTATTATAGTATTGTTGTTGTTATGGTTATTATAGTAATTTTTCCCAACAATTACTCAAATTTTTAACGTACAATACATTCCTGTTACACAAAATATTAACTTTACAATTGAAATACATTTATATCAACTGATTTATGAATAATATATTGCAGGTAATTATAAATACAATACGTTGCTGTTTCACAAAACAAAACTGTATGACTGTAATAGATTTCAATGTCAAATTTACAGAGAAATATGCTAACCAGTTACATGGATGTTAACTTCAATAAAAATTCAAACGTTTCTTTTTTAACATTCGTATGCACAATATTTACATCCAGTAAAAACCATATACAGGTGTTAAACAGATCTTCAAAAACGGGGACAGCTCTAGTGAAAACTATTACTAGTAGTAAATTTGGGTAACGTGACGAAATTTTCTTCTGAATAATACACTACTTTTCTGCCGTCTACACCATAAATTAGTAAACATGCAAAACAACTGAATTACTTAATCTGTTTTTTTTTGTTCTGGTAACACTCACTTCATCTACATTTAGGCCCGTTTTAGCACTGACTTCCAGGAATTTCATTCCATATTCTGCTGCCAACTAAACACCAAGAAATAGCAATAATAAGAAAATACAGTAGCCATAATAACAAGCAAAGGTAAAAGCAATGAATTGGGATATGGTTATAAATGAAAATCATAACGGTGCAACTACAAAAAAAAAAAAACAGAACCAAAATTCTGTCCAATGGAAAAAAAGGTCAACGTAAATTCTTAAAAGTTTTCTTTCTTTCCTTGTTTCACTAGGGTCAGGGGACACTGAAGTATGTAAAGATATAAAAACAAAAATTAGTATAAACTGTCACTGTCAAAATAATTTAGGTACTAATTTGTTTTCACCTGTGCTCCTCTTTCCGTGGAAACTGATCTTCTGTCCTCCATATCGCACTTGTTTCCAACCAACATTTTTACAACATTTGAATGTGCATGCTGAATGAATCAGTCACAATTAGCCCATAAATGTACAATTTTATTGCAATTGTAAGAGTATAATCTACTTTGGTTATGACAATTAGAAGGGGCCAAATAAAATCGAAATAACATCTCTTTATTCATACACTGAATTTTTTTATACCAACACTAGAACACTTTTCATTCGTGCTGCGGTGAGCTTCCGTGTGTAATTAGTTGTGTGAATGGAACTCGCATTTGCAGCTGGAAACTGAATGAAACAGTAAACATTTGAGATCAACAATCCGCATCATATCCTAACGTAATTTTTGGTGGTTCAGGAGATATATATTAGTATATACCAAATCAATGGATAGTGTTTTTGGCGGGTTCTGATTGGCTAATCAAACTCTGAACAGTATTTGCTATTTACCTCCAGGCATTGTTCTGGATTTCTCGGCACATTTTTTCCCATTTGTCAGAAATAAAGTAACTATATTTGGCTGGCTATCCAATGGTTTGGTATATACTAAAACAGTTATTCACCTCACTGTCGGTGAAGAATGGTGGATACAAATGCAGGCTGCCAACAGCGGACTGAGTATTCAGTAAAGAAGACGTTCACTCCAGAAAGCGGCCATTTCTCAAAATTAATCGGAATTTCTTCTCCCGTTAATAGTTTATCTTTCGGCCGGAAATTTCATTTCCCTAGGTACAAGTTATCTTCCTGAGATTTTGTAAGGACCGAGTTTTTTGACCACATGGCAGCACCGTACCCGATCTTGAAGACAAGAATTCGTCACTCCTTACAACGGCTATCAAGGTATTTTAGAAGACGTGAACAAATCCGATTCGTGTCAAAAAAATTCCGATGCCAAACAAAATTCCTTTTACTTGAAACAATCGCTACGAAGTCCCTTGAAAGAAAGACCAATTTTGGTTGTAATGTATCCTTTCCTTCACCGTCTCAATTTTCTTTTCCTTTTCATTTGTGTTAAAGGGGCAATGTCACAAGGACTAATATTATCGGTAAGTGGCTTAACTCATACCCAAAATTATCTTTAAACATGAAAAGAAAGATATGAACTGAATTCTGAAGGGCGACAGCCATTTTCTATCGATTTTCAAAGACACGGAGAAAGGGCTTAAAAACGTTAACCTCGATTTTTCAAGTTGCAGCTATCCTCAGCCAAAGACCATTATTTATAGTTTCAATGCATTAACTCTTCCAGACGGTCTGTTCAATAACCCTCTCCCCCTCCCCGTAAGGACCCTTTTCATTATCCTCTGCTGTCCTTGGGCAAGATTTTCACGCGCGAGTTTCAACACAACAATCATGAGTAATGAGCGGATCCATAGGGATAGTTCGCAGTTTTATTTCAGAACATAGTGCTATTTTGCAATGGCCCACACCGCATACCACAGGACGGCGGAGCGAGATACAGGCTGCTCCGGGAAAAACGCGGAAATTAGCGCCACTGGTACTGACGGGGTGAAGGAAAATACTCCAGAAATTGAAAGGAAAATATTCAATCATGAACTCCGTAATCTTAGAATATCCCCGTTAAATCTTCTTAGAACCAAGAAATGAAGAGAAATAACCAAACTGTTGAAGAAAAACAAACGATGATGGAGTAATTCTTAAACATCAGGTCCTTGTAAACTTCACAACGAAATTGGATGTTAACTACCAAATCGAACACACAAATGTAGTTTGACGCAGCTTGAAACATTTGACGCAGCTTGAAACAAAAAATATTTCGGTAGCAAAACCTAAAGGAAAAAATAAAATTATCAAGAGTAGAGAAGATAATCTAACTACCCGCACAAACATTTAATGGCTGGCTCCTAATAGTGCAGCGTTTGAGTTTGAGTCAGCGTCCAAATCTCTGCGTTGAATAAATCATCATATTACACGGAATGATCGTTATGCAGTTTGGTATTCGTAAGCAATATTTTTAGCTTGATTTATCAAATAATACTGTTCAAATACACTTAGTACGTTTTTAAGTGGACCGTCGCCATACTTAAATGCAAGTTTAATTTTTTTTCTTGGTCACTCGCCTGAGACCTCTGCTTTTCGCTCGGCCAGCATTAACAGCCACAGTTATTTAATTATTTCGAACTAGTTTTTAGTTAGTTTACTGCAAATTCTCCTTCACTTTCTCAACCAACTCAACTTTTCCATTCGCATTTCAGTTGTGTAAAGCCATTTCTACTTTTTAAGGTGATCACATTAACAAATTAGGATTACGACAGGGTCATAACGAGGTTTATGTTTTTTATAACCGATATCATATTTTTTAACCAAAATTCTGATCCCTGATCTCAAAACTCATGTAAAAAAGAATTGCTGATCCCGATCCCAATTGACTCCTGATCCCTGATCCCAGGCCTGTGATCCCTAATCCCACCTCCTGATTCCTGATCCTATATTCCGTTATTTTGGGGTTCACATGACTAATATAGTTGAGGGTTGTTAGAAAACAAATAAATAATATATATAGATAGCCCAAGCCTAACAGCGTCGCACTTCGAACAAGCTTAACTAAGGTGAAACTTAACTAAGGTGAAAGGTTGGATGCACAAGAATTAAGATTGACGAAGGGGCTATTTTCAATTTTAGCAATTCTCAAAATACGCGACCGTCTGCACAGTACATTTTTATAGACCGTACAAAAGTTCACAAAAACAACTTTTCTCTGTCTAGAATAAATAGTACCACTAGTTTCCGAATAAAATACAGTTTATGTTTGTCAAAAATTGCCCGAGAAACTGATTTGAAAATCAAAAATTGCAAAAATACACAAACATATTTGCATAAGGCGATGCGAGTGAAGATAGAACTGTACTATAAAATCAAGTCTTGTTTTGTTTACATAAAATCGCTTTTCAATCTATCTAATGAATGAACAAACACATAAAAATGGACAACACAATCTTCATTTTTATAGACCGTACAAAAGTTCACAAAAACAACTTTTCTCTGTCTAGAATAAATAGTACCACTAGTTTCCGAATAAAATACAGTTTATGTTTGTCAAAAATTGCCCGAGAAACTGATTTGAAAATCAAAAATTGCAAAAATACACAAACATATTTGCATAAGGCGATGCGAGTGAAGATAGAACTGTACTATAAAATCAAGTCTTGTTTTGTTTACATAAAATCGCTTTTCAATCTATCTAATGAATGAACAAACACATAAAAATGGACAACACAATCTTCTTTCGAAAAAATTTATTCAAATCTCCATTAGTTTACGTTTAAAAGCAAAACGCGTACCATGTAATTACAGCTCATCGAGTTCAAGCTTTCTTCGATGAAATTCAAGAGATAGGCACGTTTTAAAATCAATTCGCCAAAACTAACAATAACACTAATAACAAGTCACTCACAGATTGATATCAACATAAATTCTCATCGAAAACTGTAATCTGTTTTACCTTTAAGTTCCTCGCTTGCTTGAAAATTCAAATCTCCGCTTCTGGTTCTGAAATCATCTCCCGCATTGATAAAAATGTAATACATGAAGTTCCTCGAAGCAAGATTTTATCCCTGAAAGCTCGTCTTTTTCCACTAAAGCGGCTTCTGAGTATACCTTAATTAGTATCCCTGTCTTGAGTAGCAAACCGCGAAAAAATGCAGGAAAATAACGAGTTTAATTCTCCGCTAGGCACAAGAAAACAACTAAAGTGTTTACCGAGCTCACGGCTGTGTGGCCGCGCGAAAAACAAAGCCTTGCTTTCAAGATCCCGGATGTTGTTCCAACACGGCGGGCGGGCGACGGACGGACACGCGCCCGCGAAACATTCCGCTAGCCATGACCATGAAAAATCACGGCGTAGGTTCTATGAGTATGGAGCTGCGCAGCCAGGCCTTCGGCCTGGCAAGTGCTCCGCTATAAAGCCATTAGACAACTAGTCCAGAAAAATACGCAAAATACATGTAAGTGTAGTCAGATAGACAAGAACACATTCCAGAAGGTTTGTAATGTTGTAGACTTTTAAGTATATCAACCCGAATTAGTGCCAAATAAAGTCAACTTACCAATTCAATTTGTTTTAACCATTCTTTGATGCTCTGATATGTTTCTTCGTTTGTGATGTCATAAACAATCATGATTCCCTACAGAAACCAAACATATGCATGCACAAGCTCAAAATTATGAGTTAACTTCAAAAAATAACTTCTAGAACTAATGCTTCTTTGCAAATTTCACGATGATATGAGATAAACATAACCGTTGCTTCCTTTAATAGTACTAAAATTAATAAAGAATGAAATTTCTTAGACAGATCCAAAACTGCATAGAGATCTGTGTATGTGTAACTAAGCTCACCTATTATTTAAGAACCCCAACCTCATCAGACACCTCAAGATAAAATCCCAGCAAATAAATTGACATTTCCTGAAAATAACTCCTATCATTAGGGATTTTCTCTACTATGGACACCAAATCTACAGGTCTTGAAGGTGCATGTCTGTTATGATATATAGTGGATTAGTTGACTGTAGGTGCAAACATTTATTCAAGCACATGCAATATGTACTCATACCAACAGCAATTAGCTTACCATGGCCAGACGGTAGTAGAAAGGGGTGATATCACGTAATACCTCCAGGCCAGCTGTATCCCTTAAAACACAATGCCAATTAACTTCATCGCCCATTAATATACTCAGGCTGCGTTTTTTGGGAAAATCGGAATCCATATTCTTGAATACAAAAAAGGATTTTGCATTTTTCTACTAAAATCCAAAAGTGGATCATGAATCCCTTGAATCCATACTTCAGTGAGATTTTTCAGATCAAATCTCAATCCGGAATTTTAGATTCGTGATCTGAGCGTTTTTTGGGAATGGATTCGAAAAAAGTGCATCTGACAAGCGGTCTTTTGTGCAAATTTACTCGTTCTGTTCACTGTTTTAATTGTTTCTTTCACGACTTCATAACATGAGCAATCCAGGTAGGATTTTATTTCATATATTTTGAAAACTATTTGTCTTGCAGACTGATAAACACAAGCGTGTCAAAATAGGTTCATTTGTATACCAACGGTTTTTTCATTAAATGATCCGTTTCAAGATTTTTCGTTTTTTTTGGTCATGAAAAATCCATATAATCTGAGATCACAAATCCATTTTCGGATTCTCCCAAAAAAAAACGCAGCCTCAGGTAAGTACACACAACCATCATGATAATAAAGTTAACAGTCAAGATTATCATCAATTTACTGAATTTTATTCACATCATCACTAAGTTGGATTCTTACACATTCATTTTGGCCTAAAAATGAACTTTTAATTAGTTGGTCAGTGAAAATAATTTGATTATATTATAATAAAATTATCTTCAGTTTCAAGAGGTGCTCCTGTGCAGGTTGAAGGTCCATGCAATTGGTAGCTAGTGAATTACTTCCCGGGATCACTCTGAATGCAGTCATGCATAATAATAACGAATATTATAATTCAACACATTGATACACTGCCCAAATATGGTCAAAAAGTTATCGATATACGTTATGTCTACATGATGGTATGATATACGTGATGATATACGTTATGTCTACAGCGATGGCGGTAAATTTCGCATTTTGAAGGAAAATGAAAATGACTGCAACAACAACAAGTTTTATCTGCAGCCTGCAATTTCGTGTTTTAGGGCGAAAAAGTGCGTGAACTATTAGTTAAAAAAGGGAAAAGAAAGAAAAAAAGAGAAGAAAAGGAAAGAGAAAAAATATTGTTCACATGATTGGACAAAAAGGCGCGAAATTTTCGCGTTGTCGCGGTCGCAGTGTTGTTTCTTGGCGTAGCTGAATGAAAACTGGTTCAAAGTTTAACCGCTCGACAAGGAGTGAATGAAGGAGCACAATTTTCGTAAAATTCCTTAATGGTAATCACCTCTGGAATATGATATAAACTTGATGCTTCCTCAGAAAAGTTTCTGATCTCGTCATTACGGCTGTAGGAGCTAAAAACGAGCAAGTTTGTAAACAACATTGATCGACTCAGCTCGTACTTCGATGTTTGAAAATTTGGTGCCGATGGAAGGGAATAAAAAGCCAAATCAACTACAGGTACGATGTTTTAACCGTTTCTTGTATCCTTTAGCTGTGAATTTTTGTAAGACATACTGTCCACGCTGCAGTTCTTTCCGATTTTTCACCGCTATGTTTAGGTTCGTAGCCGTGTGTTTGTTCAATTTGTTTTGACTCTGAATTGAACTTTTTAAGATACGAAACACTTGTATCTAAGACATTCTATGCCATTTTACTGTGTTTTAATTCTTGTAGTCACTACTCTGTCCCGTTCTTTGAGTAGATGAAAGCTCTTCGTAGAAACTCTCAACTGATTGTGTACGCTAAATTAAGTTCATAATTTTAGCTTGGCAAAAGTTTCGGCATTCGCTGCTTGTTGTTTAAGAAATGGTGCGAGGTAAAATATTGTTGTTAGCCTTTTTACTTAATGAAAGGTTGTATATCTCAATGAATTTTTTCTCGAAACTGTGATTTGTTATCAATGTGTTGAATTATAAAACAGTTTTTGTGTTCAAGCTTGCGCATTATTGACAAAGGCGCCACTTTCATTCATGAACTGTGTGATGTTGCAAGTTTCGCGCGGTAAAACATATGTAAGCTTTTTTTAAAATAAAAGGCTTGTCGGCGATACTTTTTCTTCAAACTGTGCTTTGTTATCAATGTGTTGAATTATAAAACTATTATATAGCGCTCAAGCTTGCGTGATATCGCCTAATTTTAGCCGACGAGGCCGTAGGCCTCGTCGGCTAAGTATTAGGCAATATCACGCGCGCTTTCGCGCTATAATAGTTAAATAGCGGTCCCTTGACTAATCGCCCCCCTCAAATAATTGCCTGCTTTTGATGGAAATATTTCAAATTATCGCCCACTTCGATTAATCGTCCCCATCCCCTTCCCTTTCTTTCACCTCCTCCCAGTCAAGTTAAAAATTTACTTCATGAATAGGAAACAAGCTTTGATTTCATTTTTACTGACAAATTGAATAGGTCGGAGCATAACCAACCTATGTCGAAATTGAGACCTTTTTTTGTTTTTTCGCGCTTATTTTTTCTCATTTTTGGCATGTGACCTACAAATTAACTTCAAAACATCGTTCTTAAAAATGTATGCTGGTTTTTCCGTCATTTTAACTAAACTAAACTACCTGAAGAAAGATTAGTTCTGGCCCTCTAGTGATTTGACCGTACATCCGAGCGTAGTTTCTTCCAAAACTGTATGAAACGTACTCCAAAACGACACCATTAAAAGCAGATTGGCCGTGAGACTATGCGACCACAATACTGTTGACCAGTGCCAACAACCTGAACAAAAATACCGCTATTTACACGCGCCTGGCTCGCTTATCGATCGCGAGCTCGCTACGGTGAACACATCGTCGGTAGCGTGTGTATAAGCCAACATGTTTAAGGCCTGGCCCGTTCGGTGATTGAAGGACATCATTAAGTCCGGAAATAATTAAGTCTCTAGCACCTCTCAAAGAAACGAGTCGTGTTTCTTGTCGTACCTTGTGTCTAAATCGCTATTTCGCGCTCGAGATGAAAATAGACGTTGGTGGACCAGACGAGCCTGCAGTAAAGTCTGAATAGACCTTTTTACCGATACGGCGGCCATATTGAATAAATTAGATTTAAAGAGTATTATGGGATTCCCAGGGGGCAAAACAAATCTCGCGTGACAGACGTGTCGCACAAGTTTTTTATCTGAGAGCGTTTTGTAGTTTTATTTGCTTGGTCATGGCCGAACGGTCAGATGAAAACAAAAAGGAGTTCAGTATTGAGGAGCTGAGCGCATGGAACGTCGAGAAACTGCGAAAGTATTTGAAAAATCGGGGTATTGTTATCACCAATGATTCTCGTAAACGCGACTTGGTTTCGAAAGTTTACCATGCTTGTCGTCTAGATTTGCCACTGTGTAGCACTAAAGAACAAGACGATGCCCAAATCGAAGCCAGACGAAAGGAAAAGCTCTTTATCGACGGAATCTCGCTTCCTCTCCCGGAAGAATTGAGAAACTGGGTGAGCGGAAGCCATAATTTTCCCGATATGACGATGAACGACATTGAACTTACCTCTCAAAAAGTAATGACAGGAAATCTGCGAAAGGTACTGTAATTAGACAATCTTGCGCTTGTTCGCAAAGTTTTCGATTCTGTTTGATTCAAGTGTTCTTATTTTTCCGTTTCTTTTTTTTTCTAATCGAGATTCTGTTAATTTTCATTAAAAAGTCTTGCTTAAATTTCTCATTTGATTCTAGTTTTGTACTGTAGCTTGTTTATAAATTTTAATACACGCAATTTCGCGGTCGGGTTTTACGAGATAATTTGGACTTTCACTACATTGCTCGGTTTGAATGCTTTTATTTCGCAGTTGTTACCTTCTTTTATCTAAATTCTGTAAGTTTTCATTCAAGAAAATATGATTTTTCAATTAGAATAGCTCAGTTTAAGCTTTCGCACTGCTATGAATGATTTCACCACATATTTCTGAGTTTGGGTTTTGGTCGAGGGTCGAGTGTCGAGGGTAACATGTCGAGGGTCGAGGGTAACATGTCGAGGGTCGAGGGTACAAAGTCGAGGGTCGAGGGTAACATGTCGAGGGTCGAGGGTACAAAGTCGAGGGTCGTAAAATCTTTTTTTTTTCCGTTTTTTTTTTCCACCTCGCAATCTTCATGTCTGTAAGACTTAGGTAGCGTAGCTCGCGCGATATAAATTTCGATCTGCGTGCAGCCTGCCGGTGAGTGAGAGGCTCGCGCGAGAAAACTTCCGGCGATTGTAAAAAGATGCTTTGTTTCCAAAGGCTCTATTCTGGGTCCCCGGTTTTTTTTTTCTCCATCTCGCAATCTTCATGTCTGTAAGACGTAGGTAGCGTAGCTTGCGCGATATAAATTTCGATCTGTGTGCAGCCTGCCGGTGAGTGAAAGAGGCTCGCGCGAGAAAACTTCCGGCGATTGTAAAAAGATGCTTTGTTTCCAGAGGCTCTATTCTGGGTTCCCGGTTTTTTTTTTCCCATCTCGCAATCTTCATGTCTGTAAGACGTAGATAGCGTAGCTCGCGCGATATAAATTTCGAAGGAAATAAAGGGTGTTGACAGGCCTAGCACAAATCCTACTAGTGTGTGGTGTGGTTGTTGAGACCTTTGTTCACTCGTTTTTTTTTTGCTGGTTTGTTTTTTACAGTTTAGCCCTGACCACTGAGTGAATCTTTTAAAGATCTACCCCTCGTGTATGAAATAAGGGGAGGCTCTTTATAGATATGTCTTAGCAAAGGTTGTGATTCTATTAAATGCCATTTGTCCATGAGGATTTGTTTTAAGTTAGGCACACATGGGTTGTATTGTGTTACAAAGGGTAATATTTCCTTGCGCGCTTTTGTTTTTTCTTTGAGAGCTGTCTTTCTGTCAGAGAATTTTATTTCTGAGAGCACTTTTTCGATGAAGTTGTTTGGGTAGCCTCTTACCCGGAGGTTTTGTTTGAATTTATTGATGTTTTCCTCGAAAGTTTCCTTTGAGGAGTTTGTTCTGAGGAGTCTCAGGGCCTCTCCTTTGACAAAACCTTTCTTGACTCCCGGTGGGTGACAAGATTAAAGTGCGTGTATTGGAAGGTCTCAGTTGGTTTAAAATGAGTGCGCGTATCAAGGATAGACTCTTTTTCGAATCTTGCGCCTTTGTAAATGCGTGTATCTACAAAGGTGATTTCTTTGTCAGAAATTTCAGCTGTGAATTTGATTGAAGGATGATATCTGTTCGCTTGCTCAATGAAGGCGTTAACTTCGTCTATGTTTATGTCCCACAGGTAGAATACATCATCGATATATCGTTTCCATACCAACGGTTTCTTTGTGCAATGGTTTATTATTTCGGTTTCTATGTTTGCCATGAAAATATTGGCGAAGGAAACCGCCATTTTTGTTCCCATTGCGGTGCCGTGAGTCTGAAGGTAGTCTTTTCAAATAAATTGGAAAGAATTTTCCTGTAGTATTAGTTTTAGCATTTCTTTCAGATAGTTCGTTGGTATTGGAGGGTTGTTTGTGTAGAAAGTGTCATTTGCTTTGCATATAGTGGCAATTCCTTCCTCCTGTGGTATATTAGTGTATAGGCTTGTTACGTCCATTGAAACAAGGATAGTGTTTTTCGGCACGATTGTCCCTTCTACAAAATTGATGAAGTGTGTTGTATCTTTGAGGTATGATTGTTGTTCTTTCATAATTGGCTGAAGGAGGTTGTCGACAAAGGATGAAATTCTTTCTGTCGGGCCATCGCACCCTGAAATGATTGGTCGACCAGCCAAGTTTACCTTGTGTATTTTCGTCAGTGTATAGAACACTGGTGTGCGAGGGGGATTTGGTGTTTGAGATAACCATTTGAATGTCATTTGATCAATGTGGTGTCTTTGGTGGAGTTCTGAAATAAGTTGTTTGACTTTGTTATAAGTATCTCCTACCATAGGTGTTTCGAGGGGCTTATAGTTCTCTTCAACGTTGAGTTGTGTCAAACCCTCTTTTATTTTGTCCTTTTGTCCTTTCATAATGACAGTTGTAGTTCCTTTGTCTGCTTTCTTAATGTTGCCGATTTCGGAGTTTTCTCTTAACTCCTTAATAGCTTTGTGTTCGTGTCGAGACAAGTTATTCTTAGGATGTGTTATCTCAATTTTTTTACAATCGCCGGAAGTTTTCTCGCGCGAGCCTCACGCGGACATGGCCAATCTATAGACGAATTTGAAAGTAAAAATGTCGACACCGAATTGTTCTGTAAAACGTACTACTGTCGGATGTTTTCTCAATCTTATTTATTTATTTTTTTTTTTTCGCATACAAGGTACTCGTTATTCCGTGATTTGAATCTGTCAACACTTTTCAAGCTTGAAACAAAGCATCTTTCACTCACCGGCAGGCTGCACGCAGATCGAAATTTTATATATCGGGCGAGCTACGCTACATACGTCTTACAGACATGAAGATTGCGAGAAAAAATTGGGAAAAAACCGGGAAAGATTTTACGACCCTCGTCTTTGTACCCTCGACCCTCGACATGTTACCCTCGACCCTCGACTTTGTACCCTCGACCCTCGACCCTCGACCCTCGACATGTTACCCTCGACACTCGACCCTCGACCAAAACCCAGACTCCATATTTCTCGGGAAAACGGCGATCATTATTACATCCAAACACGGCACAACGATCTTTTTTCCCCATTACAATCTTATTCTAGGAAAACTTTAAGAAAAATTACCTCGAAAAGGGCACGTAAACACTGTGCGTGTGTATAAGATCGATGCTCATGCCCCCTGGGAATCCCATAATACTCGTTAAATCTAATTTATTCAATATGGCCGCCGTATCGGTAAAAAGGACTATTGGAATCACTTCGGATCAGAAAAGGGGCAGCGTTGTGAGTTGTGGGCCATTTCCCATCCCGTGCCGTAGTCGAAATGGCCGATATCCGAAGTGCTTCGAGACTTCTAATATTTTCCGTATTTCGTTTGGGTGGACATTCCGTGTTCGTTGTCGCCATTGATATCCCGACATGCTTTGCGACACCTTTGCTGACTATTGGTGATAAAAATGAAGCGATTTTGAGGGAATGAACTTTGGGATAAATTTTTCTCGAGCGAGATTTAGCGGTACGGCCCAAACTTGGCCATCTGAAATGAAGAAAAATCAGTATAAAATCGAGAAATTCGGATAAACTTTGGAATTCATTTTCTCGAGCGGGATTCAACGGAAAGACAGGGAGTTTAGTTAATTTTTGTTTTTTGCAAACGTTATTTCTCTAAAACGACAGGAGAAAAAACAGCATAAAAAAAATCTGAACAATGTTTTGCAATTAATTTGTAGGTCACATGTCAAAAATGAGGCAAAATGAGCGCGAAAAAACAAAAAAAGGTCTGAAATTCGACATAGGTTGGTTATGCTCCGGACGCTTGTTGGGGCATTTTGCAACCTTGTCCAGTTGCAAGTTAGTTCATGTTTCGGTTCTTCGTAGCGAGCATCACAGATTCGTGATATACCTTGTATGCCCTATACTGGCCAATCAAATTCAACCAAAGCTTGTCACGAGCCTGTCTCACTCACTACGAATGAATATGGTCAGTAGGTGGTAAAAGAGAGTTCTGAGACACCCTCAAATTCCCCTGAATTTCACACAAATATTTCCTGCAGATTTCAACAAATAACAAATTATTTTTCATCAGTTCAATTCAACAGATACCACGCAATTCTGATGAGTTTGAGCAGATTTGACAAATTTGTGAGTTGTGTGAAAACTGACAGAAATTGTTGAATTTTTAAGATTTGTTGGGTCTGAAATATTTGTGTGAAATTCAGGGGAATTTGAGGGTGTCTCAGAACTCTCTTTTACCACCTACTAACGCCCAAATTAACACAAGACAAAATCTTGAAATTGGCCAATTTCAAGATTTCTCCGCTGAATTTCCACAGAGGAAAATTAACCATTTTCCAAAATCTCACGCTCATTTGGGGAGAATATTTCTTCCATACTCCAATGCCCCAACTCTAGATCAGTTTCATTTTCCAAAATTTCATGCTCATTTTGGGGGAATATTTCCCCCAGTCTCCTATGCCCCAACGCCAGCGTATCAATTCCATTTCCCAAAATCACTCTTTTGTCATCTTCCGCACTCAACGCAATTTTGGTCATGTTTTCCGTGAATAAATGGTGCCCTCTGCTGCGAAAAATAGTTTGCCTCCTGAGTTGCTTTTGTTTTGTCCTCAAACATTTCACAAAGTTTGCATGTCTCAAACTCTTCCTGATCATGCATTTTTTCACTCCTTTTGCCTTTTGTTCCTCCGTGGTTTTTGCCTTTTGTTCCTCCGTGGTTTCTGCATTCTTCTCCATCAGGAGAGAATACAGTTTCGGTCTCAGGGCGACAAATTCTGTCAAAATGGCACCCTCGCATTCATCTTTCATCAGCCCAATCTTTTTCTTGTTCCCCGGCACGATTGGCATTCCATTCAACACTGCTGGATGCTCTGGGGAAAAATCATTTGTGTCAAACCATTCTGCCACATCCCCCGCAATGTCCGCAAAAAAATCTTCCGTTTCAATCTCCAGCACCAAAGAATCTGTGTCGGTATACAGGAGAGAAACATTTTCCCACTTTTTCTTCACATATTCATAGTGAAATTCATACATCAAAAGTTTGGACAAATCCAAGATTGTCATCCCAACAAAGATGGGTTTTGACATGACCACTCGCGTTTTCCTCATCTTGACTGCAATCAGAAACTCATCGAAAATTTTCACATCGGCGAAGTTGCATTTATTCACCAGCTTTTCTGCCCTTTCCGCATCTTTCACCAGTTCAATCGTGACTCGGTTTCTCAGGTTTTCCATGGTTTTCCCAAAGACTGAGTTGTTCATGAGTTTGAAGAAATCTTTTTCAAATTTCGTTTTTCCTTTGGATCTCAGGGCAGTGTTTTTGTCAATATAACATTTCATGAAATTTGCTTTTTCGAATTTGATTCCTCGCCTGATCTTTTTCAACTTCATTCCCTGGGAAAGATAAAACGCCAAATTGCGCCCATGTAAAACCATGCCTTCTTTGTCCCTCAGATTTTGCGTGAGTTTTTCAATCCCACCCAGCGCCAGTTTTTCCGGAGCCAGGGGAAAATCATTATGCTCGTCATGCAATTCTGGGGGATAAATGAGATCAACTTCCAGAATGCAACCTTGACCTTCTTCTTTCACAAACTTTTCCCAGTTTTCCAAATCTTCTTCGCTCATCCATTGGAATTTCCCAACTGGAAGAGGCTGCGACATGGCCCATCCATAAAGGTTGTTTGCGTCCAAATAAACCAGGAAACGAGATGGATCTTTTGGATTGAAATTTTTCATATATTGGTTGTTTGCTTTCGCAAATCGCTTGAATGCATTTGCGTTTCCTCCCCTGATTCCTTTCTCAAACATCAACAACTGTTCCACATCATCTAGAAGTTCCAACTTCACTCCGGTCACTTTCAGCATTGCATCCCAAGCCAACCCAGGGGTGGTAAAATAGTGCGCGGGATCCAGTTCATAGTTTTCTTCGCAAAGTTTTCTGAAACTTTCCATGACATCTGCAAGCAGCAGCACATCCGTTTTCAGATAAAGATCGTGAAATTCGCCCATATTTTTCACTTCAAATTCTTCCCAGACTTGCTCGGCATGGGCAAAATCTTCATCTGAGACTTTTTCCTGATTCAATCTGGAGAAAAAAGCGGCTTTCTTTGGCAGTTTTTTCTCAAACTTATCAAACCCATCCATGAATTCATAGGGGAAGACTCCTTTTCGCCGCATCAAATCACTTTTCTCACCAAAAAATCTGGTGATTTCTTTGGGGAGATTTTCTGCCAGCGATTCCAATCCTGCCAGCGTGAATTTGAAGGAATCCAGAAATCGAATTTCATGTTTCACTGAAAATTCTTTCCCTTTTTCCTCATTCCATTCTTTTTTCAACTCTAATTTCAGGGAAAAGGAAATATATTTCTCCTCGTTGTTGGGGATGCATGTCACGCTCAAAACTTCATCCATTGTCCCCAAAGCTCGCACAAAAAGATGAGCGTCATAGTTTGCCAGATTGTGAAAAAACACAGGGGTGAATTTTGGCCTTTGAAACTTCAGGTTGCAAGATTGATGCGCTGCTCCCCTGAATTTTCCTGAAAAGTGACAGTGATCCCTCACCTTGGACAGACTTTTTTCTCCAAATTCTTCTCGACACAGCCAGCACACTTCCGCTTCTCGAAATGATTTCCATTCTTGGTTGGTCAGGGGAATCATTTCCTTTTTCGGCAAATTCAAGTGAGCTTCTCTCACTCGGGAAATCAATTTCCGAATAAACTCTTTGGGAAGTTCTTCATTTTCATTTGCAGCTCTTTTCAACACAGGCTCCATTTGCAAAAACGGGGAAACGAGATGAAACGCAAATCCGCAGGGAATATGCTCGTGGGTTTTTTGAGTTCCCCCCAGCGGTTTCAAAATTGACTCAAAATCTGCATATCCAACAACAGGCAGGTGCATCATTTTTGGGAAGTTTTTGAAGGAACAAGTTCCTCCTGGAAGTTCAATTCTCGCGGCTTCAAAATCTCCGCAAATGGTTTTGTGTTTCTCCAGACTTTCCACTCTGGGAAATGAATTGAGGCATCTTTTGCAGAAAAATCTTTCATGCCCATTTCGCGAAACTTGAGAAGATGCAAGGCGGGAGAAATTTCTCACCAGACAGAAGTGCGTTTTGAATTCTTCTGTCAGCAGAATCAAATCCACATGAAGTCCCCTTTCTTCCTTGGTGATTCTCAGGGGAAAAACAAATCCATTCCAGCCAAAAACGTTCACTGAAATGTCAGGATTTCTGGCCTCAAAAAACTTGATTTTTTCCACGGCCATGGGAAATTCGCAACCATCCCAATTCATCTCTTCCGTTTGTTCTCGCAAAGTCGGTGTGATTCTTTCCGGATGAACTTTGACCATATTTGCGGCTCTGCCCAAGCACCATTTAAAACACATCTCGTCTTCATTTTGCATGTTGATCACGGCTTTCTTGTTTGCCAAATCAGCAGGCAGTTCAATCCACCCAGATCCTCGCAGGGGGTTCCAGCGCACAAAATGAATTTCCAAACGCAAAACTCTTTCAAACATCCAATTGGATCCCCTGCGATTGAAGTTTTCCAGATTCTCAATCATTTCTCTTTCCATTTCATCCAGAATCTCTGGGTTGTTCCCCAAATTCCTTTTCTGCCGGGAATGGAAAAATGGATTTTCAATCACTTCCTCCCCAGAAGCCAAATTTGTTTGGGACATTTCCACATTCAAAACGCATTTCACTCTTGTTTGTGGATTTTCTCGCAGGAGCCTGAGAACCAACCATCTTGCTTTCCGGAAAAAATCTTGGGGAGAAATGGAATCATCTCCTTGAATAAAAAATTGTCTCGCGAATCCTCGCAAAGCGGATTGCCCTTCTTCCACGGCAAGTCTCTGTTCCCACAATCTTCTGACTTGTTCTTTCAATCTTTCCACCGCGGGATTGGCTCTTCTCCGAACATCGGCGTCATCCACACTTTCCAACCAATTTGTCCAATCGATAACCGTATCTACATTTTCTTCAATCGCTCTGGGAATGACTCTGGGGGGAACAATTCTTCTTTCCGGAATCAAAAAAGGCACATCAATTTCTGGATTTTCGTCATCTAGGTTGGCTCGTCTTTTTCGAGTTTTTGGCTGATTTTTTCCCCCTCCTTGCCAAAGATTTTCAACTAAAAACTTCACCAGTTCATCTTTTTTCAATCGCGACCAACCTCGCAAATTTGTCGATCGCGCAAATGATTGCCATGCAGCTAAAGACATTTTTAATGGAGAAAAAAACCTTTTTTCCCCATTTAAAATGAAGTTTTCAATTCAGGAAGTGAGCGAAGCGAACCCCGGAGGGGAAGGACAAGAAAAGCAAACTTTTTTCACATTCAAAGAAGCCAGCGAAAAAACGGGGCTTCCCTCCAAAACGATTTTGCGAGTTCTCAAATCGGGCAACACCAAATATACCAGAAGAACCGATCAAAAAGTGTTCTGGATTCAGGAGGAAGAAGACACACCATTCATCCAGATTGATGGGGAAGATTTTTTCACCGCAGAGGAAATTCGGGAACGATTTGGGTTATCACGCACAGTTTTTTTCAATCAACTCTGCAAGAAAAAAACTCATTTTCTGGATTCAGGGGAAAAATCGCACGAAGTCACTTGGGTTTCTCCCAGACTGGAGAGATTCCTGAATCTCATGAGAGTGAAGGCTGCGGATGAAAAATTCACGTTTTAAATTTTTCGGAGAAAAAATGTCAGGAAAAAAACAAATCCAGACCTTCCCAAGACGAAGAAAAACAAGATCTAATCTGGGAAAAAGCGTGTGAAATGGAAAAAAACTTTCAAAAAGCTGTGGATATGGCCACTGGTTTTCTCCCAGTCCGATCGGAAGAGGATCGCGAATTTATTGCGGAGTGGATTTTTCGTGATTTAAAAAAACATTTTTATTTCACCCAAGAAAATGAATCCCGCGAAAATAACAATTTCTGAATGCTCTCTCGACAACCCCGTGAAAAAATCTTCCGGAAAAATCTCTTTCTGTCTCCTCCCATGCCTTCACAATGACAAATGGCTCAAAGTGAAACTCCAAACCAAATTCAAGATTTTCGCTCATCAAGGTGAATCGTTTTCTCTGGGAATCACTCTTCCGGAAGAAAACATCAAATTTTTCAAAGATTTGGAAAAACATCTCAACTCTGCTGCGATGAAAAAGAAGCAGGCAATCAAAGAGATTTCCCCGTCTTTTGCTCGATTTCAGGAGGGAGATTTCACTCTCGTGAAAATCGACAAATCCGAGCAGGAAAAGATTTATGCCAAGATTTATCCCTCCAAACTCAAGCACACGGATTTCTCGTGTCGATTTTGGGAATTGTGCGACGATGGGAAGAAAAAACCAATCCTGAGGCAAAAAGAACTCATTGGCGTTCCTCTCCGGGGGCAAGTTGTGTTTTCAATCAAACATCTTTTCTGCGGAAATCTGAAAGCCATCACATGCATCGTGGACGAAGTTTTGGTGGAGGAAAAGGTGGAAGCTGCCTCGGAATTCGATGAGTTTGAGGACAAGAATGAGGATGAAGATTGAAGTTGGATCTCGCTGAAATCTGGAGGAAACTCCAAATTATTTTTCAGAATCTGATTCTGAAAAATATTTTTGTGATTTTTCAGTGAATTTGGGCAGAACTTTTTTCCTGATTTTTTCAGATTTGCCACGTGTGACAGGTCTGATTTTGCCCCAGATTTTTTCAGTTCATTTAGGCAGATTTTCCACGTACATTTGCTCCGGAAAATGATTTTTGAAAATGAATTTGAAAACGAATTTGATTTCTGGAAAAAATATCTGTTCCAGAAAAATGAATTTTGAATTCTGGAAAAAATATCTGTTCCAGAAAAATGAATTTGAATTCTGGAAAAAATATCTGTTCCAGAAAAATGAATTTGAATTCTGGAAAAATGAATTTGAATTCTGGAAAAAATATCTGTTCCAGAAAAATGAATTTTGAATTTTGAATTCTGGAAAAAATATCTGCTCCAGAAAAATGAATTTGAATTCTGGAAAAAAATATCTGTTCCAGAAAAATGAATTTGAATTTTGAATTTGAATTCTGGAAAAAATATCTGTTCCAGAAAAATGAATTTGAATTCTGGAAAAAATATCTGCTCCAGAGAAAACGAATTTGAATTCTGGAAAAAATATCTGTTCCAGAAAAATGAATTTGAATTTTGATTTCTGGAAAAAATATCTGTTCCAGAAAAATGAATTTTGAATTTTGAATTTGAATTCTGGAAAAAATATCTGCTCCAGAAAAATGAATTTGATTTCTGGAAAAAATATCTGCTCCAGAAAAACGAATTTGAATTTTGAATTTGATTTCTGGAAAAAATATCTGCTCCAGAAAAACGAATTTGAATTTTGAATTTGATTTCTGGAAAAAATATCTGCTCCAGAAAAACGAATTTGAATTTTGAATTTGAATTTGATTTCTGGAAAAAATATCTGCTCCAGAAAAACGAATTTGAATTTTGAATTTGAATTTGATTTCTGGAAAAAATATCTGCTCCAGAAAAAACGAATTTGAATTTTGAATTTGAAATTGCAAATTCATTTCCTGGGGGAAATGACTTTGAAAATCTGGGAATGACATGAATCTTTTTCCCGGAGCAGAATTTGACCTTAAAATTCACACAAAATTTGGGGAAAGTTGTCAAGGGGGAGAATTTTTTGCAATCCAGGGTCTATTTTGGGGCATTGTGGGGAAAAAACTGCCCTCTGTGCCCTGCTTTTCTGCTGAACTCAGGAGAAAATGGCAAAAAACCTCATAAAGACGTGTTGGTTTGGCGAAATTTGAGTTTTAGGATTTAAAATAGGTTTTCAATCAAAACAAAAAACAAAATTCTTCCAGAAAATAGTTTTCAGCTTCCCCACCCACGTGATGGGGGAAGTCAACTTTTTTCAGTTCATTTTCCTGCGAAAATGAACTCAAAAATTCAGGAAAGTTTCATTTTGTCCCCTGAATTTTGTCATTTTCCCCCTGAATTTGTCATTTTGTCCCCTGAATTTGTCATTTTCCCCCTGAATTCGCCGGATGAATTTTGAAAAACCCACTCAGGGGAATGATTTTCAAATTTTGCTGAATTCAGCATTGTTCCGGAAACTGATTTTGGAATGAAATTTCCTCCGGAGAATTCCTCCCATATTATTTGGAGGAAAATTTTTTTCCAAATTTTTTTTCCAAATTTAATAAATGAAGGGATGTCCGGGGGATGAAAAATCTCCCCAAACGGATTTTGTGATGAAAAATCACCCCCCAAAAACGGATTTTGGGATGAAAATCCTCCGGGGATTGAAAATCTCTCCGGGGTTTGAAAATCTTTCGCTGAAAATCAGCGGAAAATGGCAATTCAAGAAAACTTTCTGCCCATTTCAGCTAAAACTCAGTTAACTAAATTGGAGAAATGATTGGATAAAATCACAGTTTATCCAGATAAAATGGGATTTTAATTTTTTATTTCCCCTTTTTCTCAGCATAAAAACTGTTGAATTTTCAAAACCCCCTCCGGAAAAGGAAAATGATTTTCAAAATCCCCTCTGGAAAATGATTTTGAAAATCCCCTCCGGAAAATGATTTTGAAAAACCCACTCAAGGGGAATTTTTCAAAACCCACTCAGGGGAAATTTCAAAATCCCCTCCGGAAAAGGAAAATGATTTTCAAAATCCCCTCCGGAAAATGATTTTCCTGAATTGACTCAGGGAAAATGAATTTTGTTGAATTTGGCATTTCTCCGGAAACTGATTTTTGGAATGAAATTCCTCCGGACATTATTTCCCCAAATTATTTGAGGAAAAATTTTTTTCCAAATTTTTTGAATGAAATAATGTCCGGGGGAATGAAAAATCTCTCCAAAAATAGATTTCAGAACGAAAAAACGCCCACAAAAATGGATTTGGGATGAAAAATCTCCCTGAAAACGGATTTTGAGATGAAAATCTCTCCGGGGTTTGAAAATCTTTCGCTGAAAATCAGCGGAAAATGGCAATTCAAGAAAACTTTCTGCCCATTTCAGCTAAAACTCAGTTAACTAAATTGGAGAAATGATTGGTTAAAATTGAGCTTTATCCAGATAAAATGGGATTTTAATTTTTTATTTCCTTTTTTTCTCCGCATAAAAAATGTCGAAATCAGCAACGCATTTTTCAATCTCCGATGGGAAAAAAACCAAAAATTTCACTTCCATCAATTCAGCGGCAAAAGAATATGGAATCTCAAATTGCGCCATCACAAATGCATTGAAAAAAGAAAACTCAACCATCACCCGGAGGTCGGACAAGAAAAAATTCTTCCTCGGCGAACCAAAAGCGGAAGATTCACAACTTTCTTGCGAAATCGATTTTTCTTCACTCCCAATGGATGAGGAATGGTTTGAAAAATTCAAGATCGTTGTTCCAGATTTTGATGAACTTTGTCGAATGATTGCGAATAAATTATTCGCGGATGAAGATCTCGAATTGGACTGGAAGAAAAAAGAATGCCAATACAATGGTGAAACCGTTTGCTTGATCAAAATCATTTCCATTATCTGCAGAGTGGCTTTTCAGGTGAACAAAGAGAAAGCTCTAGCAGTTTTGAAGGAAAAAATTGGGAAAAAAATTTTCAGCCCTTGAAACTAATTCAAATGGTCGCATCTTTGAGGAAAAATGAAAGAACATTTCACGTTGACATATTCAACAAAATCAGGAAATTCAAGTGATTTTCCCCTGATTTTTCATTTCCGGGAAATGAAAATTCAACCCTCAAATTTTTTCTCCCATTCAGCTTCAAACTTTTCCAAATCCAACCCCAAATCAATCACAATCCCATCAATCGCTTCCATTGAAAACAAAAATTCATCCCTGTCGAATTTTCCTCCCCGCAAAGCGAAGCGCAAATCACTCAATGTTTTTTCATAGGTGGTGAAAGCGAACTTCGCCATCTCAATTTTGCTTTTCAGGTTCTTCATTTCATTCGCGGTTTTGACGACCAAACCCAATCCTGAAATCACTCCCAACACGATTGGATTCATTGTTGCTGCCCCAGCAATCGTCCCGATTGCAACCAGACCGGAAGAGGTCAAATTCATGAGCAGATTCATTTTCTTGAATCGGCCATGCGCTCGTTTCAAACACCAAAATCTTTTGTGATAAAATCGAAAAAGTTTTTTGATCTCTTCCAGTTCTTCTTCCCGAATTGCGGGGTTGATGTGATTGAAAGCAAAGATGCTTTGTTTTCGCTTCGCGCGGCTCGGCTCGCTTCGCTCGCTTGCTCCCATTTTTCAGGGAGAAAATCATTTTTCAATCAGAATTGTCGCTTTTGCTCTTTGAATGGCATTTCCATCCGAGAGAGTCAGATAGAAAGCTTCTTCCTGCCCAACTTGGAGATTGAAGGTGAACTGCAGTGAACCAAATGAATTGGTGGAAGGTCTGACTGCTTTCCGAGTGATGCGATCTCCTTTAACAACACTTGTCATGATGATGGTTGCTCCACTCACTGGGTTGGAACCGCGTTGAAGAATGAAAACTGTGACATTCAAAATCCGGAAGTCAGATCCAAATTGTTGCCAATAATTTGTTTCATCTTCCGCTTCATTTGGGAAGATCAAACAATCGCCGTGTTTTCCTTTCACAAATCTTGCAAAAATGAAGTGTTTTGACGGGCGAAGCGGCAAATTCAACAAGGAGTGCGAATTCAAATCCAAGTCAGTCTCCATGACCATCTTCCCCGCTTGGAAAACGAAAGGGGAATCATAAACGCTGCTTTCAACATCAGGTTGGGAACCAGCAATGCCATATATGATCAGATTTGCGTTTCCTTTTTCGGCTGACTTGGCAGTGCCTCGCCATTTCAAATCCAGGAAAATAAATTCAGGTGGGGAAATCCTCCATTTGTGCATGTGGATGATGGATCTGGAATACCCCGAAAACTTCTTAGTTGATTGCTGATTGATATTCAGACTGGCGCTCACAACGTTGACGCTCACGCCATCCATTGACGCGGGGAAGAATTCCACGCACACGGTGTATTCTCCCTCTGGGAGTTTGAACATATTGAATCCAAGTCTCCCAGAGTATTCATTAAAAAGATTTTTTGTGATTTCCAAGTCATAAGCCTTCTTGTTGAAATGATGCGGCGAATTTGAAAAATCACTTATCCCAGTCACTGTCATATGATGTTCAGAGCTGGATTCATCCACATCTTCCATCAGATAGCGGAATGCGTCCTTTGGGTGAGAGGTTGACGTGATATGCGATTCATTTACGTATTTTTTGATCTTCTCTTCTAATTCCATCGTGTGGGCTACCACACCTCCTATCTGGTTATCCACATAAGATTTTGGCGTGGGTTGTCGCTTCAGAGTTGGCGTTGCAATATTGTTGATTTGTTGCGAGTTCATATCCAGGTTTCCAGTCATTGTCCCGCCTTCCAACGAAAGCTTTTTCGCGGATTGGGCATCCACATATCGCATATTTGCGCCCTGATCGGCAACTTCGGGATCTTTCACGTTAAAAATGGTGTGATTTCCCATATCCAAAGCCGTCTCCATTGGAAACGTCTCTTTGCGGCTGAGAAAGATATTTTTGGTGTCATTATAAGAAACCAGGTTGTTGTATGCGGCTCCCAAATCATGCCATGTTTGTTGTTTTGAGTTTTTCACGTTGAAAAGTTCTTTTAAATCAATATCCTTCGTGACTTCATGAGTGTGAGCCGGAGCAGCAGGGTGGAATTTCTTCAGAGTGACCATATTCACCGCTGACAAATCCTGGTTTTCATCAGTGTCCAGATTGACGATCAATTTGCGATTCATTTCTATTTCCCCGGGGTTGATGAGTTTTTGCCCCCTGAGATCAAGATCCCCAGTCATATGGGAAGACCCATCCACCTGGAGAGAATCTGCCCGCAATTGCGTTGCAAGCGTGTCAACTTGGTGTTTGGTAATTGCATCCGAATTCCCCGTTCCTTCAGCGACATTTGTCAGGCGTTTCCTTTGCAGGTCGAAGTCCCCTGCTGGCGTCAGCTTGAAACCAACTCCTGGCAATCCATCTTTTCCATCTTTTCCTCCCTGGGCGCGGGTGCTTGTTTCAGACAGCAATCCATTTGAATAACTCATTTTAAATGCTTTCATCAAAGTTTTTGGCAATGAATTTCCTCGGCTTATCCACATACAGGAAAGAGAACGGATCATGCGTTGCTTTCCGATAATCTTCTTTGCTGACATTGTTCTCCCTGCAGATCGCCGTAATTTCTTTGTTGCTTGGGAATTCGAAGATGCAAAAATGCGAGCAATTCAGGCGGATATCTTTTGGTGTTCCGAAATAACTTTGCAAAAGATAAATCACAGAACATTTCTTGTGCCTGCCCTGAATGAAATAATCAATCAATGGCTTTTGGTTTTTTTCAGAAACAAAATCATCGAAAACAACCAGCTTTTGATTCTCCCCTGACAATTCAGAAACTGGGATGATTTCATCCGGGGATGCTTCCACAACGTCATACCCAGCTTCTTTGCTGATTGGGCGAAATGTTTTCAGCAGATGTTGATATTTGGTTTGGTCAAGATTTTTCGCATAGAGGAAAATTTTATCGTAGAAGAGCAGGCGAAAAATCATATCCAGGAGAACATTTGTTTTCCCCGATCCTGAAGGGCCACAGATCAACATTCTGAAAGTTCGATCCGGCATGAAAGGGTGAAGTTGTTTGAAATTCGTGATTGGATCCTGACAATCATAATTTGGAATCTTCATTTTATTAATGAACATGGCGTTCTACATCTTGTTCTTCACCCCAAATTTGTGTTTCTGGGATATAAAATGAGTCTTTTGAAATGGCAAGAAATGGCTAAAAGCAAATCTGCTTTGGGGAAAAAAATCAACTTTGTTCACAATGCTATCACCCAGAAAAAGTTGGGTGAAGAGACAAGTCAAATCGGACTTGAAAAAACATTCAAACCCATCACAGCGAAATTGGATGAGGTGATTGAGTCGAATTTGGGGCCGCTTCGGCCACTTCCCCGGAAAAAGAAAAAAGCCAAACCAGCGGAGATTGATTATCTCCCCGAAGTCGACCCATTTGAAGATATGGATGTCGAAGGCCTGTTTGATGATGAGATCATTTCACCTCAACCTGAGAAGCAAATTCCAGCAGCTCCTCCAAGTTATGAGGAAATTAGGAAAGAGATAGGGGAAGATCCACCGCCTGAATATGAAGAAGAGGAATATCCTGATTATGCTCTAGCATCAGACGATGAAGAGGAGAAGGAGAAAGAATCAACCGCTAATAGAATACTAGATAGCTTATATCTTCATAATTATAATATAGTAGAACAAACCCTGAATTCTCCAAATCTTTCACCAAGACAGAAAAAAGACTTTCTTATGAAGAATGTTTTACACAATGCGGGGTTTAGAAGAAATCAAATGAAAGGTTATAAAGCTTCTTGGACCAAAAAGTTTAACAGAGGTGAAATAACGAAAGAGCAAATGGAACTAAAACATAAAAGCATAAATTGGTCAATGAGAACTCTGAATGAATACATAAAGCATTACAAAAAGAAATTTTCACAGATGGGTTCGGGAATCAGGAAAAAAGGCGGATCCATCCGTTTTTTCTCCAACCCCGCAGATCTCCTCCAGAAACTTGAGGTCATTGTTGGCTCCATCCTTGCTGGGAATACGAATTCAGGCATCAGAAATACCGGGGTTGGTATTCTTGATCTTCTCCTGAAAGAGGGAGTCATCAATCGTTCCCAGCATGAGAAGCTTTTCAGAAAGTATTTCAAACTCTAAAATGGAAATCGAAAGAGAAATTGTCCTGTCATCCTTTTCCGTCAAGACTGGGGGAAACAAACCAGAAAATTTCACAACAAAATTCAATCGGCCCATTATTTTGGACCCAAATTCCCAATATGTTGTTGGGTTGAACAGAATTATCAATATGAGTTTTACGTGGTATAACATCAATGCGGCATTGAAAAATCAGCTGATCAGATTCAGCTCTGACGGTGGGAAAACATTTTCCGATATCGCCTTTCCCGCTGGGGTTTGGGATTATTCCACTTTGAATGCGGCAATTCGAAACGCAACAGGCCCCCTCGCAGGCAGCACCCCAGGAAAGAATGAAAAATTCCCAATCAATCTTGCTTTCTCTCCCACAACTTTCAGAGTAACAATCACGCTGGAAGAAAACTGGCAACTTGATCTCGAGAAATCCAACTTTGGCGAACTCATTGGGTTTGAGAAAAAGATTCTGAAAGACAAAGTCAACATTGGCCCCAGAGTTCCAAACCTCAGCCAAGATACTGATATGTTGAACGTGCATTGCGATCTCACAAGTGATTCGCTTGTGGATGGGGAAGAGAGTGATATCATCTTCTCCTTTTCAACATCTGTTCTGCAGGCCTCCTATAGTTTCACTCTTGAACCCATGAGAGTGATGTTCAGCCCTGTGAATAAAAACAGAATAAGCTCCATTCGGATCTGGATCACCGATGGGAAAAGGCGGGTTGTTGATTTGAATGGGGCTGATACAGCATTCTCGCTTATCTTGAAAAAACAAATAAAATGAAAAGTTATGAATTCTCTCGTTTTTTCCACCCCCAGCTGGGGCGGTTTGTCTTCCGGCATAAAGGAACAGGTGTCATTGTGGACAATATTTTCAAACCAATGAGGAAGGTCGCATCAGTCGTCTTCAATAAATTCGCAAAACCCATTGCGAAAAAAGCATTGGAATCAGGAATTTCTCACGCTGGGGATAAACTCGGCAAAAAAGTAGTTGAAAAATCTGGTGATTTGATCATGAAAAAGCTGGGAAATATGAGAAAGGGGAGCAAAAAACCGCCAGCTCTCGCTTCGCTCGCTTCGCTTCGCTCAGCTCGACCACAATCAGCCCCTGCGTCAACCTCCGCAGAAAGTTCTGATGCCATATTGAACAGGTTGATCTCTGGGCAGGGAGTCCGAAAAAGAAAAAATAATATAAAATGGCTTTTCGATCGAATGAATATCTTCAAAGAAATGAATTAGTGCGCTTCCAGCTGGATGACACAATCCGAGCTCCAGCTAATGCTCAACATCAACAAAAAAGTGGTTATAAATTCACGATTAATGACCGATCCGCATTCTATGATTGGTATAATGCGTATTTCGAGGTGCAATTTCAACTCCAGAAATTAGCAGACGGCGCTGGGTATGCCGCAGCTGACAGAATCACAGTGATCAATGGCGCTCATTCCCTGATTAATCACCTGAAGATTAGTTCTGCTGGAAAGATTGTTTATGAGACTGATAATCTGCATAACGTTACTTTTATTAAAAATTTGCTAGAATACTCCGACGACTTCAGCAGATCAGTCGCCAAGAACAGTTTCTGGTATTTGGATACTGATGCAACAACCGCTAATACGAATCTTGGATTTGAAGCTCGGCGGGTGCAATCTCAAGCAGTGCAAAACGATGGAAACGGTGGTGCAAAGAACATTAACACAATCATTCCCCTGAATCGTTTTTCCTTTTTCGAAGAGTTGGAGGATAAGATGCTTGTGCCCATGCAGCTGCAATTCGAGATTAAGCTTCAACAGGATAATGAATTAATTCATATGGCTAATGGCACTGATGATGGAAGAGTTGTTGTGAATAGGTTTTTGCTTTGGGTCCCCAGATTGACACCGAAAGATTCTCTTTATGACAAATTTGTCAGTTCATTCCTGAAAGAAACGCAATGGAAATATCTGAGGGAGATGTATTCCGAATCAGCTCCTACGCAGTCATCAGGATTCTTCCAGATATCCGCAAGTATTGACAATGTTAAGCATATTTTTGTTTATCTTAAAAGAACCAATGATGCCGCTAAAGAAGAAGATAGCCCTTATCTGATGGACACTTTCAAGCTGAATGCGGACAATGCAGACTCATCCTTGTCGAACTGCCGGCTGGAATATGGAAACGGAGTTTTCTACCCGGAAACAGAGTACGACAGTGAATCAAAAGTGAGGATTTTCCAGGATGTCATGGCTTATGCAATGAGGAAAAATGATTATAACACTGGAACGCAGTTGAATCTAGCCAATTTCAATTCTCTTTTCCCGTTGATCTATTTCGATCTGACTTATCAAACTGAAAAACCGACAAGAGATCCCAAGCAGTTGATATTCAGGTATCGATTGAACGCAGATGCAGCTGCAAACTTCAATGTACATGCGATAGTTCTCTATGAAGAAGAAGTGAAAATCGATAAGATTGGAAATGAGCTGGTTATCGTGTGACGTGTGAAGCGAGCGCAGCGAGCACGCGCAGCGGCTGTGAAAAACATATCTTGTCATTTAAAATGACAACATATCACCCATATAAAGTAAATCTGTCGAAAGGGCAAAAAAGCAAGCTTGGAAGAGCATTCAAAGCAAACTGCGCTATCACCCTGAGGCTGAAAAAAAATCAAACAAGCGGAAATGATGAACTGATGCTGACAGTCAATCAAAAGAACCGAATTGCCAAAGCCGCATCTCAGGGAAAGGGAGTTGAAATCAAGATATCAAAAACGCAAATCCGAAAAGTGATGAAGCAAGGCGGAAGTCTTTTCTCTGCTATTGTTCCCCTGGCTCGTTCCCTGGCACCCACCCTGGCAAAGACACTTGGGCTGTCAGCATTGGCTGGTTTGGCGAGTGAAGGAGCGAGTCAAGTCGTGAAAAAGATAAGCGGGAAGGGAGGCGGGCAAACGGGGGGGTTTCTCATTCCCCAAGATAAAATTCAGAAACTGATTGACAATAAACATCTGTTGACAAATAAGCAGAAACAGGATATTTTGTCTGCCCTGAAATCAGGAGGACAACTGACGATAAAACCATCAGCAAAACAATCTGGTGGATTGTTGGGAACTGTGCTGGCTTCCATCGGAATTCCACTGGCGCTGGACATGGTGAAAAATTTGTTTGGGAAGGGAGCGCCAAGAGTTGGTCGCCCAAAGGGAAAAGGAGCGCCAAGAGTTGGTCGCCCCAAAGGAAACGGCGCTCCTAGAGTCCGGCAGCCCAAAGGAAACGGCGCTCCAAGATTGGGTACTCCCTTCCAACGCCCGCCTCCATTCATCGGAACCTGGGGACGAAAAATTGGGATGGGAAAAAAATCCAAAAAAGGAACGGGACTTCTGCTGGGATCGAAAAGTCCATTCAACAACATCCCAGTTCTCGGGGCAATATTGTGAAGCTGAGCGAAGCGAAGCTGAGCGCAGCGAAACCCAAATTCGTGAACAAACCCCTGAGCAACCTTGATCTTCTCCAGTGGATTGATTTTCTGAAAATTCCCAATTTCAAAGGGATTTTCGCCAGGGATGAAGCCATGCCCCGAGAACACAGCCCCTGCATTATCAATCTTGATTCACTTGAAAATGCCGGAACTCACTGGGTGTGCTGCGCTCCCTCTGGGAAATTCACGTGGTATTTCGACTCTTTTGGGATGGGATTTCCCCAGGAATTCAAAAGTTCCAAACCGGTGATTTGGAACAGCAGTCAGTATCAAAACATAGACAGCATTCTTTGCGGGTATTATTGCCTCTTCTTCCTCCATCAATGGTCGCAGGGGAAAGATTTCTATGATATTCTCAAACCTCTCAGTCTGACTGACTCGGGGGAGAATGAAAAATTCATAAAAGAATATTTCGATTGAAAATGAAATCATATTGCGTGAAGGAAAAAAAACAAACTGATTGCGTGAAACCAGCTGGATTCCAGACTGCAAAAAATGGCAGAAAGATGTGGTTTTGCCATTGCGCTTCCTGCGGAATCAAAAAAACAAGATTTGTGAAAGCGAGCAGAGCGAGCCGCAGAGCGAAATCGGGAAACTGAGTCGGCCCCCGCGTGGCGGGGGCATTGGTGAACTTGCGCTGACTGGCGTGGCTCATGCGCTGCCTTGGTTGGGAAAAAAGACAGTTGAAATGGGTCGTTATGGAGCCAGTGAATTGTTGCGAAATAAAAACACTCAGAAAAAAGCATTGGATTTTGCGTTGGACAAGATGAAACCATTTCTTGCCAAAACCTCTGCGGATATGATGAATGAGCTGTCCATGGCGATCCGACCAAACAGAAAATATAAGACAGATCGAGCAGATTTGGATGGCGGTGCTTTAGATGTTCATTCCCTGATTGGGAAGCTGCCAAGACCAAAGAAAGGTTTCACTTTGCCTGGACATAATTATACCGGCCCCTGGAACCCACTCGAAAAACAAGTCAGATTTGATGAAAAGGGAAAAATTCTCGAAATTATGCAGCAGCCCACAGGAAAAACAGACGCAGTTGCTATGCAGCACGATGTTGATTATTCAGTCTGCGTGAAGGAAAAGAATCCACGTAAATGCAAAAACAAAGCCGACAGGAAAATGGTTGCCGCTTTGGATGCCATTCCCTGGAAAGAAAGGCAATGGGGTCATGCTTTGGCGAGAAACACAATTCAAGCAAAACAAAAACTTGGTCTCGGCGTTCCAAAAAACGGGAAAAGATTTTGAGTGAAGGCCAGTGGACTCAAAATCTGGCAATCGAATTACACCGGCCAATCAGGCGGCGCTTTCTAAAGAGGCGAGTCATAGCATATGGGATTGACAACATCTGGGCGGCTGATCTGGTCGAGATGGGGAAATTTTCGAGGTGGAATAAAGGGATCAGATACCTGCTGATGGTGATCGATGTTTTCTCAAAATTCGGTTGGATTCGTCCCCTGAAAGACAAGCGAGGTCAAACAGTGGCTGATGCTTTCCGAGACATATTCAAGGGGTGAAAACCGAAAATGCTTTGGACTGACAAAGGATCTGAATTTTTCAATGGAATAATGAACCATCTCCTGAGCGAGAATGGGGTAAAATTGTACACAACACAAAACGAAGAAAAGGCATCTGTTGTTGAGCGCTGGAACAGGTCTTTTAAGGAGAAACTCTTCCGGATGTTTTCTGAAAACAACAATACAATATACTGGGACAAACTTGGCAAATTACTGGATGAATATAATCATCGTTTTCATTCGAGCATTCGGATGAGTCCCGCAGAGGCGAGCAAACAGGAAAATGAGAAAAAGGTTTTCGCTAATTTATACGGAGATTTAATTTATGCTAAACACAACCCGGCAAAATTCAGGGTTGGCGACAGGGTGAGAATTTCAAAGTTTAAACGGCAATTATTTGACAAGGGTTTCACCCCGAATTGGACAGAGGAGATATTTGTGATTGACGAAATAAAGAACACAAACCCTGTAACGTATAAATTAGTCGATCTGTTGGGAGAATCAATCACCGGATCATTTTACGAAGCGGAACTTCAAAAGACAACGCAAGATGTGTTTCGAATTGAAAAAGTTATTCGCCGCGATAATAAGCGAAAACTCGCGCTTGTAAAATGGAAAAGTTACCCTGACAAATTTAATTCTTGGGTTCCATTGAGCGATGTGGAAAAGCTTGGTGTCTAACGCGTTAGACACAAAAAATATTCCGCTGAAAAAAATTCTGGAAAAAAATATTCCGCTGAAAAAAATTCTGGAAGAAATATTCCGCTGAAAAAAATTCTGAAAAAAATATTCCGCTGAAAAATACATTCCGCTGAAAAATTCTGGAAAAAACATTCCGCTGAAAAAAATATTCCGCTGAAAAAAATATTCCGCTGAAAAAAATTCTGGAAAAAAATATTCCGCTGAAAAATTCTGAAAAAAATATTCCGCTGAAAAAAATTCTGAAAAAAAAATATTCCGCTGAAAAAATTCTGAAAAAAAATATTCCGCTGAAAAAATTCTGAAAAAAAATATTCCGCTGAAAAAATTCTGAAAAAAAAATATTCCACTGAAAAAATTCTGAAAAAAAAATATTCCGCTGAAAAAATTCTGAAAAAAAAATATTCCGCTGAACAAAACATTCGGCTAAAAAATTCTGGAAAAAACATTCCGCTGAAAAATTCTGGAAAAAATATTCCGCTGAAATCTGGGGGAAATATTTTTTTGACTAAAAAAATATTCCGCTGAACACAAAATATATATCGAAAATTGTATAAATTTCGTGTAAAGATCTAATTGGTTAAAATAAATCATGTGACAAGCCTGGAATATGAATGTTTTTACATTAATATTCACAAAGTCTGTTATTTCAAAACACCGCTTCGCTTGGCCCGTTTTGCTTCGCTTGGCCCGTTTTGCTTCGCTTTTTTTCTTTCAATTCCCGGTGGATTTCCCACAGGAGGCAACTTTGCTTTTGGAGTTCCTTTTTGAGAATCTTGTGTTCCTCCTGGAGATTGACAAAAGATTCAAAAAGGAGTTCAATTGAGTCTTCGATTTCGTCGCTTCGCTCAGCTTCCGCCATCTCCGAATCAGAGACAATGAATTCCTCGTCAGAGGTTGTTGGGGTTTCATCTTCGCTTCTTATTTCTTCCTCTGAACATGTGGAACAATCTTCATGGTCACTCGCTTCGCTTCGCTCGGCTTCATTGGAAAATGCTTTTTCAAGATCCATTTTCTTTCCAATGACATTTTTTGAAGATTGTTTGGATTATTTTTTCTTGTTCCGCCCGTCTGGATGGAAGTTTGAGCAGTTTGAAATCATCTTCATTGGGGCTGAAACCGTTCTTCTTCAACAGGGCGAAAAGAACTTGATGGCAATTGAGAAACTTTTTTCTGCTGGGATGAAGGTCATTATATGTAAGTGAAAAATATTTAAAGTCGTCGATGAGGAATTTTTCCAGGTGTTCATAATCATTTCCGTCGTGACCTGTTATGTGATTAAAAATGCCGTGATCGTTGCCATTGACTTTTTTCCACTTGGAAGCTTCGACGAAATCCCTGACTTTTTTTCTTGTGATTTCGTCACGGGGAATTTGGGAGAGAATTTCTTTTTCATAAAATTCGAGATCTTTGAGTGGAATTTGATTTTTCCCCTGATTTTTGCGGATGATATTTTTGAAATGTTCCAGCCTGGGATTTTTGTGAGATTGCCATGTTGTGCGGATTTCTCGAATAATTTCAGGAGTGAAATCGATTTCTTCTTCTTCGGAATCAGACATTTTCTTTGCCGGAGAGAGATTTTTTTGAGTTTTGGATGGAATTTTCCTCTGTGGAAATTCAGCGGAGAAATCTTGAAATTGGCCAATTTCAAGATTTTTTCTTGTGGTCATTTTAGCTCAGTAGGTGGTAAAAGAGAGTTCTGAGACACCCTCAAATTCCCCTGAATTTCACACAAATATTTCCTGCAGATTTCAACAAATAACAAATTATTTTTCATCAGTTCAATTCAACAGATACCACGCAATTCTGATGAATTTGAGCAGATTTGACAAATTTGTGAGTTGTGTGAAAACTGACAGAAATTGTTGAATTTTTAAGATTTGTTGGGTCTGAAATATTTGTGTGAAATTCAGGGGAATTTGAGGGTGTCTCAGAACTCTCTTTTACCACCTACTATGGTCGTTCAGGTTCCTTTATACAACAAGGTAAAACTTCGATTGAAACTTTGCGCTGGATGAAAATCGTACTGCTTTGATTACTCTTCAGGATTAAGGGATGACTTAAGCAGCCAAAAATCTCAACTTGAAGCAAGGAAAGAGATTTTAGAAAGTGAACTCGCCCGAGCATTCTGCTAGAGGCAAGTGTTTGTTTATTGGCATGTTCTCGAATTTTCGTGAAATTCAAACAGTTATAAATCTTGGAAATGTGGACAGAAATATTATTCTTACGTAGGATTTAGAGCCGTGTTCCGTCAGTATTGAAGTCGCTGTCTATTTTCAGTGTTTTATTGTGTCGCTGTCGTAATTTGTCGTATTTTTTAGGCGGAATCGAGTCACTTGTCGCTGTTCAGAACGTCTCGTGTCGGCAGTGTCGCTTGTCGCTTTTACCCCTTGGAAGGCCTCTTTCAAGTTTACGCGTCAGTTTTGTAAATTCATTCCGAGATTCGGAATTACCGCATTTTCGGAAACAAAGAGCAACAAAATATCATTTTACTTTAAATGTTACATATCCGAACAATATTAGGATATTAGGTTTTTTATGCGTGTAGCGAAGTTATTTTCCGTTAACTCGTGACTTTCAAACAGACAAAGTATTTTCCAGCGAGATCTTCAAGGTTTCATTCAAATCTCGGACATTACAAAGAAATATTCAAATGTTTATTTCAGTCTGGTGGATTACTGGTCACGCGTGACGGAGCATGGCTGTAAGGGTCATTCATAGTTTCTGTTTATATATAGAATGACTTTCAATCAGGTGCCACATTTTTAAAAACTATCCTTAAAATTGAGCTATTTTCGTGTTTCGCTTGGATTTGCCGATTATTTGTGTAAAATAATCGGTTGTTTACTGTTAAAATATTAAAATAAGAAACTGATCTAGATCTGAGATGCGGCTGAGCAAACTACAATGATGTATCTGTAGATTGAAAAAAATTGTTATCTTTTAACAGCGATGGCAATGTTTGTGATTTATTCGGGTCTCAGCGGCATAAAACTAGTACCGACCACGTGAAAGTTACATAAATCGTAAAAAACATAAACTATTATTTTGGATCAAACGAATTGCATTGTTATGACAGTACCTTGAAGGCTTTTAAATAACCTCATGCCAGAGAAGTTTATTTTTCGAACCAAAATCATCAGTCTGTTTTTAGAGAGACAATCTCTTAAGTTTGTGCGTTGCTGGCCTTAGGTTTCAGTTCATATAGCGCTGCCGCTGTAGTGTGTTGCTGGACTAGGTTGCAGCTCATAGTGTTCTCGTTTTTGGACCTGCCAATACTCTTCTCAGTGTGCTGGGGTGTTGCTGTCCTTAGGTGTGCTGTCACTGCAATGTGTTGTTGGCCTAAGCTTTCAGCTCGTTAGTGCCAGGAGAAGTGAGGCTTTAATAGGTCACGCAATGGAAGTCGCCTGTCACGCCAATCACTGAGCAGTGTCCCCCTATGTAATGCCAGATATGTCTGGTGGTCTTTATTTTGAGTTATTAATTAATCAGCAGAGTCAATAATTTGTCCTTCAATTGGAAGAGGGACATTAAAGTGACCTCTAAAACAGGGCCTGTAAACGAGGCCCGTAAGGCTAACAATTTTAACATACATGTACAAATAAAAAATAAATAGATTGGCCACCATATTATCTCTGTGAAATACAATTTATTATACCTGGTCCTACCATCCAGTTTTATTTATTTAAGCCAGTCTTAGCCATTTTGAATAAATAATTATTAATAGGTTTTTACATTTAGCATTGAAATTACATTTAGTGTTAAAATAAATTATGTATGACATTTATAGTAGGGTAAGTTATTACATTTACATTTACATCATTTATGGTTGGTATTACATTTAGCATTAATTACATTGTACAAAAGCATTGTTGTTACACTTAGCTGTGATACATGAGGCCTTACCTCTACATGTATCTATAAGCCAGGGTTATCTCGCCAAAAGGTATATTTTCATGTATTTATTGTATGTAATAACTCTTAAATTGTTTGGAAAAACAGGTATTAAATCTTTTGTGCTTTACGATGAATTTAGCTGCAAGGTACAAAAGAGATGATTTCTTTCACGTGTGATGCCTGGGTTTGATTCTTTTTTTTCTTTTCTTTCCTTTTTCACCCATTCCCTGTCAGGCTGTTCTTAATAAATCAATTAATGAAACAAATGTTTTAGTAACATTGTTTTTTTTTTCAAATTAGGAGTGACTCTTTGAGTTTTGAAGACTCCTATAATTAAAAGTTTGCTGCTGCCAGAGCATTTTGGTTTAGAACTCATTAATTTAAAAATATACTTAATAAATAATTATGTAAAACCACTACATTGCCAGCTTGGGAGCCCTTTCTTTTTTCCTTTTCTTTCCTTTTTCCACATTTCTGTGAAGCTGTTTCTTATAAAGCAATATTTTCAATATTTCAGACCAAAAATGCACCATTATTCAGGATTAGTTTTAATACTGATGTGCCTACAATACAAGTATATTCATGTTAAAAAATACAAATTTCAATGCAATATTTATAGATATCTGTATCTCACTCACCATACTCGAAGCTTAATCTTTTTCCCATCTAGTTGTATTGTCCTCACTTTAAAATCAATACCTGAAAATCACAAAAGAACTGACTTAAAGAGAGACCAAGTTACAAGTACAGGATAAGGCAAGTGACGGTGAAATATAGCAAGGTCAAAGAAATATATAAATTGCCATTCAAGGTAGCTTTGGATACAAAATCGAGAGAATTTCAATATACAATTCTAAATAGAATTTTGGCAACGAACAGCCTTCTGAAGAAAATAGGAATAAACACTCTTTAGCCTGCTCCTTCTGTGGTACTGTGGATGAATTCCTTGAACATCTATTTATATCCTGCCCCATCATCACAACATTTTGGACAGATCTTATTGATTGCTGTAACAATAGGAATATAGAAATTACATCACTTTCTGACATCGATAATATGTTTGGTCTATGGAAAAGAAAGGATGACTTGTTGTTGCATAAATACTAAAAGAAGGAATGACCTACAACCATCTAAAACCACCTATAACCACCTACAACCATCTACAACCACCTACAAGGAATGACCTAAAAACCATCTTCAACCACCTAAAACCACCTACAACCATCTTCAGAAATATAAAAAATCCACGCAGAATACTGTTTTTATCATTTCAGTGTCAGGTAGCCTGCGACGCTCACCAGAAATGTTGCGTTCTCTTTCCACGGGTGTCTCGTTTCATGGAAACAAACTTAATACTTGGCAAGAGTGTCTAGAAAAGGGATTCAGGCATTTTAGTGACAATTTTGTTGACAAATTTAGCACGCACCTCCGTGATCGATTTCAACATAAATACACACCGGAAATGTTGTGTTTTGTTTCACCGGTGCCTATCAAAGATGTCTCACCCAAGTGCCCCCTTGTTCGAGTAATGTAAGTATGGGGATCTCATGTTACATTGACTGTATAGAGCACGAGGTTATGTCTGGTGGCATCACACATTGAAAAAAAAAACAAAATATAGTACATTACTTGACAACAAAATCACGCGAAGATTCGTCACCTTCTATTTCGGACTCTCATCTGTCGTCAGGTTATTCAAAATGATGCCAGCTACTCATATTACATTTTTGGTGGCCGCTTAATATAGGGATAAAAACAATAGGAAAACCCTCTTGCAGGACCGCCAAAAGGTGGCCGCGGTCGCTTAATAGGGGTTTTATTTACAGTATTATACTGACAATAAATTTGGGACTTTGATAACTGGCCGCTTAACAGGGGGTGGCCCCTTAATAGGTGGCCGCTAAGAAATTAATACCTGTATCTCAGCGAATATTGCAGTAAGAATTCCATACATAGACCCGGCCTTGCCTGTGCATGATTATGAAAGTGCAAAAAAGAACCAAGTATGATAACTACACTGGACTGACTTAATCCCTTTTCTAGACGCTCTTGCCAAGTATTAAGTTTGTTTCCATGAAATGGGACACCCGTGGAAAGAGTCACGCAACATTTCCGGTGAGCATGAGGCTACCTGAAATCGATCAAATTGACACTGAAATGATAAAAACAGTATTCTGCGTGGATTTTTTATATTTATGAAGATGGTTGTAGGTGGTTGTAGATGGTTGTAGATGGTTTTAGGTGGTTTTTAGGTCATTCCTTGTAGGTGGTTGTAGGTGGTTGTAGGTGGTTTTAGGTGGTTTTAGATGGTTGTAGGTCATTCCTTCTTTTAGTATTTATGCTTCTTGTTGTTAAATCACATTGTAATATTGCTAAACAATATATTTATTTCTGCAGAAACAACACTTTAAAACCATCTAATAATGTCCTTTTATGAAGAATCAACTCAATTTACTAACTTGAAAGTCTAAAAATAAGTTACATGTAGCTGCGCATATCAATATAATATATTATATAAATATGTGACCTCTAATGCAAAAATGTTCCTAACGGCTAGCCATTTTGAAATGGATAGCTGTACTTAAGGTGGCTCCCAACAGTTTCCAGCACTTTCCAAGACTTACATTTTGATGGGTCATAAAAACCACTCTTTATCAGTTGATGCTACAATCATGATATCAAACGAATGCCCAATGATTGGTGAAACACGTTGTTATCATTTTTGTGTCACAATATGTTACTATAGCAATAGTATAACGTGCTGAAAACATCCTTAATTTTAGTTTTAAGTGTTAATAACTCAAAAATGAGTCGGTGAACCCCATTTTTTATTGTCAAATTTTAATCACTAGGATAAGTTGCAACTTTTGGCAAAGTTTAAAAAATTCTGTAGGTGGGGTTCAGAGCCACCTTAAATGTTCGAAAATTTAAGGTGGTCATTCCTTTCAAGGAATCATCTTGATGGGGAGTCGATTGACGTGTACGTGACTGACTAAAACGTAACAAGGCAGCAAGATGTGAATTTGGTGATTTGAAGGATGGATTGATCCGTGATCGGATTGTTTGTGGCATAAATGATGACACGGTGAGAGCCCAACTTCTAAGAGAAGCAGAACTGACCTTGGAGGGCTGCCTTGATATTTGTCGAGCTGCTGAAATAAGTTCTGCGCAGCTCAAAGTTTTGAACGAAGAAACGAGAGGCGTGGTGAGAGATGATGCGTTGAATAGAGGAGACAGTCAGAAAGATGAGCGTGGGAATGCGAAAGATAGCAAAGCAGGTATGATTTCATGTCAATTCTGTGGATATTGTCACAAACGAGGCTGTCTCCTGCATATGGAAAGACTTGTAATGCTTGCCACAAGCCTAACCATTTTGCAAGTGTATGCCAGGCTAACAAAAAAAGAGGTTCATGCAGTGGACCAAGAAGGTGCCAGTGACGAACAGTCATTCTTCATTAGTGCTTAATTAATTTAAGTGGCAACAAATGCACAAATAATGAATGGTACATAAATTTGAAAGTTCACTCAAGGAAAAGTACATATTATTCAAGATTGACACTGGAGCTCAGTGCAATGTCATCCCCGAAAGCATTTGTAAGAAAGTGGGTATTGTTTGTGGCAGTAAAAAGGGGTCAAGACTTGTTTCCTATTCTGGTCATGAAATCAAAACATTGGGCAAGAGTGATGTGGCAGTTGAGTACAAAGGAAGATATCGGGTGATTGAGTTTCAGGTGGTTGACGCAGATGTCATACCGGTATTTGGGCTGCAAACCGCCACTGACCTTCAGTTAATACAGAGATTATATACTGTAGCATCAAGTGGTACAAAAGCCGAGACCAAACCAGAAATACTCGGTATCTATGCAGATCAGTTCAGAGGCATTGGAGCACTTCCAGGTGAATATGAGATAAAGAATGATGAAAGTGCAACTCCAGTAGTACACCCACCAAGGCGGATCCCATACATGTTGAAAGACAAAGTCAAGGCTGAACTATGTCGGACGGAAGAGATGGGTATTATCACAAAGGTTGAACAACCTACCAAGTGGGTCAACCCAATCGTTGTAGTTCAGAAGCCAAATGGAGATGTCTTTATCTGCCTTGATCCTGTTGATTTGAATAAAGGGGTAAGGAGAGAACATTACCCGTTAAAAACGGCAGAAGAGATAGCTGCAAGTATGTCAGAAGCAACAGTTTTCTCAACCCTTGATGCTACATCAGGATTCTACCAGATCAAGTTGGCCAAGGAAAGTACTTGGCTTACTACGTTCAACACACCCTTCGGCAGATTTAAATTTGAGAGGTTGCCATTTGGTCTGGTATCAGGCCCAGAGGTTTTTCAAAGGGCCATGTCTGAGGTGTTTGAGGACATTGAGAAATGTGAAGTGATTGTTGATGATTAATTTTGTTAGTGTGGGGCAAGAATACAGAGGATCATGATCACACTCTGAAGCAGGTGTTGAAGGGAGCAGCAGAGAATGATTTAAGATTTAATGAACAAAAGTGCAAGTTTCACAGGCAGGAGGTTGAATATGTGGGACATGTTTTTGGGACTGATGGCTTGAGACCAAGTCCAGACAGAATTCAGGCCATTTTGAATATGCCTCTTCCACAAGACAAAACAAGCCTACAAAGATTTATGGGTATGGTGAATTACCTGCATAAGTTCATTCCTAATTTGGCTAGCATTAATAAACCACTTCGTGGGCTGCTGGAGAGGTCAGTGGAGTGGCACTATCTAAAGCGTAGTTTCAAATATAGCGGTGCTATGCTCTGGAACAGCCTACCGATTGAGGCTAAAAAGGCAAACACACTATCTCAGTTTAAACGTAGTGTAGCCTCTATGCCTGCCACTGAGTTATGCTGAATATTTTCTCCTAATTGTAAATTGTTTTTTATTTTATTTTGTAATATACATATTTGTTAAACGCCCCGCTTGGAAACCAGCTATTGTATATAGTTGTAGTGGCTAGCGTTGTAAAATAAAGTGTATGTTGTTGAAGCACAGCAGAAAGCGTACAAAGACCTTATCACCTGTATCACCCAAGCACCGTATTTTGATGTGAATGAAGAGGTCATTGTATCTGTTGATGCCTCCTCAGAGGGTCTGGGTGCCTGTTTGCTGCAAGGGAACCAACCAGTAGCCTATGCATCCAGAGCACTGAACAATGCTGAGCGAAATTATGCTCAAATAGAAAAGGAAATGCTAGCTATTGTGTTTGGCACCAGCAAATTTCACCAGTACATTTATAGGAAAACAGTTATGGTAGAAAGCGACCACAAACCTCTAGAGAGTTTGTTCAAGAAACCATTGTCTATGGCCCCGCAGCACATTCAGCGAATGATGCTTCGCGTACAACAGGATGACCTGATAGTCAAGTTCAGACCTGGTGACCAATTGCACATTGCTGATACATACCTGCCAACCCCCAATGTGCAGAAATCTGGAGACGTTTAGAAATCGTTGCATTTGTAAGAATGTCATTTTCAACAGTGTCTCGATACTCCCCAAAAATCACCCAAAGGCCTTTTCAAATGTTGCAGACCAAAAAAAAAAAAAGGACAACTTATTGTTCTGTTTTACGTTTCCCGGTCGAGTCGATCGAGAACAGCTCAAATAAGAGCACTAAATCCACTTCTTGTTTTATTTTCCTTTTTGACATCTCAAAAAGAACGAAATTAATGACAACATTTTGAAAAAGGCCACGGTAGGTATTTCCCGGGAGATTTGGTGCTCTAACCAGGAGACCGGGAGATTTGATGAAAAACTTGGAGACTCCCGGGAAAACCGGGAGAGTTGGCAGGTATGCAGATACCCTTAGCCGTGCTAGTCAGTTGGAGTCTACATCACAGGCAGATGAGTTTGAAGTCCATTTGCTTGTACAAATTTCAAAAGAAAAGGCTGATGAGTTTAAGAGAGACAGACAATGATCCAGTGTTATCCAAACTGAAGAAAGTGATTTTAAGGTCAGAAGTGGAGCCAGAATTACAAGATTACTGGAACTTTAGAGATGAACTGTGTATATGTGATGGACTACACAATTTGAAAGCCATATTTTTTAATGCTTGTGGTTTATACAGTTAATGTTCAAATTTAAAAATCCCCAGAGAGAAGAAAACAGTTTTATTGCGTTAAAACATAAAAAGAGACAAGTACGCATGACAATATGTTATATTTTAAGTTTGGCATGACACACTGCCTTTTGTGAGTGTTTGTTATAGCTTGTCAAACTGATCATTAAATACAGAGAAAACAGAAGGTATAATATCACTGAAAGTCTATGCTAATTTAAATCGAGTTTCTAAACCACCGTCACGCCTATAATTTTTTTGTAATTAAGTAAAACCTTGGCTGCAATCGACCAATCAGGATTTCATTGAGGGTGCTAAAGGGTTTTTTCGTGATCCGTGAAAGGCCTTTTTTTCCCGTGAATTGTGAAATGGCAATTTTAATTCTCGTGAAACGTGATTTGGTTACATAAACCATTTTTTTTTTTGTTTTTTTTTTTCTCATGAAATGCTACATGTAAACCGTGATTCTTTCTTCCTCCCAAAAAATTATCCAGTAAGCGTGTAACTACGCCGGTGGTAAATTGCGTGACGAATGCATGACTGTGACTGATCGTCATTCTGGACCCCAGGTCACTCTACAAGGTTAGGTAATTTTACACAACATCAGCAAAACAAAGAACTCAGAAAAGGCTGATGAGTTTAAGAGAGAGACGGACAGTGATCCAGTGTTATCCAAACTGAAGAAAGTGATTTTAACAGGCTGGCCTGAGAACAGGTCAAAAGTGGAGCCAGAATTACAAGATTACTGGAACTTTAGCGATGAACTGTGTATATGTGATGGACTGTTGATGAAAGGTGATCGTCTTACCACTCCATATAGTTTGCGAGATGAAATGCTTGAGAAAATTCATGGCAGTCACCAATATAAGCAAGAACATTAAAGAAAAAGTTGCCAGTTGTGGAGTTTGTAATAAGTACAGGAACTATCAAGTCAAGGAGCCCTTGCTGCCTCATCCAGTTCCTGATCTACCTTGGCAGGTGTTAGCTGTAGACATGTTTGTCCTTGCTCAAGGGAAATTTGTTGTGCCCGTGGATTATTACTCAAAGTACTTTGAACTGACACAGCTCAAAGACAGCACAAGTGCCTCTGTCATCAACTGTCTAAAACAGCATATATCAAGACATGGAATACCGGAGGTTCTCCATTCAGATAATGGCTCTGAATTTAGCAGTTTGGAATTTCAACAATTTGCCAAACAGTATCAATTTCAGCATGTTACTTCATCACTGAGATTTCCTCAGAGCAATGGCTTAGTGGAACGTACAGTACAAACAGCCAAGAAACTGCTCAAAAAAGCATATGAGGATAACAAGATCTCTATGTAGCAATCTTGGAGTTATGAAATACTCCAATTCCTGGAGTTGGACTTTCTCCCACTCAGTTGCTTATGGGACATTGCACAAGAAGCATCATTCCTATTAAGAATACCTTGCTAAAGCCAATGGCCTATGACCCCAGTGAAGTTCAGCGAGTGCTGAAAGGAAAACAGCAAGTTCAGAAGAAGTATTTTGATCAAATAAAAGCTGCAAGTTCCTTGAACCATTAAAATCTGGAGATAGTATCAGGGTGCGTCAGAGAGGAACCTGGGAACTAGCCTGGTTGCAGGCGTTCTAAGGGGAAGGGGAAGGGGGAAAATTTGGGCGCGCGAGAACGCGAAGGGCGCGCGAGGGAGGGGGGAAGGGAACGCCTGCAATGACGCCATTGTTTTCTCCAACCCGCCTACTAACTGTGAAATGTCTGGCTGTCAAATAATGCAAACTGTGAAATGTATGGCTTTTAAATAACATCCAATCGAAGACGTTCGCGGGAAAATCTCCCGCAAAGCACGTTCTCAGGTTTCTTTCACTTTTTTTTTTACAGAAAAACAAAATCGCATGGCTGATGGTGGTAATATTGTAAAACCTAAATGCGTTCGCCCGAAAAAGGAAAACAATTGCAACGATGTGTGTCGAGTCTGTTAAACGAGTTTGAAGGTTGAATACGGCAATACAAAATCCTGCGTAAATTGGTTCAAGCGATCGCTGAAGAACAAATCATTTGGTGTTGTATGGGCTGAGTGGCTAAGAAATGTATCTGGAATTATTATAAAAAAAATGCCTTGGCTCTTCGCAACCATGCTGCAGAGTAACTGTTGGATGCCAAATCAAACGCTGTTACTAAACAACGGAGGTTTATTCTAGCTCCACTAAGACACACCTTCTCAACTACAGAACTAACTAAGGAGTTAAAAATTATTACAAGAATTCATGATTTCAAACTATTTCAATGCAGTGGAATTGTAGACTACGGCTTTTTGAGACTCTGATCTAAGACGCCAAAATCCGTGATGCCGGAAACACTTTCCCGCAAGTCGCAAGTCTTGCACACCGCAGACTTTTTATAGACATTAAATCACGGGCCAGAGAAATTTAACGGTCCTGGCACTTTAAAAGCGATAAAAAACTTTAGCCAATAAGTATTCATCTTGCAACAAAATGTAGCCAAAGAAACCGTAATGAATCATAAAGAAATAAAATAATTTTAACAGCTCTGGACAGCACGAAATCCTCCTATCAATTTGAAAGATAATCTGCCAAGATCAAAAGGTCAATATCATCGAAGAGAACAAATTCATAACTGTGATCTTAATGCGTAATTCTCTCTGAAGTCTTACTGGGAAAGCTTAAATTATACCTTAGACTTTAAAAATACAAATACTTTTCTGCGACGAGTGGGAGTCGTGTTTAGGCTGTCTTACTATCTATGGAAGATGAGACTTTTGCCGAAACCAGTCAGTAAAACCGCCACCAGGTCTTTTCCTTCGTACAGTTGTTTCACTGCTGTCTTTTGTTCTTCTTTCAAGTTGAACATGAGGCCTTTAGTTTCCAATTCTAACAATAATTCCCGTAAAACAAACTCGAAATCTCTTCCCACTTCTTCAGCCATATTTATATTTGGCGGAGTATGTATGCTTGAAAGATCGATCAAGTTATTCAAATAGCGTGATGTTGATTTCAACCAATCGGAACAAGGTATTAAGTAGGCGATTGACACATATCAAATTCTAACCAATCGCGTTTTTTACGCTCAGAATCTGACCGGAAAAGACGGGTAAAACAATGGCATCATTGCAGGCATTCCCTTCCCCCCTCCCTCGCGCGCCCTTCGCGTTCTCGCGCGCCCGAATTTCCCCCTTCCCCTTCCCCTTAGAACGCCTGCCACGCAGGCTACCTGGGAACCAGCAGTGTTATTGGGGAGATCTGACAAAGGCAAACCAAGATCATATATTGTGAAAGCGAATGAACATCATTACAGACGAAACCGGAGGGATATTCTGAACCCCATTACATGAAGACTCGTCCAGTGAAGTAACGGAGGACACCAACAGCAGAGACCCTGTTACAGACCAACTACCTAATCACCCTAGGGACGAGTCTGATAGTGAACTCACATCAGCTACATCTCCCATTATCAGTAGAGTCAGTGGTCAAGTCATCCACGTACCTTTGCGTTACCGAGAATGATTTCATCGTTCTGAATGACATTGAACACTGAACATTTTAACAGCAAACTGAGGACACGTTTCTAACATTTAGTTTTCTGTGTTATAGGATTTGCTATATTTGTTATTCAGTTAAGGGCTACAGGGAAAGATTTTATGTTATTCATAGTCTGGGCACCCTGTGATATTTGGGGGGCCCAAGGTAGTCGCCATCTTGATCCTAGAATTTATTTCAGTCCCCCCCACTCCATGCTAAGCACAACAACATCCCCAAAAAATCCCAGATGGTCGGGGATTTCGCTGTTTCCAACCATCCCAGATTTCGCCAACTAATGAAAACATGAAATCGTAGGCATCCCTGATCATCTGAGATGCATACATGTACCAAGATTTCTGTAATGATTGGCGACAATCCCAACATATTAGCAAAATCTGGGACATCGTCAGAAAACAGGAAAATTCCGAAACATCTGGGATTTTCCCAACATAAGAAAACCGGGTTCCGTAAGGTCGGGATCAGGTGGTCAACGAGGTGGATAAAGAGGGGGATAGTATTCTGACACAGGGGATTTTGATTTAAACAGTTCCCCCGCCCCAAGGGAAAATATTCAACTTTGTTACAGCTATTTAACAATCCCTCTGGATTTCCCGGGGTTCGGGAAGCTTGTGACATGTGCATAAAATGCGAGCGCGAACACATACACGACGAGCATGGAACACACTCCACAGCCGACAGGGCCGGAGAACTCGAATAGGAGCATTACTGATCATGAACTTTGCTTTGTTCCCATTAAAACAAACAACAAAAAGTAACGAACCCTTGGTGGGTATAAATGTGCTGTTAAAGGCATCTTCGGCAAATCTGAACAAAATCTGCGTCTTGCCAGTTCCAGAATCTCCAGTCAGTAGCAAGTTATACGCCATCTTGAAAATGAAAACCCTGTGAAGGCCTGGTTCGCAGCTGATTGAAGGCAAGCCTCACACAGGCTGCCCAAGCGCGAGGATTGTTGCTCTCATATTTCGCTGGCGAAAAACACGAAGTGATCTATAACTGTACCGGAACCGACGGCAAAATAGAATATATTTTTTATAGTGAGAGAGAAGAGAGCTTCTTTTAATACCCCTCACCACACGAGAGAGCTTGTTGGCTTTAATGGAAGAAAATCGTAAACCTCGAAGTTTGGTTGGCGATTTCATGCATAATATACACATTAAATTAGTTAACGTCACCTTGTAGAAGAAGAAAAACTTACTAAATGTAGCCAAATCACCTGAAAGGAATAAAAAGGGAAGAAAAAATGCATCACCCATATAATCAGCCCACAATTACAACGGCTTTCTAAACGGAATGAGTGAAACATTTGATTCTCAACCGGAAATTCCGGTGTCTGTGTGTGAATGATTAGCACCCCTTAATTACATTACAAACCGTTTTGATTATCACAGCGATCGCAGCGATCGTTGTCGCTGCGATCGCTGTGATCGCTACGATCGCTGGAGAGTGGTTTCCATATGATCGCTACGATCGCTGAACTTTTTTTCCAGCGATCGCAGCGATCGTAGCGATCGTAGCGATCATATGGAAACCGGGCTTAACCGTACCAATGTGGAAATGTTCACTCATCAGCTTTAAAAAGATTAATATTATTTTTATCCTTTTCTCTTCACAACAAAATTGGAAGCCTTTGCAACCATTGTACCAATATTGACCAATATTGAGTCACTTAAACGGATTTTTTATTGATCAATTCCAGTTTCCCTCTTCGTCAGATACTGAACTCTAGATGCTGATCAGACACAGGCTCAAGTCACACCACTGAATGACGCCATATATGCATCTGTCCTGTAGTATATCAAAGACTCTGAGGACCAATCACAACACGAACAAGATTTTCGTTATTGCATAAAATAATTTGCCATACTTTAACTTGGCATTCAGTAGTTTTAAAAAGTTAAAAAGAGGATAAATTACAAGTGGGTAAAAGAGTGAGGCAGTTTTGCTTTAAAAAGCGACAGTGAAGTTAGTTTATTAATGTCGCTGTCTTAATCGTTTCAGTCTTTGGCGGCTTGATAAATATAAAAATGTCCTCTTCCCACAATCAGTTCCGTCGCACACGGCACAGATGTGAATCATTGCTTGAACGAGTTTTGTACGAGTGGACACTACCATTGCGCTGTTTATTCTGATATCAAACACGAGGAAGAGTGCTACATTAGATTTTCCGAACAACGAGATGTGGGTTGAAAAAACGAGGCGCAAATGTGTTTTTTAACCTACTTGGAGGTGTTTGAATACCTAATAAAACACTGTTTCGAGTGTTTTATATATAGCTTGTCAAACTGATCATTAAATACGGAGAAAAGAGAAGGTACAATATCACTGAAAGTCAAAAAAATAAGTCTCGGCTCCAGTTAGGTACTTCTGCACAAAAAACAAAGCGGCTGAAGATTTGCCACTTTGAAAGATTTTGCAAACTCAGTCTTTTAAGGACCTTAGTAGATGAGTTTCTTGGTGCATGGTAAATCAAGTAAAACCTTGATTGCAATTAACCAATCAGGATTTCATTGTTCTGGTCGTCCAATATAATGTACCAGTGGTCGAACAAAGGAATAATGAGGATGCTGCACAGTGTTAGCTGTGCCTTCTAAAGGTAATATATGCCGTATTCTCTTAATCATGCCAATGCTTTGGTTTACCTTATCACTTACAGCATTAACAGGCTTCGTACAAGACATTGTCTACAATGAACACTTTACTAGATGTCGAGGAAATAAGTGATATGTAAACACTATGGCGCTAGAGCAACACCGATATCACTCAAACCTACTTCTTGGGAAACTTTGATCAATTTTAAGTAAATGGGTGAAGTATGTAACGATAGTCAGCACTGTAACGATAGGTTTTAAGCGTGTTCTGCGGAGATAAATCTTGATAACGCGCGTCGATGCGCTGGACTGGAAAAACGATTGAACGTCGGTTGAACTGTGATATTTGGCGGGGGGAAAGCTCGGTGAGCACACAACTTAGCAGCGTGGCACTCGTCACAAAATGCCAGAGGTACACGGTCGTTGTAACTCGTCCGTAAGCGAAGCAGAAAACGGTGGAACAGAACTGGAACTCTTCAAGGATTATTCGTGGTCTTCACACGTATACACTATAACACTCATGGGTAACTCGGACATCATGTCGGGACAATTCGGAGGTAATTCAAATTGTACAATGTACAAGCTTGCTTATATGTGCTCTCGATATGCTAATACAGTTCAAATAAAGTTCGGTAAGCCTTTCAACTAAAATTAGGTTTACAGCAGAGTAAATAACTAAGATGACCATTATTAAAAATACGCTCTTGGAAAGGATATTCAATGCAGCTGAAAACACCTAAATCCTTCCAGAATATTGCGCTGAACTAAAGTAATTATTACTAATTTCCTGATTTTAAGTCATGTTTACAATGAGTTGATTATGAACGGAAAGTTGAGGAGACTAATGTTTAAACAGCTTTCTTTTCCAATTTCGAAAAGCAATAACGATCGGAAACTCTTGATCTAAAAGTAATAACGAAAAGTGTCTTATAAACAAGTCTGAATAAACTTACATTTTAACAAGGATTTTACATCTAAGAGGTATTTACTTAGGAAAACTTAATTCTAAATGACACTAAATATGAATAGTTTTTGGTTTGAGTTCCTTTTAAATATTATAAGGATATAATGGTTGTGACAAGTAGTTATCCTTACCGAGCTCTGATGGTGAAGTATCAGCAGTTCATAGTTAGAAAGTTTGCCTCTCGAAAGTCATGATGAGCCAGCCCTCATCACCCCCTCCCCCTCCCCCCAAGAAATTGAAGTGGATTTGTAGGATTGCCTGAACTTAGTGATAACAGAACGTTGAAAGCCAAGTGTAAATATATGCCAAACACACACATAAATTATTTGTGTTTGTACTGAAAGATACGTTCGCGTTTTGCTATTTAATGTTACAGTTTGTGTTCACTTGAAACATATAAAGACAATTTCATATTGAGGCTGAAATGTGAAAACCGATATAAGCGCGCCCTAATTAGCGTGCCCCCCCCCCCCCCCCCCCCTACACATGATAAATTGTTAAAAAGTATCATTGTCTACTTTTATTACAATAAAATGTTTACTTGTATAAAAATATGCTTCCTCAAAAATAGCTATGGAAATATTAAGTAACGCTCCACATAAGAACTACAGTAAACTTCATTGTTCTGCGGCATTGGCTCTTTCTCACATAGAAAGTCTTTGATTTCAAGAATAGGAGAGGAGCTAATGGTTTACAATTATATTTCAGTATAAAAATAAAGAATATTCATTTGCGTCAGATACATTTTAGGAAATGTTCGTGCTTAACCAATCAAAATAGCAGAAGACAATAGCTAATAATTTTGTTTCTTTGACGAAGTTCCTCAAATACAATTTCTTTAAGAATTTGCATGTTTTGCGATTGGGTCTTAAATTACATGAAACCTTTAAAAATTCAAACAAAATGCACCTTGAAACGTAACTTTTAGCGGTCTTTGAGTCTAGGCCAATGAGATCACCAGTTGTAACAATGAAAAAAGTTGACATTCCATCGTACATTGCAGTTAGCACTTTCCTTCTTATGCGGATCATTACTTAATAATTCTATATAAATTACGTTTAAAATGGTAGTTAGGGGCTTTCCTCTCTGGCTACCATAACCGATTATCAAAACAATAACCTAGCCTTGGCAATATATATAATATAAAAATAACAAGCAAATATCTGAGTAATACACTAACGTTTATGACTATCACGCAGTCTATTTTTATACATCACTAAAGAAACGCTTATCCTCAACATATTAAACAGTGTTATTACTAACGTTTATGACTATCACACAGTCTATTTGAAAACATCACTAATTAAAAGAAGCGCTTATCCTTAACATTTTAAACACTGTTCTTACTTCATTACACTCATAGTTTTAGTGCCACACAGCATAAACATAGTACGATTTCTCATAAACCTATCTAAAACCCTACTTTAATATAATATGTTTTACCTGATTATTTCATTTCATTTTTATTACTATGGCTATCATGCCTACGTAAACCTTAAACTTCAAACATCAACAATCTCCACTGACCTCTGTTGAGTACCTTAAAGGCCCAGTATCACCCAAAATACATTGCGCGCCCAATGCCTCGACGATTGAATTTAACGCAGTCGAAAATTCCCGAAAGAGCCAATCACGAACGAGCTCGTCATTTGAAAACAAAAACAAACGACCGCAAAGCCGAATGGGTAATACTGGGCTTTTAAAAACAAAAGCAAAGTTATTCGGCTCTGACCATTTACAAAAGACAAAGACAATTTGATGGACCAAAACGACTCCAAGCAAATAAATGGAGTGGGTAAAAACGACCGAGCAAGTTTGTATTGGTTTTGTTTTTATTTCTGGTTACTTTAGTAAAGAGGCATCATTTTTTCCTTTTTTTTTACCAATCAGAAAGGTTAATATAATATATATCTTGTTTCTGTTTCCTAAACATAACCGAATTTCTTTCGACGCTCAATTGAAAACCGCTTCCTTGCAGACACTTGCTATTGTGGACACCAAATCGTGGTCCCCAAGGTGTCCGCTAAAGAGGATGTTAACTGTAAACTTTTTACCGATCAGGAGCGACCAAGGTAAAACAAAAACAAAAACAAAACAAATAGAAAATTTCAAGTTAAAAATACAAAAAAAAAAAACACCACCATACTGAAGCACTGCTCAACAACTTTGAAATGAATGATCACATTTTAAGATTCCATCCACAAACGCAGAAGTTATAACGGCATCAATAATACGTTGATTCGTGGTTCAATTCAAAGCGGAAATCACTTTAAATTCCTCTTATTTACTTTTTGTTTGGCTAGAAATTTACAATATGACATATGCTCTATTGAATTCACTGAATAACAAAATTCTCTCCTATATACTTTCACCATTCAAATGACTGCCGTAAGCTTATCTATCAGCTTAACTAAAGCGATCCGATCAATAAAACCTGAGCAATATGCTCATGTTAAAAACGCCTAACTAGCTACAACTACTAATACTGGAATAACAGTTACGTTGAAAGAATTATATTTGAGCTAATTATTAAGACTGAAAAATACATTTAAATTATGTGCCATCTGGTTTTGGATGCCAGAAGCTTTTCGTCTCTCATATTACTCGCCTTTTATGTCTAGGGTCTCCTATGTAATGCTAAAAAATATATACAACATGATATCTACTTGTTTTGTGACACCTTTAGAAATGATTCTCCTATATTTATCTTTTTACATTGCTAAATATTTTTACAAAGCCAACAAATATAATTGCTTATATCACCATTCAAGAACACTGAACATGGAGTTGAAAATTCAAGCAACGGTTGTGTTATACGCTTGCAGTCAAGTATTTTCCAAACGTCTCAAAAACGAAGAATATCCGTTCATCCATTTGAAAACGTCCAGTCATCTCCCACGAAGAACCTATGAAAAAAAAAATCAAACCAATAAGGACAACAGAAGATAACGTTCCCGTTACTGCGCCTTTCAATAACATGCGGAATTTGAAATTCAAATCTCCACCAACAGTTGCGTTATTCCCTGCCGTCAATCATAAATAATACGAAAGCCAACGGACCATGTAAAAAAGAAACAAACAAAATGGATCGAAATCTACCAATCATAATGCACGGACGTGACCTTTTGAACTCATTGAAGTGAACATCTGTTTCCTGAGAGGTAAGCTAAGATGATTGACGGCAGTGTAAAACGCAACCGTTGGTGGAAATTTGAATTTCAAATTCCGCAGGTTATTGAAAGCCGCAGTAATGATCAGACTAAACACCTATGTGAATATGTGTATATTACACACCATTTTATTTTTGATATTTGACTGTATACATAGCAATTTAATGTGTACTGTGTATATATTATGTATATTGTATATAAATGTGTACTGTATATGCTGTGGTGCAATTTTGTCCTTGGTGCAAATTTTATTTTCCTTTGGTTTTGGGTATGGAAGTGTATGATAATGTTGATAATGAGTTTTAAACAAAGGAAAATAAAATTTGCACCAAGGATAAAATTGCACCACAACTTATACATACCGTTTCTCCATCCAGGCAAATGGGCATAATGATTACTTCACAAATGATCGGCCACCATAGGCAGCCCACATTTATTAAGCAAATCGTAGAGTTCGCCCACGCTTATGCGCTGCCGCCGAGAAATGAAAGCAAGTGCCTCGTCACATGGGTTCATAGTCCGCTTCTCAAGGTAACGTATTTGTTTTGGGGTCAATCCCAGTTTCTCAGCAACCTCCATCCACTCATCTCCACCTGCAAAACAAAGTGACGCATTGAATTGTATGTCATCTGATGTAGACATAATAAACTTTTCGATTGAAGATGAATAATTATTTGCCAATAAACAACCACTAAACAATAAACAACAAACAATAAACAACAAATGTCTCCAACCCATGACGAGTCATGACATTGACCTGTGTACACGCGATTTTTTGCCGCGCTCTCCAAGGGACCTTTTGTCGCAAGTGTAAACTAGCGGCAATTTCTGTGCGATTCGGATGCGCTATTTGCTGTGATTTTCCAAAAAATGCCACCAAGTTGCATCAGGTTTCGAGCATGTTCGAAACGTCTGCGACATCGCGCTGACAAATCGCGCCCAACTCGCACTGAAATTGCCACTAGTGTACTCCCTTGGCGGCACGGTGGTCTAGTGGTTAGCGCGTCGGACTTCAACCTGAAGGTCGGTGGTTCGAAGCCTGGTCTCTGCCGTCGTGTTGTTTCCTTAGACAAGAAACTTTACTCCACACTGTCTCTCTCCACCCAGGTGTATAAATGGGTACCGGCGACAAAATGCTGGGGGTAACCCTGCGATGGACTAGCATCCCATCCAGGGGGGAGTAGCAATATTCCTAGTTGCTTCATGCTACGGAAACCGGGTTAAGCTCCGGCCGTGTGGGCCATTGTGGCCCGAGTACGATTTTACCTTTACCGTACTCCCTGCGGCTACTCATCGCGAGCTCAAGGGCGATCAATGTTGCATTTAAAAGTGCGATAAAATCGCACTAAAAGTCTGGTAAATAGCCTATGCTACAAAATGGTTCAGTCATTCAAACCTGCGACCTTCTGCTCTGTAATCTGTCACCCTACCAACTTAGCTAACCAGGAGGCGGTTTTTAAACGAAATTGCAAAAAGTGTCGTAGACTAAAAAGACCAGGCTACGTGCTCGTCATTCGTTCTGCTCATGTTCAGTCGACAAGTTTATTAGCGAACTTGATCAAATACGGCCCATCAAAGCATATCACCAGGTTTAATAACATAATAACTAATACACCTTTTACCCTTCATTAATTTCAATACGCTATCTGTACTGATAGGCGGTATGGTGTGTAGGTTTGTATAAACTGATACCACTGGACACCTTTTGTCGTTCATTAATTTCAATACGCTATCTGCACTGATAGTGGTATGGTGTGTAGGTTTGTATAAACTGATACCACTGTGCACATTTCCTAACAGTCAGTGTTTATTTATTCTTCTGAAATAATCAGACATGAATGATTTACTACAGCTAACGAAAATCTATTTCATGGTAATGACGTGCAAAGGGAGCAATATAATCAGTAAAGTAAGATAAAAAAATTCTTTTTTACTTCTTGTTTTGTTTTCATGATTCTATATCAATAAATGTGTTAGTGCAAAGAAATGCTTGGCACTAAACTTCTTTCAATGGATTCAAAACCCTTATACAAAAATGATAAAGAAGAAGTTTTCTTTTTTCGAAGATGGGGAACATTTTCATCCCATTAGGACACCGTGAAGACTCTGAAATAAGAGGGTGTCCACAACACAATGTGCATGAAAAGAGGTAGGATTATATTCATCTACCAATTTCGAAACAAGAAAATAAATGCAGTAAGGTCAACTGTTCTCAACTAATTTCAACACTTACCGCTCAAGTCGATTGTAAGTTCCCTCATCTGGTGAACAGGGATATCTTGAATATCAAGCTGTTCGGGCAACAGTGGACCTGGAAAAAACATGGGTGTGGTCAGAAAGGGGTAACAACATGGGGATAAAGCATGCTGAGAGGGGTAGAATCAGGGCGGCCTGAGATTACACCAGCAACACATCCAGAGTGTACACTGGACTTCACTTGCTTCGATTTAGCGACCAATTGCAAGTACCTAGGAGTCTTTTTTTTATATTTGACCTTTTCAAACTCAACAAATCAAAATTAATTTGGATAATTTGTGGTACTTTCCGGTTAACTTGAAAGAAAATTCCACCTTCTCATTTTAATGTCTCCTTAAAGAAGCCAGTTTTATACCCGGTGAACAGGTTCCTTAGTGGAGGCAAAGGGTGAAAGGGAGCCGGTTCACTGGCTACCAGTTTACCACTTTGTAAACCTTATAGTAGCAGGACTGTTATCGTTAATATGGAGAGCAGGATAACTCATTTCCATCAATGAATTCAATGACTCGCTTCAAAACACGAAGCTGCACAAACTGCGTGTTCAAATGTATCAGTAGAGCCACCTACTTCATCAATTATGACGTGCATCAATTATGACCCATTATATGGAAACCTGTGTTAAGCGGACAGCCTTTGCTACGCGGACAATGGAGAATTTTATTTTAACAAATAAAACCCAAGGTAATTCAAGAAACTTAAAAGAAGGTCTAGTAGAATTCTGGCCTCTAAGTTTGTCATATACAACCTACCAGTAGTCCCAGCTGGTGATATGTCCCTCAGGTGTTGGACCACATCAAGCCTGTTTGAACGCTTTGCTTCTGTTGCCAGGCAACGAATCCATTTCTTAGTTTCAGGATCCGGCTCATTCAGTGAAGACTGGTTTAGTTGTAGGTGTTCTTGAAGTTGAACCACTACTTCTTGGGGAGGACATGGTGATCGGAGAGTCTGGACAACGTCACAAGGCAAGGCAGGGGAATTCTCTTGGCGACGTTGGATCACCAATGCTATATATACAAGAAACACCAAAAAAAGAAACAGATTTTACGGTGATCTACTACCTATTATTTTCAACAAAGTGAAAGTTAATTAAAAAATGCCAGTTCAATCAAGTTTTTTAATTTCGATTTTATTCTTAATTTTTTTTTTGTACTTTACAAAAGGAAAAACGTTAACGGGAAGACTTTTTTCGACCGTTCCCTCTCAGAAGGTTACCAAAGAACATTAATCAAAAATAGCAGTGAAAGGCACACCAAAGGGAATGAAATAAATAACGAAATTTAGAGAGGAAAGCCACATAATTCGCATATGGTATTGATAAAGTCTCCTTCATCCAGATGGAATTGGTATTTTTTGGTAAGAGCGAAGTACCCAAGAAACGATAACCGACAATACACCGAACCAACATATCAATTGCCACCTAGAACACACACGCGAGTACTGTGAAGTATCGGAACACCATTGGAAAATGAACAACAACATAACATGAAATAAAACTCATAAAACGCCCGACAAATAGAGGCAACTTACTTTGTTCAGAAGGCAAAAGTCCGCCAGAGTCTTCACTTCCCACTTGATGCTATTGATGAGTAAACAAAGAGAATAAGACTAATAAAATCATTCCCCCTTACAATTTTAACTTTGGTTGAAAAAATTATAAAACAGAGTCACCGACGATTTTCTTTATAATTTGTCGCGTAACCACTAACAAAAAAGTTCCATCTTAGGATGTTCTCGCGAAAATCTTCTACAACACAGATTTTTTATTAAACTTTTGCCACAGCTAGATTGTGAAACTCCCTTGTTAGAGATGCAAAGATAACGCAAAGGCTACCAGCCCTTTACGTGGTAAGATTTCTTCCTTGTAGCGCGCGCTCGTACATTTCATCATCATCATCGTCCTCACGAAGTGGCATGGCATTGCGACATCAATTGCGTGCGCAGTGACGATGCACATAAACAATTCGCGCGAACGTCCAAAAGTCTCGAGTTAAAGGCTGAGATGCAAACACGTCACCTTGCTTAAGATATGGGATTGCTGCTGAACCTACCGCACCTCGAATGTTGGGATATTTAGAGATTAAAGCTGAAAATTAAAAGCTTCATTTATTGAAACTTTTAAAAACCATGCCAAAGTGTCTTCAAGAACGATTGCTTTTTAAATCATTCTGTTGAATGCCCTTGAATGACATGAAATACACGCTCACCTTTCCACAATCAAACGAAAACCAGGGAGTAAACTGGCTGATCTGAACTCTAATATCCTGAGCAGCAGCAGACCGGGTGCAAGTGATAATTTCTTTAGACTTCAACAATTCCAACTCTGAAAGGAAGTGAAGGCATTCCTCTTGCTTGCAACCTTCTGTACGATGATTTCGACAATAATCAACTGAACCTCCATTAGAACAGACTGGGCAAAGAAAACTTACTGCACACCTCATATTTTTCAACCAGCAGAACTCTTTCCGCATGGAATCAACCATCAGTGCTAGCTGGTTGCGCACAACAACGGCAGAAGTGACATCAAAGGTTTCACTGGCAACCTCTGCAGACAAGTTTACCTCCGGTTGAAAACTTTCTGTCACACTAACGTCTCGATATTTATCAAGAAAGACCACCTCAACAGCAGACAAATGGCACAGAAGGACTACGGAGCAGCCAGTGTCCGACGAGATGTAAAATCTCGCAAAATTGTGGAATAATTGAGGGGTATCTTCAGTAGGAAATTCTTCAGTGCACCACTGAAAAAACTGCAGGACCAGTCGGGGAAAAAAGCTTGGAGGAATTTGAACTGATTCAAACTTAAGAAAAAGAGAAGGAATTTGTGCAGAGGCCACCAAGTTTTTTATTTCCTGCGGTGGATGGGACATTAACATGGATGGCACTAGGTACTGCTTGCAACATGAAGCATCCGATGAAGGCCACGGACATAACAAGCTAAACTTCTCCATAACTGCAATGAGGCTCTCAGAAGTTTCCCGCTGCTTTAACAAAGGACCCCAAACATGTTTCAATAGTGTTTCCTCCAAGATTCCTGTGGTCTCTAGCTTACGCCACAGTTCTTTAAATTCTCTTTCTTCGTAGTCATAGGGCCTGACTGTTATTACCATCTTGAACACATCGACTAACCACTGCAGGTCCAAGACCACCAAATTGTTCAACACAGCAGTGTCATCAAAATGAATCAGACATCTTTGATCATGTAAAAAGTTCAGCAATGTCGAAAACTCTTCATCATCATTTATTTCGCATACCTCAGATGCAATCTGTTTAGCTGTTCCCAGAGAAATCCATTCGAAGCCCTCCTTTTCTGTAGTAGCTAGAAGCGCATTTTCGTATTTCAACCATTTGATTGGAATGGCTTCCTTCATCTGAGGTAGCTCTTTAGCAACAGCAAGGATGTCCTGCCGCAGGTGAATAACTTCTGCGCACTCAGAGTGGCTACCAGACTTTGTGTTATCCACGACAAAGACATGCCCTACCAGCTGACCACTGTATGGCTTTCTTTGCAGACTATCGAAGATTTCATGGGCAAGTGCAAAAGGATTCGCTCCACCGTGTGGTTTATCAGCGTGAGTGCAGACAAGGAACACGGGAGGAAGTGTCTTTGGTAACACTTCAGATTTAGAACCTGGATTTTCTTGACGGACTTCATATTGACTTGACAGAGACGCAACAGAAGTCATCCAAAAATCTAGATAGTCCAGATTTGCTTTCAGACCGAAGGTGTCTTCGATTTTCCTAAACATTCCCTGCTTTACAATTGGGTTGGCTTTGTCATGCGGATTTCGGCTGAGGTCGTTAACCAAAAGGTAAATTGCTCTTGGCGTAAGAAACAGTGGATGGGTGACATAGTAAACTGACTGCCCTCCAAAATCCCACAAAACGGAATAGATATCTTGTTCGTCTTCTCTTTCGCTAGCCTCAAGAAGCAACTTTTCAACCAGGGCTGCAATCTCGTCTGGTACTTTCGGTTTATCGCTTGGCTTGGATAAATGATCGCCTTGTGGTGCAACTGAGGTCTTCGAATAATAGACATTTGTATTTGGTGACCCTGACGACGTAGACGGAAATTCACAGCTTGGAACTGAATCAGCATTTGTGATCAAAAGACCGCCGGAATGGTCTTTCTCCAAACCTGTCTCCAGGCCTCTTTCGTCCGAGTTTGGATTGTTTGCGTTTGATCCAAACTTGCGACTTTCAGCTGATTCGTGTACACTGGGCAAAGAAGCACTTCCAGACTTAAGAACTCCATCCGCGGGTGTTCGCTTTTCCTCTGCCAAATTACTGACAATCAGCTGTGCTGCATGGTGCTCAAAGGAAATGACTGAATCAGAATTTGTTGCTTCACCTTTCTCCCCTGCCTTCCAAATCTCAGTGGTTATCTTGAAATGTGATGGATCCTTATCAATCCCGACAGTACTAGCTTCATCTGGGTTGAATCGTTGCCCCCTTAGTGACTTTTTTAGGCTTGTTTTTCCTGACCGGTCCTGTCCAATCAACATTACTGGAACCCTCTTCACATAGGTTGTTCCCTCCCTCAGGGCATTGTTATAGGCTTCAAGGGCCAAGGCTCCTCTTGCAAGAATTTCTGGAGGAACTAATTTAAAAACAGTAGTACGAACGATGCACGTTCAGGACCACCCCCTGGAAGGGTTAATTCACCCCCACGGAACATTCCAGTATTAACTCGCCCCCCACGGATTTTCCCCTACGGGCCTCCTTACAGTCGGCCCGTGGGAAATCCGTGGGGGGCGAGGTAATCCTGGAATGTTCCGTGGGGGTGAATTAACCCTTCCAGGGGGGCGATCCTGAACGTGCATACTACTATTTGTTAGATCAATGATTATCTTAAAACCCTTGTTTTCAACGGGTAATTCCAACCCTCGGAGCCTTCCTGGAAGCCTTTGAGGGTTGTGTATTACCAATTGAAGAAATGTATACCCTTAAATATATACCACGATGGGTCGCGGAAAAAAAGCTCTTTATAGACATCGTGTTAAAAAAAGGTCGTTATGCCTTAAGGAGGAACGTTTGCGTTCCAAGAGAACAACCAACCGTGGATTTTTCTGAACCTGAATATTATGTAACCCCCCACACAAATCAATTCTTAGAACAATTAGTATTAGAACAACTTGCATTTCTTGTTTTTCTAGATCAATATTATACACCAGACCAACAGGAAGTAGTGCTAGCTAATGTTTCATGTCGTTGGGGTATTACCAATTGAAGAAATATATATCCTTTGTATATAAGCGATGACGAATGCTCAAGTGTTTATAAACTTTCTTAAATCGAGGGAGACAGGTTTGATACAAAAGAGCGCCGGCTGGGTTAGAGCCCGACAAAATACTATCGGTGCATCAGAGATATCTGCCCTGACAGGATCTTCACCGTTTGAATCACGAAAAAGCCTGCTCTTAAAGAAAATACAACCCGCAGATACTTTCAATAATACTGCATGTACTTGGGGTAATCTATTTGAACCGCTAGTACGCGAGTATTTTGAAATAAAACACTCTGTTTCCGTTTTTGGGTACAGTATTTCTCTTAATCTTGCAAGAGATCATCCGCTTCATCGAAAGGTTACCTGTAGTCCAGATGGGTATTTTATCAGTAGAGACGATACTATCGTTTTGTTAGAATTTAAATGTCCATTTAAAAGGAAAATAGCTATGAACAATATCCCTCATTGTTATAGAGATCAAATACAAACAGGGCGTAGCTACCTGTACGCACGGACGCACGTGCGTACCTGAAAAATTCTAGAAAAGAGAAAGATTTGGGACTTGAGGGTGGAGGGAGGAAGTAGGTGGAGTGTTTCAAAATTGATTGTGCGTACCTCTGAAAAAATCCTAGCTACGCCCCTGACAAACATGTCTTGCTTTTAGTGGAGAAAGAGTAAACAAAGGATTATTTGTAGACGCTTACTTTAGAATGTGTTCTTTAAAACAGATAGAACTGAGTTTAGACCATAAACAGGTTTTAAACGGAGGGAATATATAAATGACAAAAAAACAAAACAACTCTTGCGTGGGGTTTTTGCTATTTATTTAACAAAGAAAAAATATCTAAAAATCAAAACAGGTTCATTGACCTTGGTGCCCTTGAAACATCGAAAGCTTTGTTTGAGAAGGTAATGAATTCTATTGCAGAGAAAAACATCTGGTGTTGTTATGGTAAAGTAAGAATTGGGTTTACAAAACAAGACAAAGAGGAGGAGAGAGAGCGATTAATTTTTATGCGACAAGCATTAAATAGAGATCAGCAATTAATTTCTAAGCGTAAAACACCAAAATTAGATCAGACATCTGAAATGCTTATACCCGTAGCAGTCTTTGCGTGGAAACTGCTTGATATAACTGAAATTTTGACAACAAAAGAACCAAATTTCTTAGAAAACATTCAAGGAAAAGTAGAGCATTTTCATCAAAATTTATCTTGTCTACGAAAAAAAATAACAGAAATCGCTTTCGAAGAGACACTAGTAAAGCAAGAGGAAAAGGTAGCCGAAATCGATGGTAGCCCTGGCGATTTCTCCGCTACGCCTAAGAGACAAGAGGAAACAGTACCAAACACCGAGGATGAAAGTGAATTCATGAAAGGCTTTTTAGAGAATAGATTAGATTACGAAGAGCAAGATTTAATCTCACAGTATAGGATTAATGCCTACGGCTCTAGTAGCTGAACTCCAATGACGTTCGTTCTTTTGATTTGTAGCGGGTGTTTGTAGTTTTAAAAATCTCGCGTTGTGGTCCTTCTGGTAAAATTAGATCTAAGATTTTGTAAATTACAAAGGGATAATAAATTTTTTTGGTAGGTAATACCTTATGCTAGAGTAAACAAAGTTTACTTGACCTATTTGTTCATGGATCGATGTGGGTTTTTTTTACCGGAAATGACGCGAAACAACAAAGTAGGGAATTTGAATAAATTACTATAGCCAATCTCTTAAAATATCTATTGTTAGCGATGCTGGAAGAATATTATTTTTTGCCATTTCTTTCCGTAATTCTGATAAAACCTTTTTACTGTCGCCTAATTTTTCCAATGAGTCGTTTCCGAGTATGTGATCAAGCCAAAGATTAAAAGTATAGTTTGAAGTAGAACAGCTTTCCATTTTCATATTTTTGTTATTGTAGAGTTTTTCACGAGAAAAGACCGCTCCGTCTACTATTTCAACGTGGCTGCTGGGGTGGGGGGAAAGAGTTCCCTTGAGAGGTTCTGTTGGCCAACAGTTTTGCCTTTTTATTGAACTGCGATGTGACGTGACTTTCCCCTCAAGTGTTGTAGACGAAACCCTGTGTTTAGTATTTCAAATTTGACTTCGACACAGCAGTGAGATTCTCGATCTTTTTTTGCAATTTAGCGCGTTATTCATTGCGAATTTCTATTCTGATTTTTTCAAGATCCGGCGATTTATCTTTACCGCCTGTTTTGTTTTCACTAGAGCGAATCAAGGCTTTGAGTTCACGGTATTTTTTAACCTCGTGAAGTATGATTGTAAATTCTGAATCGCCGATGCTCTTGTCCGTGAGAGCCTTAGATACCAACTCGCTGACAGAGTTTTGTTTAGCATCGGCGAGTGTGCAGATCCTTTCATGTTTAGTGATCTTTTTCTCGATCCTTTTACTTAACGCAGTAAGGCCAGCAGATGAAAATCCTGTAATAGCCGCGAGGCTGGCTAGTGGCAGGCTAGCGACAATCCCAAAACCAGTCAGTGCTGTGGCCAAGGTGGCTGAAGATAAGCCGGCAGAAATAAAACCAAGGCCAACAGCCGAACCGTGAACAATGGAGTATGTTTGTTTATTTTTTTTTTGGCGACTTGCCTATAGTGGTCAGCTTCTGACTCAAGCTCTTTCTGTAAGTCAGAGATTTTTTTGAGACGGAAGTCATCGCCATTTGGCAAGACTGGATATAAGAGTTCAGTATCACTGTATTCCAGAGGTAATACGTTAGCCGAACTCATAGTGTGGTATATATAAGTTTTTAACTAATTTCTAATTCAAACTCTAATGGCATATTGCTGAAATCAAAGAGTGCTCCATTTTCATCCTTCACTGATATAGTTAAGCTATTTACATAATCGCCAGATGAGGTGTCACGCAAGATGTTTTGCTGTGTTGTTTCATAATAAACCTTTTCAAAGGGTTTCCCACGAACATCAAATCGTGCTAAAATATCCGAAGGTTTTCCGTTAAGTAAGTTTTGTTCTTTATCAACCAGATCACAGTGAATGTAATAGCTTGATGGAGATGTTAATCGTTTGACGTATGTTGTGAACAGTAACTTAGGGTTGCTTATACCTAGTAGTTTGGATAGATCGCGGTCAAGCTTTACTTCTTCCGCATAAGGCTTGTTAATGACCATCGACCCGACTGGTGAGTTTGTATCGGTTTCTAACTTTACCTTTTGATCCGATAATACGTTATCTAATGCTTTTGCAAGGCTAACAAGAGTGTAATGCCCTGGAGGAATGGTCCTGACAGTAGAACTATTAGTAAATAATGTTACCTCTCCTCTTTTTTTTTCAAATTAAACCACGAATTGTAAAGCGAGCAAGGGATAAGCCGGATGTAGCTTGGCTTCGGAAGCTCGTGATCAAGAAAAAACAGCCCGCAATAGATCCTGAAATGGCTTGGCTTAGATCGCCAGAAGCAGCAAAGCTCTCTGCAGCGGCCAAAGCCAAGGCTATCTCAGACTTCAAAAGACGTTTCCCGCACGCTGATATGTCCAGGTTCAAAGTAGAAGTTGATTTTGATGATAAGTGCAAAGCCACTGGAATAGTGCTTTTCCAAGAGGGCCCAGGCTCATGGGCGCTAGCTTCAGAAATAGAGCCTAAGGATTGGACTCAAGCCATGAAAGACGCTCTTGGATTGGATTATGATGGTGGATTCCCTTATCAGTTGAAGTTGAACCGTAATACACAAAGACCAATCCCAGCTGTTGCTTTTTCTAAGAAAATAAGCAAAGACATGATGATTGGCGCCGTTTTAAATAACGAAGAGCAAAGAATTTACGTCACGCCAACTGACTATTTCACAATGAAATACAGAAATATTTTCAGAGACACGCAAATTCAATTCACAACCGCGAAATATGGAAGAAAGTGGCTTGGCGGACCTCATATGAGTTTTTGGCCACAACAACTAAACTTCGTGCTGTGGTGTGCAACAACCGGTTGCGGAATCTCACGTGATCTTCTGTTTGATAAGAATTCCAGTCTCTACCTAACCCCACAGCTCCGGGCGTTTTACAGGTTTCACGTTTATTTCACAACAAGACGAATCTTGTACAAGATGGGTGGGGAACAGAGCATTAACGCTTTGCCAGATGACCCCACATTCAACCAGAAAGACAACAAATATAACATCGACGCGTACAAGAAGATTTGCATAGAGTTCAATGTCGACCCCAGTTCTGATTTTCGTTTCACAAACGGCAAAAATCACGGTCTTGGAAATGTGTACACTGGAGCAACTGGGTTAGGCATCATTTCTACCGATTACGACTACCCTAATCCCGATCTAGCTCTTTTCAAGGACGAGCGCGTGACTGACAGAAACGACCCAAATTATCACACCAATGAAATATCTTTCATTCGCAACGATCAAGGCGCGGTTAGTCAGTTCGAGCATTCTGTGCCAGATTACTCACAAGGGCTAACACAGCCAGGGCTTGCGCGTATGAACCAGTCAATCGAGGCCTTTGTGTACTGCATTCTGGGTGCACAAGCTAAAACCTGTAGCAGCATTCTTGGTAGTGGAGGCAGAGCATTCGAAACGCAAAGAGTATTCCTCACCCACCTAGAGGAGGCAATAATACTGAACAACATTTCAACGAGCGTACAACGTTATCAGCTTGTCATCCAAGAGACGAAAGTGCGTCTAGACTTTGCGACCGCTCCTGGAAGCTGGCTCATGCCATCACGCATGGCTATCAACAAAGAGAGCGTGGTGGGGTATAACAACAATCTTAAGGAGGCAACGCAAGGGATGAAGCTGGGTGTGAACAATGATGCCAATCTGAGCACGAAAAAGGCCTCACTGCGTCTCATGGGCGGCGGGCCTTGTAAAATTAACCCACCAAACAACCACCCATCAAACCCTATTCACAAACATGCAATGCAGGCACAGGGTCTTGGTGAAAAGCAAGCAAAGCCACCTCCCACACCCTCGACTCCTGCACCCCCTAAAGAGAGTGACAACAAGGCATTACATGTCACAGATACTCATCACGTAAACAAGGCAATAGTTGTTGTGGGCGCTCTTGCTTTGGCAGGCTTTGTTGCCTGGATGAGTTAACGCTTGCGTTTGATGGTCTTTTCAATCAAGAAGGCAACAACGGCAAGGATTAGCAGCCAAGCGTGCTCGCCAAGAAAGGAGATAACCTGCCCGGCCGCTTTGAAAATAAAGCTCACGATCGAGCCGATGAGACCGGGCAGGAATGAGGCTGCTTTTTGGCCAAGTTCTTTAAGTCCATTTCCCACGGCCTTAGTACCAGCTTTGAAGGCATTTATTATAGCAAGAGCCGCAGCTCCTATGGCTATGCTAGCAGCCAGAAAAAGCGCCCGCACTGTCCACCCATATTACTTGAAAATATTTTTGATCCTTTCCCAAGGAGATAGGGCTTGTTCCCTTTCTTGAATCTGTGGTCTTATCCTTTCCAGCTCTTCTCCTCGTTCTTCAACTCTGGCTTCCGCAGCTTCTCTGTCAGATGGAGAAGTGTTCTCATCCTCTATCACGAGCCTGTCTTCTTCGTTTCGACGTTCAAGCTCAGCTTCTCGTTCTCTTACATATTCAAGTGGTTTAGTAGAATTTAGTCTTGCTTCGACAGTATTTCTTTCTTTTTCTGTGACCGAAAGATGTGTTCTGATTTTGTCTACTTTTTCCTGCTCTTTGTATCTTTGTTTTTTGTATTTTTTGAAGGGCACCTAACTCTTTTTTCTTGTCTAGAAGATCGCGTTGAAGATTTTTTTTCAGTTGTTTTTGTCTATCTAACTTGGCTTTTGCCTCAACGTTTGTACCTTGTTCCTCCAGAGCGTCAATCCTTGCTTGTTTGAGGTTTTGTACCTCATTTGCTGTTTTAGTTGTTTTTCTGCTTCTTTTAGTCTTCGTCTTTATTCTCTTATAGTTGTATTGTCTTCAGAGATAACCTCTTCAGCGCTTGGCCCAAGAGCCTCTTTGTTCTTGTCTACGAACGATTTAAGAAGGCCTGAACCATCCTGCTTAAAAATGGGAGTCTCGCCGCCCTTGGGCCCAAAGGAAACAAATTTGTTTTGATTTTCGATTTTTTTACCGAAACCAATTGGGCCTAATTTTATGAAATCCACTTTTGGATGTCGACTTTTGAGTAAACTCTTTTTTTTTTCACCCATTCTTTTTTTGTCGTCAGCATGTATGAAGTCCTCAAGAAGAGGAGTGTTAACAGTATCAAACCCACTTTGTTCACGATTCAATCTAGTCCTTTCATGCTCTTCAACGATATTATATGGGGTGGAAGCGGCATCTGGTTGAAAGGTAGTTGTTGTGTCAACTTCTTCGCCAAGCTATCACCATCGTTGTCTATGTCATAGTCAAGACCAGGATTCTCATTCTCAGCTGTTGGATCATATCCTCCTTCTGCCATGATGTATCAAAGTATATATTTATTTTTATAAAACATATTCTGGCTATGGCTATACAACCAAACCTCCTTCCCACGCACAACGAGAAGACTATTGGTGGTATGAAAGCAGAGCGCACCGTAAAGCGCATAACATTTGACCGCTTTGTGGCTAAGCCCGGCTAGACCCTGTACGTTTCGGTGCCAAAGCTAAATGAACATGAGGTTATCGTGTCTGGCTCGCTTGCCTTGCTTTTTAACATCGATCTTGCCAGCAGTCACGCAAACAACTATCTCGTCCAGAATGTTTCTTGGGCGCTGGTTGACAGGCTCGTTGTGAAATTTGCTGCCACCACTGTCCAGGACACTGTTGGGTATGACATTTATACAATATTCGAGGATCTGTTTCTCTCAGTGGATGAGCGAGACAACATGCTTCCTGAGGGCATCCAGAGTGTGGATTTGTGCAAAATTCGGCCGGAGATAAGAAAACATCCGGCGTGGATGCAGAAAATAAACTGGAAAGCGTGTACAAGAACAAATACCGCATTAATCTGGACCACCAGATTTTGACTGACCACGGTGTTTTGTACCCACAGGCCCTCTACAACAATCTGATCTTCGAACTAACCCTCGCTCCGGCATCTCAGGTTGTAAGAGTTCGGGTACAAGTAAGCTTGTGTATAAGTTGACAAATATCCAACTTGAATACGAGACGATCCGAAGCAAACAACTGGCTGATGAGGCAACGAGCGTTTACTCTAGTGGAAAGGAGTTCGCCTACGATCATGTGATGCGAGAAGAGGTGGTTCCATTTTCGAAAGGCGCAGACGCTAGGCTGAGTCTTCGAGTTAACCCGCAGCGCAGATCACTCAAGGGCATTCTTCTGTTGTTTATCGAACCCTACACGGTAGGCGCCAGGGACTCCGAAAGATACTTCAATCCAGACATCACCAAAGTTAATGTCACCATAAACGGCTCTCCAAACAGAGTTTACAACAACGGCATCGATGGTAGAGACATGTGGAATGAAGTCAGCCGACTCTTCGGGAAGAGTGGTGGTGGCAGACCCAACATGAATCTGACCAAATATCTCACTGGCAACAAGTTCGGCCTCCTTATCGATCTTAGATCAATGGCTGATACAACTCTTCACGGTAATCAGGCCAACGCCTCGTCAACACAAAAGACGGCGTACACCTTGAGATTGAAAGAACACCCTCCGGATCGGGAAATGTGCACTGCCATATCTACGCCATTAGTGACTCGCAGATGAATATCATGGACAGGCAGCTGCAGGCGGTTCAGTACAAAGCAAAAAATGTATAAAGTGTAATTATATATTGAATGGACCCACGAAAGCTGCCATTCAATGCCCTAATTGTTGGGCCGACCAACTCTGGCAAAACACAGTATCTTCTGAATCAGCTCCGAGGCCCCTCCAGGGGTAAGTTTGACTATATCGTGTTAATTTGCCCAAAATTTGTCCACAACAAGACCTACGATGGCTTCGTGGATAACGAACCACACATTTTCGTGATAGACTGTCAGCAGCACGAGATTGAATGGTGGTTAAAACTAGCAAGTTTCTTTTTTGAGAAGACGAACACGCTAATTATTCTCGATGACTGCGACGCTTCGAAAGACGTGAAAGGCCGCACGAGCCAGCTGGTTAATCTCGGCTTCAGTGCGCGACACAGTGGCATAAGCGTGTGGGTGTTGACTCAACAGATAACCAGCATTGCGAAACCCTTTAGGGAAAACGTGGCAGCAATCGTACTTTTTTACACTCCATCAAGCAAAACAACAAAGGCCATTTTCGAAGATTATGCCGGCGAGCTTACACACGAAGAGTACAAAGAGCTTATTGCACGGGTTAAGGAGCGTAAGTTTTCCCACCTAGTTTTCTCTCTGCGACATCCATATGGGATCAAAGTGAAGATATAATCGAAAATTAAAAACACTATATATACACGATGGCGCACGCAAGCACTGGAGAAGAGGCCGCAATAAACGAAGTCATGCAGATGCTAGAGGCAGCCCCTGTTAGCTCCGCAAGGCCTACAGTACCCTTTGTTCAAGCTGATGACATTCCAACACAACGCGAGAAGCTGGCGGTTCTTGTCTCGACTGGAAAATCAAAAGAAGCTATCGGCGTCCAGCTCTCACACGAGCAGGTGAAACGCCTAACGGAGAAAGAGATTGCAAAATACTACAAAAGGTATGAAGCCTATGCCGGTAACAAGACTACCGAATCTCTGATTGACAGCGTTATAATGCTTATCAGCAAAGGCATTGGCATGGTTGTTTCGACTGATGATGTGAAAGAGCTGCAGAAAGAATTAAAAAATGACTACATCATTAACCAGGAATTGTCATCCCTTGCTGGCGGCCTTGCACTGCGATGCGGGCGATGGTTAGCATTGGCCAATGCTGCTCTGATCACTACAAAACACATCGACTTCAAAAAGGAGCCTGAAAACGAAGTGAGTGAAGAGCTCATGCCTCCCACACACCCAAGCAGAGACAGTGAAGGCTACCCACTAGAGAGCTTTGATGAAGTTGACAAATAATCTGACAAGAACCAGGTAGGAACCAGGTAGGAACCAGGTAGGAACCAGGTAGGAACGAGCGCCGGTTTTTTAAAAAAAAGTTATATATATATATTATATATATATATATATATATATATATATATATATATATATATATATATATATATATATACTGATGGAGACGATACCTGAAGAAACAACCTGGTCGTGTTGCTTCTGGCAAAAGACTAGCAGAGCGCAACCGTCTGGTTCGTGAAGCAAAAAAACAAGCTGCCAAAACGGTAAATGGCCCCACTCAAAACTCGACAAATGACCCCACTTCAAACCCATCCCCCTCTCAAGAATCAAGCAGCAACAACTCAGGCTACTTTATTCTGGGTGTTGGCGGTTTGATTGTCTCCGCTTTGGGTGTGTATTACCAACGTGAAGCCATTATGAAGACTCTTGGGCACAACAAAACCCCAACCCCACCAGCAGCGGAGGAGGTCGAAACTACTCCTCCAGTCACACAGACAGCACCGAAACGAAAATTCGCGAGATGGAATAAAAAAATCATATATATATACAATGGCAAACCTCACCCAACTTTTCGTAAACGGGGCTGCAATTGGAGGTATTCTTCTTGTTTTGGTTAATTTCAACATAACCGCCTTAAAAACAATTTGGCAATTAGCAACTAACAAAATCACAGGCCCAGTGCACGATGGGGAATTAATTGAAATTTAAAATCTTATATATACACCACCATGTCTGACAACAAGCTCGTGAAATCAGTTCTCGATGCCGCAACAATCACTGGCCTTGTCGCCGGTATTGGATGGATTGGTAAAAAAACCTTCAAAGAGACATTCACAGCTGACCCCAGCGCAAATGTGATGAACTACGTAAAGTTCACAGCCGTTATGGCTGGAAGTATTGCACTTAAGAAATACCTTGAGGACCAGAAAATCCTTCCCACCTAGATGAGAAACACAAAACATTATATATACAATGGCCTCAATCGCCATTATGATTGGTGGAGCAATTCTCAATGCAGCCGCTTTCACTGGAGGCAATTCTGGGGATAATTACGGCCAAGCCGCACTGGAAGAGAAAAAAAGACACGACAAAGCTCTTGAAGACTATCAGGCGGCTTATACCAAATATCAGAAAGACCGTACAAAACTACTCGACTGGACTGTGGCCAATGATCGGATCAAAGATCAAGCAAAACAAAATTTCACTAACACCGACCAAGCTCTGGTGCTTTACAATCAAATCCACCGGGACCAACAAATATCACTTCCCAAAGAGACCGAGTTCTCTGACTTTTATCAGCCTAGTGAACAACAGAAACAAGGCGAGCTACTTTTTATTGGCACTGGCGCACTTGCCCTTGGATATGCAGCTTTTCGCTTTCTTTAAAACCCAAATATACACCATGGATGCCAAACTCTCAAAGATTTACTATAGTCCGAAAGGCTATTGGAGAGGCATTGCCGCTGTGAAAAAGCTAGCTGCAGCAGCTAAAGTCTCAGAAGATATAGCGAAAAAGTGGCTCATCAAACAAGCCCTTTGGCAGATTTACCTCCCAGCACCACGCTACATCCCTCGACCAAAGTTTGATGTCTTCTCACCCAATGCAGTGGATCAAGCAGACCTTCTTTTTTTGCCCCACAACAAACTTGCTCAAGGGAGAAAGGTTTACAAATACGCTTTGACGGTTGTAGATGTGGCTAGCCACTACAAAGAAGCAGAGCCCTTGACCTCGAAAGAGTCTGATGAGGTTTCAAAAGCCTTTCAAAAGATTTACAGGCGCGGGCCTTTGAAATGGCCAGAATTATTGCAGGTCGACCCTGGGCGTGAATTTATGGGTGCTGTGACTAAGGCTATGGAAAACAAAAAAAAAACAGCTATTCGTCGTGGACGTGTTGATATCCACAGAGACAAAGCGATACTTGAAAGATTCAACCGAACCCTGGCTGTTGTTTGGCCATCAGTATGCAGTTAAAATGCGCCTTCCCTCCGGCCAGCGATTGACTGAATGGGTTAAAAGGCTGCCAGACGTTGCATCAGCTTTAAACAATGAAGTAACCAGATTAACTGGCAAGAAGCCTGCGGAAGCAATCAAAGAGAAAGCCGTTTCATCCAAACCCTCTACCCCCTATTCGAGACCAGTTGGAGACAGCGAGAAAAAGCTCCCTCTCCGAGTAAATGTGAGATATTTGTACCAGCCTGGCGAACTGGAGGGTGGTAGTAGGCGAGCGACCGATCCAATCTGGTCTTTAAAAGTATACAACATTGAAAGGATTGACACCAAACCAAACGAGCCAGTCGTATACTATCTTTTCGATGGGCCCAAGCGGGGCTTCGTCCGAGAGGAGCTGATGGTTGTGCCAGATGGCACTCAGTTGCCTCCGATATCTTTGTGACCATATGCCAGCGTGTGAATACCGTCGTCGTCAATCCAACGCTTTGAGTCAAATGGCGAGAGCGTTATCTTGTTTAGATGTACACCGTAGATCTGGTGGTATTTGCTTCGAAGCATGTCCATCCCGTGTTGGTAGACTTGCTTCTTAAAGAGAGCGTCTTTGTAGTTCTGGTGTACTATTCCTTCTTTGTCACTGCCTTCGTCGTGCCCTTTGTCTTTTTGATGGTGGGCTCCGTGTCTAGTAGGATCGAATACATCTTCGAACGCAAGCACACAACCTCAGCACAACGCCAGCACACTCATCCTTCATTTTCCCAATAACCTTCTTGTTCTCTTGGCTAAAAAGGAAGTGATCCTTTGAGAAGTCACTCGTGTCGTAGTAGTTTATGTCTTTCTTCATGTCTTGGTAGACATCCTTTGCCTTGATCTCTAGAAGCAGAGAATCTGTGTCGGTATAGAGAAGCTGACATTCAGAGCCGTATCTCAGATCCAGGTGAAAGTAGTAGAAGTCGTACATCAAAGTCTTGCTTAGATCCATCACACACATGCTTGTGAAGACCGGTCTATTCAGTCTTATCTTGTCTTTGTGCATCTGGATGCCAGCAAGACTCTCTCCGAAGATTGATGCACTTGCATAGAGTGGGTTGGATGTTAACTTCCTCAGCTTGTCTCATCCATGTCCAATATACACGAACGGGTACGATTCGTCAAAGTAAGCTCGCCATCCGTACCATCCGTACAAACAATATAAGCAGTAGCGATTTGTCAAAGTGGGCTCACCATCCGTACCATCCGTACAAACAGTAAAAGCAGTAGTCAATCCGTAAAATGCTTCTCATTATCCCATCATAATAGGGACTTGGCTCATAACATAATTTGAGGGACGCCAGGCACAACGTTTTGTCGATTCGTACGATTGGTACGAATGGAGAAAGCGATAGACGATCCGTTCACGATCCGTAAATTGCATCTCATTAGGGAGACTTAGAGTATTTTAACGGACACCAACCACACAGCAAACACGCGAGCAGATAAACTGAACACGGAGAGGAGGGAACAAGGAACTAAACATAAATGTATACCTCGTTCTATAAGCGCGAGCCGGGAACTAACATGCCTCGCCAATACACCGAATTTTATCCGGTACAACTTATAACTAAACACGCGGGCCGAAGCAGGCAAGGTGAAAATAAACACGGAGAGGAAGCAAGGAACTAAACATGGATGTATACCTCGTTCTTTTAGCGTGCGCGGACACTAACCACACAGCAAACACTCGAGCAGATAACCTGAACACGGACAGGGAACAAGGAACTAAACATAAATGTATACTTCGTTCTATAAGCGTGAGCCGGGAACTAACGTGCCTCGCCAATACACCGAATTTTATCCGGTACAGCTTATAACTAAACACGCAGGCCGAAGCAGGCAAGGTGAAAATAAACACGGAGAGGAAGCAAGGAACTAAACATGAATGTATACCTCGTTCTTTTAGCGTGCGCCGGAAACTAACATTCCTCGCCAATACACCGAATTTTATCCCGTACAGTACATAAATAAACACGCAGGCCGAAGCAGGCAAGGTGAAAATAAACACAAAGAGGAAACAAGGAACTAAATATGCATGTATACCTCGTTCTATAAGCGTGAGCCGAGAATTAACATGCCTAGAATTACGATCGTTTCGCCCGATGGTTGATTCGCCTGGAGTCGATTCGCCCGGAGCGAGAGTACATTCACCCGAACTATATAGTCGATTCGCCCGAACTATATAGTACGATATATATTTTATTCTATTTTATAGCGAGGGAGCTTATTTCAACAGACTGTAAATAGTCTCACTATGGTTTCTGCTGAAATCGTCGGTAGATATATATAAATAATAACCCGATCAACAATACCTGCAATTAGTCACACAATAAGTTCACGCGTCGCTGCTCGAGGGAATCGAGTTTGGTATGTAAGAACTAAAACCCCGATGGTACGTTATCATTTAGTAAAGAAAGTGCTGTCCACGCGTCGAAATTTGATTCTATGATTTTTTTCAATTTCAATTTATTTTTGAGTTACTGCAAAAATGTCCGTTTGAGCTACAGTAATTTACTTTGGCGCGTTCCTCCCTAAAAATTTAGTACTTAATGTAATCGAAATTCACATGAAAAACCCCTGCTACTGGAAATCGAAAGTTTACAGGAACAATTGTGCTACTGGGAATTTCCGCAGATTGTTTTCAAAGATTAGATATAACTGACATTCTGTGATGTTGATCAAAAACTTTTATAACATGTGAGCCGTTTTTTTATTGCAATGCATTCCTGCAAAGCATTTTAATTTTTTGTAGTTTTGTTGTTTTTTTTGTCTTTTATCAGTTCATCCGCTTCCTTTGTTTACTGTTGTTTATTGTTATGGACAAATTCAATATATCACACGTTATAAATTTTCTATCAAGCATTTTTCATCGCACCTTTGTATTGACTGATTTCTTACTAGGGTTTTCCGATTTGGCGGAAAATCCGCGGAAGTGGAAGTAACAGTCTCTTAATGTTGTGAAGTCAGTTTGGTGCTTTAAGTCCGGAAAACATCCCTTATTTGTTTTGTGATATAGCCACTCAAGACATTTTATAGGCTGAATATTAATTTTTGTCACTCTGTTTTAGAAATTGTAAAACCTGATTGAATGTTTTGCAATAGCTTCGAAGTCGGGTGACAACTTTTCACACACTTTTTTTTGTATTGGTGGCAAAAGCACGAAAAATTAGAAGTCTATTATTAATTTTTGTTACACTGTTTTGTTAGAAAATGTAAAACCTGATTATTTGTTATAGCAATAGTGTTGAAGGCCAGTGACAAATTTTCAATCGTTTTTATCTCGTTAATGCGCATGCGCATTAAGCGAGATTTCGGAGTCAGTCACGCAAAAAGGGACAAAAGTTGTTAACAAAATTTTGTGGACTTTTGTCCGGGGGGTTTCTTCCTTCTTCTTTATAGAAGTTATATTAGGGCATGGAAGATATGGTTGGTTAAACCGGTTAGGATTTCAAGAAGGGCGTCACATACTGCACCTAAAATTTTTGGGGAGCACCCCCGGACCTATTGTTAATTTCACTAGGGTACTGGGATGTCAGAACTTGTCATGAACTTGTCATATCTCACATTACGTTACCGCAAAGGCATTAAGTTCTTCTTAAGTTTCGATATCTCACGTTACCTATCAGCTTCAATCATTTGTCGTAAAGCCAAAAATATGTCAAATGCGTTTTTTTTGGCAAAAGCAGTTTGAGAATTTCACGGTGTATTTTTACGAATGGCGACGTTTTAAGAAAGTTAAATGGGACGGGAAAGTTTGTGTTTTAATATGAGCGATATGGCAGAGCAAAATTTGCGTTTGTTCTAGTACGCGGGTGGCGGCTTAGAATTTTAAACATGAACGCTTATCAGCATAAGTGGAAAAGCATTATTTCCTGAATTATTCTAGAGCTCTCACGCACGTATGAACCTACCTGCCATGATCTATCAAGAAACGAAACATAATTATTATCAATTCGCTGTTCTGACTCAAACGAGTTCAAATTTTATATTCAAGTTCCGATGAATTTCATTGCATTCTCAAATGCTTGTTCATTTGGCTCGGATGGTTTTATGCCGGTGGATTTTCAAGATCAGTTGCTTATACGAGTTGCCACACTGTGAAAGAAATTTCCGGGAAAGTTTAAAATTTTACAAGATTTTGGTCTATTCTCTTGCCAAATAATGCCATTTCAATGTAATAGATTTTTGTTACAGTTAGCGTAAACTTCGAGTTCTACGAAGGGTTCGAGTTTAATCAATTTTTGCATAACTGGAATTCAACTGGATAAAAATGTATGACGATGAGTCGTGCACTTGTAATAAGCTGAGCGTGCAAGGCCTAGCCGTGTGGTTTTAACGCAATGAGAAGTTCGTAGACAATATAATAATTAAGGCCTTTAAAAATCAGTTGAAATCATTAATTCAAATGGATGGACTCAATACCTATTTAGTTTACTCTTAATTCAAAAGATAAATAGTATTGAAATATTTATGAAGAGGAATTTAACCGTTGCAACCCCTTAAAACTGTACTTATCTATATCCTTGGTGCACTGTATTAAATTTTTCTTAATAGGTTTTTAGAAGACTTACCTTCTACTTGCAGCTGAAAAAGCTAGGCTTAAACGTAACAGTCGCTAGACTGTCAAAAATGCCAACGAAGGTTTTAGCGAGCTCCACGCAGCTATAAAGCGTAGCGAATACAAGCTAAAATTACAGCCTTTACTGAGACACTTACGATACGACCAAAAATAACAGATCGCTGCATTCACCCCTCTCATAAAATAGAAGTCTGTATACAGGTGAACATTTCAAGTTCGTTTACCAACAGGTTGCAACTGAACTGACTGAAAATTCTAAAAACTGACAGGAATCTTCTGCGACACCTCCTTTCAACAACCTTGACGGGCTTTTTTAATTTCGTTCCTATTACAAATTAAGTTATCGTCTCTTTCGTAGAAAAATACGTAAACATTGCGAACATCAAACTTTAAGAGGGTATAAAGGAAAAGTAACACACATCTGAACAGCGCCACCATTTTGGACGGCAATCTATCCGTTCCGATGTTAATCGCGTAACTCTTTCCTCCTTTCCGGTTCTAGATTTCTGTTCGTGAAATGACCAGATTTTTTCCGGATATATAATTGATACTATCCATTAGATTATTACAATGGAACTCAATTCATTCTATAGGTGTCAGAACATTCACTGAAGCGTGATGCTTGAAGTTGTTTCTCGCGGTGAATTTGCCTGTAAAGAGCTGTAAACCCGGCGCAGCTTTTTCTCGACAGCTACAGTGAGCTTACTTTACCATTTTGTAAACAAGGCCAAACACACGACAAATTAATCTAGCACTGCTAAATGAGGGTGCTAATGGGGGTACCCAATTGTCAATTAACTACTATTTTTTCGGCCAATTGTCAGTTAACAAGAGGCTACACTGGTAGCCTATACTCATGCGCTTGTATAAGAAAGTTTTATGTTTTTCTTTTTTAACTGGGTCACACTGTCGGAAATCGGTTCATTTCAATATTTTCATTCATTGATCTTATCAAGTGATTTAGCTTGACAAGTAGGAAATTACGTATATCAGTAAGGCTTTTAAATTTGCAAAGTTAAGATAAGGTTACTTTAAAGGCCATGAGAATGACCAGAGTGGATGCGTTTTCGGGATTGGACTTAGAACAGCCGCTTTACGCTAATTATTCGACATTAGATTCTCATACAAAAACCATAATTTCTCACCTGTCAAGATAGCTTCCAAAACCGTAATAAGGATCGTCAGTATTAAAGATGTCTGTTTGATACAGGATCGTACACAGAGAGTATGGGAAGGAAAAAAATCGAAACTCACTGATGCTTGTGTCCAATAAAATACGGTGTGTCCACTTACTTTGGAGTCTGCTTAATACAGGTTTTAGTGTAATCAGAAATCTTACTCATTTAATCTAACACTGAAAAGGGCTCGTGTGGTCAACCCCTGGGTCAACCCGCGTTCGCGTGCTAGGACAAAATGACGAAACAAAATACACACCATGTATCTCACTTGTCGCACTCACCATTAGAAAAGGTAGCTCCATTTCCAACTGAGCCTTTGTAACAGCTTTCCCGTCGATCTTCTCTAATCGGAACAACTTTAAATCAAACTCACCGAGTCCAAACTTTCCGCTTATTGTTTGATGATATGTCCATTGAATTGTGCTTTGTCATGTCAAACGGTATGCGACTTATGTGTCATTCGAATGCCGATCCTTTGTCATCATCTCGATAAAAACTCAGAATAACTTTGACCACGCCACTCGACGCCATCACGGAGATCAAGGTCAACGCTCTACGACCCTGGTACCTTTCGCATATAATATCGGTTAATATGTCACCTGGTCACGCAGCGAGGCAGGTAAAAGTCACAAAATAGCTTTGCTGTTAGGAAAAAACTATGTTGCTTTTATTAACAACAACAATCGTTAATTTAGTATAATTAATAGAATGTCACTTAACTGTTACCGTATTTTCTCGATTAAACGCCGGGCCCCGAATAAACGCCGGGTATAATTGAGGAAGTTGTAAGTAAGCTCCTCAAACGTTTGTTTGTGGTATAATAAACTTAAGATTTAAGGGCAAGGTACAAGGCTGCCAAGAAAAACGAATAATAACCCTTTCTTAAAAAATGGCGGGCGAGAAAAAACTGCTGATACAAAGAAACGCCGGGTCCACAAGGCCAAGTTTGAAATAAACGCCGGGGGCATTTAATAGAGAAAATACGGTAACTTTTCATTTATAAGTTAACTACTATATTTTTGGGCAATTGTCAGTTAACTGTTAACCCCATCAGCACCCTCCTAAATGCACTGGTATTCTGAATTTCACTTTTGCCGGAACGCAATTGGCATGAAAACCAAACGAAAAAAACTCGCGAGATAATAACGCCTTTTGTCACAACATTTCACCCACGACTGAAAAACCTTAAACAAATACTGATGAAAAATGGAGTTTCGTTCAAAACCAACCATTCCTGAAAACTATTTACAAAACGCCGCCTAACACATCATACAAGACGTAAATCACTTAACGACACGACTCATGACAGCCAAACTTTGAAAGCTAATATAAATGCATCGCAACCGCAAAACCACATAGCGGAGTCGGTGCAGGCCTGTCATGAACCTCATTTCGATCTAAGGGAAACTAAAAAAGTGACCGCCAGGAGTGGTGCCCTGTTTATCCGCTCCAGACCCAAAATTTCTATATAAGTGTGTCCATAGCAGACGTGACCGAAAAATGACCACATGATCACCATTTTCCCGCCATTTTTCACGTCAAAATATATAAAACAGCAGACTTGATACTTTAGCTAACTACAAAACTTTCCGTTTCATTATGCAAGAGTAGGAACAGCAATACCATAAATTTTGACTTTCGTTCTATTTTCGAATACTGCTGGAGAGTTGAAAAAGAAATGGCTGATGGCGCGATGTCTGCTAAACATAGCTCAAATTGTCCTGGCATGGGGAAAGGCAGCTCTAGAGAAATGACATGTTGTTACGGCCTCCTTCCATTAGATTCGGCAAATGTGAAGTTCAATGTTTGAATCGGGCCTTACTTTAAAGAATATTAAAGATTCAGTCACCATTTGTTGTGTCAATTGATATTTTGATAATTAATATCTCATCTGATCAGATATAAAGTCATTGCACGTGACGTATTATCGATGTGGGCTTTTAATTGTTTTGAAATTGCGGCAATCTATTGTATTTGATTTAGAAAGTCTTTTCCATTGTCAAATATCCCAACAGAAAATAGACGATGAATAACTGAAAATGCACTGTGTAAATTGAACCAACAACACATTTTCATCGTCAATTAGCTAGCAAGGCGGGAAAAGTCTTTCACTTTCACTTCACTAACATCAAAATTATTTACATTCACACTCGTGATTCTTTGTTACTCATAACTTTTTTTGACTTGCACCAACACGAATTTTCAAACCAAGTTCTCTCAATCTTCTCTATCCTGCCAAGAACCATATCCAGTTGACTACTGCGCCTCGCATTTTCTACATAATGTCTGATTCTACAACGCCATCTTTACCATATTTATTTTATATTTATTTTAGATCCTTCTTTTTTTAACCTCATGTTTCAACGCATTAACGAGATGGCTTTAAGAGCCCTTTGATTATTTGGTGGTATGTGCGGCAGAAGCATAAAAAATTAGAATTTATTTATCAGTACATATGAAAAGAACAATGCTTCACAACCTTATTGTTGTGCCGGATTTTTGTTTTAATTATGGTAGAAATTTTTGCCCTGTTTTTACCACAATTGTGTAAAAGATCATTGAACTTGCGAAAAACTTATACACCAAACTGAAGAAACGTTGACTCGTGAAAAGCATAAACCATGAACGATGAGACCGAATGGGATTCTGGGTAGGCAGCATTGGCAAGCTAGTACATGTAATATTCTATTTCTTGATAATCAAGATGTTTTCTTTGTTTGAGACACTTAAGAGCATGATTTATGCATCCTGTGTTAATATTAATGTATATTCTGTCACAGACGAAGATTAAATTTTCCAACTTCCCAGTAAACCTTTGGGACGCATCGTTCATGGTTTATGCTTTTCACCCGACAACGTTTCTTCAATTTGGCGTACCTGGTAATATTCATACTTCATATCCATTCTTGTGCAGTTTACACCTGCATTGTTGAAGGAATATTAGAAAGGACAAACTTTTTCTTCCCACTTTCATATAATCTCGTATGAAGAAATGTCTGACTATCCGCCACCCCCGCCAACCTTTCTGGTATATACTCATTTGCTGTTAATTTCTTTATTTATACTTCCAAAAGAGTTACGCGTTTTGAATCAAGCTCCTCAGCAACTCTTACCTCCGGCGATCTTTTTGACACTCAGCATGAGCTATCTTTTACTAATTTTGACAATACTCGCCACTACTGATCATAATGGAACGGGAACCCTGATACATCTTCTTTTTTTCCCGCCTTCAGAGGAAGACGGAGCAGAGGCGAATCCTGTCATATTCTGGTATATGACAAGTGAGACTCCCGAGATACTGGAAGCCATAGTGGACGAAATCTATTTAGAGGTCACTGTTCCAAGGCATCTGCTCCGCATGTTAAGAACTGACAAACAGGAGGCGCCGTTGTATCCTGGACGTTCGAAATCGTGTAATTATGGTTATAATTTGGTTGCGACAATACTTAAAATTACATGTCCTTGCCTACATATTTCAAATTTCGAAAAGCACCGTTGCCGAAAAAATTTACCACATAGTCCCAATCTTATTCCGAAATCACAGATATTACATCGCGTAGCATAGCTTGCCAAAGTGGCGCGAGTTCTTGCATACTTAACAGAATTTTCCAAATGTCTTTGGAATGATCGATGGAACCATTCACATAAATATTTGAGTTTTCATTCCAAACAGCTAGCAACGGGAACACTGATTTGTTTGAAAACAAGAACTCCATGAGTAGTGAAATCGGGCTTTAAGCGTACATAAGAAATTCGAAGCAAAGCTAGTTGTGTAACTGACTACACTATCGAAGATTCACCGTGACACTGTAGAAGGTCGCAGGTTGCTGCGCAAGAGACTTTTCATACATAATCGAGCGGGCTTAATGTCACTTTCAAAATAAAGTGCCTCCTAATGCGGTGTTAACTCGAGGGTAAACGCATTCTCACTTAAGAGTGCGGAAAATGGGTCTCATTTTCCGCTAAATCGGAAAGCCCTATTACACGCAAAACATATAACTTAAATTAGCTTGGCCGTACCCACGCCAAACATATAACTTAAATGAGCTTAGCCGAATGATAGCGTGGCCGAAACACCATGGCGAACCTGTACAGAGACTAGACGTCGATTTACAAAAGTGTTATGAACGCGACCTAGACTGGACACTTTTACCTGAAAAGCTGCGGCTGATAGTTGGCTGGGGACTATCAAAGTAATATTGTTTTATCTTAACCTAGTGGCTGATCTATTAAACATAGAATATCACTATACAATTGATTTATTGAAGGTTTTGATTGATAAAATTCAGCGAAAAATCGAGCACGCGCTCCAATCAGATTGAGCGTTTTGGTAACAGTCAGCCGTTGGGTTATGCTAATATACAGTATATTTCTGAGTTAAGGAATTTATTATATTTCCAGTGCATTTTCTTGTTAACTTGCTCCAAAATGGGGCACATACAGAATACAACCGTGTATTAGCAACCAATGATTTGCCTCCTCTTTTGACTTCATATGGTTAAATGACACAATAGAAGATCTTTTATTTGTTGAAAATAACTGACATATTTTTGTTGTCCCTTGGATAGTGCTTTGGCACCGGATTTTGTATAACGTAACTGACCCCACCATGGTGAATTGGCAATGTTCTGAAAACAAAATGAAAATGCCTGAGAATGCCTGGGGTGGAAGAGAAATGGAAAGGGCCGGTTTCAAGCTTGCAACTATAACAATAAATTTAAGAACAAGCACAACAAGCAATGACAAATCAATCATCAGAAAGCTAATAGATGAATCTGTATTAATTTGATGGCATTATTTGGTTGACTTATGTGACAAATTCTTAATTACTCATGCGCGTGGCGGCATGAGTTATAAAATGCCCTCCATTTTTCTTTTTTGTGTCACGATTTTGCATGCAAATTTATTCACGCATATTTTAAATTGTGCATTTCCGGTTCACAGCTTTACACTTCCTGTTTGGGGACTTTCGGCTACTCTCACTTCCGGCAAAACATCGTTACTGAAGTGTCACGACAGCGTCTCCTACAACCCTACTCACATTAGTAATGTTCACGTCAGGTATATATTAGTTTCACAAGAATGACTGGCTTCATTGTGGTACAGCCTTCATTTGTAAAACATTCAATAGTAACGTGGTTTGCAGTACAATGACTGATTGAAAGGAGTAACTCTTCTTTATGTCGGACGTCTTCTTATCTTGTTTAAATTATTAAAATATAAATTGCTTCTTTTCTTATGGTACATTGAAATATAAGACAAATGCTTGATACGCATGCGCATGACAACATTTTCCGTCATTTGGTCTTATTGGTGTATAAGTCAGTCCTGTATTTCTCCCATCGAGGTAAACGTTGCTTTTATACACAGCATACAACTTGAGGCCGAATTTGTCGCGATTCTGAAAAAACTAAGAGCTATTTTTAATCAGAGTTCTTCCGAGGCAAAAATGCCAAACATCGATCTCTCGCACTGATAAGCACATTGTCAATTTATTCCCTTTTTTACTGCCGATTCTTTACAATGTCTGGATCGGAGCAGTCCTCGCTGCCTGTGGTGAGTAATTTCAAGACTTTTTTCAAGAAAGAACAATAGAAACACACGGCAAAACAGCGTCGTACTTCAGCCCATCAGATTTAATTAAAAATTTGGACTTCGGGTCTGGACTTCTGTGGATTATGGACTGTGGAATGCGTGTCATATTAATGTAGATTTTTACTGACTTTATTGCTTTTTGTGGTTACTAGGTTACTAGTAACCACTATGTTGTCACTCGTGTAAGTAAGTCCGACTTTTCGAAGCGCGAAGTTGTGCGAGTTCACCCGATTGCTGTACGATGAGACAGTTCTGATAGCTTCGGATCAGACGACTCGATTGTCAACACAGACCCCAACACAGTTCTGTTTGTACGTGCCCGCTTTGGATCCGTGGGAAAGGTAAACGGAGCTTTCTCGTTCTTTTTACTGCTTTACCAAGCACAGCTTTCACCAAATGTGGCCAAGCATTGTTTTCAAAGATTATTTTAGGTGTTTTCGTGGTTTGGAAAAAGGTTTTAGTGAAAAATCGAGCTGTGAATCGAAGTGTTTGTTTGAAGACCATGAGCTATCCGAACTCATGATTCAAACGCCGCCACCATTTCATTTCTGTACCTTTGGCCATTCAGAACTGTTTTTTTTTATTAGCGAAAGCATTACGCGAATCATTTTTCCGGATAAGACTGGCATTCCATTACACAGAAAAAGTCGGAAATTTTAGAAAGCATAATAAAAATGGGTTGCTGAATTGAATTTAATATTTTGTGATGTGGTTATTATATTTTCGCAGACGCTAGTCGGTTCCGCGCAGTAATTACGACACAATAAATCGCCAAGACTTCCAGAAGCAGAAAATCACTGAATTCTGAAAGGTGTTTGACTCTTTAAATCAAAGGAAAGACATTTTCATTCAAGGAAATATGAGTTTAATTCAAAAGTTTCGACCTTTTATAGAAAATATATTTTTTTATTCAGTGGTCATACAAAAACTGCTTGCTATCAAATTACATTTGACATAAAAATTTGCATAAAGCAAAATTGTGTATTTGGGACACTTTGAACACTTTGAACACTTTGAAGAAACTGTGAAGCCTGGCAAAAACTTATTGTAGATGGCAAAATCAAAGCATTTTTTAAAGAACCAGCTTTAAGTTATGGAAACATTTCGGCATTTCGATTTGGTCTTAAATCACGGAGAGATTTTAGTGAATGCGTCACGTAACGTTTATTTACAAAATGTTTGACCAATTCATAGCAATTCTCACCAAAGACTTGAAAACTTTAAAAAAATCCCGGGTCTCCTGAATGTGATTTCCTGATTATTTAGGGCCTACAAAAAGCTAATGGCAATCCGGGCAGGAGGGGGCATCTGGGTTAAAAGGGTTGGTCGGCCTGGCCGGGAAATACGGGCGGGGGAGGGGTAAAAAAAAATTGCATCCGTCGGGGGGGGGGGATTTTTTCTGGAATAACCCATTTTACACCGGTTGCATGCGATTTAGTAACACAGGAAAACTAAGTCTTTATATTGATTATCAATTTTCTTTTTACAGCATGTCCTCGACTGCCTATTTTTTCAAGTATTCTTTTCAAATGTAACAGAAATAATTCACGACTTGGAAAGTAATAGACGAGTGTGGATTTGATCGGGAATCAATAAATTAAATATTAAAAGCGAGCACAAAAAAATTGGTAACTTCAATCAACGCGTCTTAGAGTCTCATGCGCATGAGTATAGGCTAAGTATAGCCTCTTGTTTATTATCAAATAATTATTGTTAGACACATTTTGTTGTCACATAGCTGCTGTTATACAGATGAACCAGGAGACAGGTGTGTTTTGCCAGCTTTTCACCAGTGAACACTAATCTCCGTAATCAGCTGGTTTCTGCTGCTGATCTATTACCTTATGTTCTGAAAACGAATGGAAGATTGTGTCACTGTCAATAGACTAAAACAAGAGTTTAATGGATAAGATATTGATTAAATTGAGAGGATGGAAAAAATAAATCGAATTTACAACCAATATCTTTCTATGTCAGACGTCATAATAAAAACGGTCTGTTTTACCAGGCAATTTATTACCAATAACTTCTGTAAAACTGCAAGGACCACTTGAACAAACAGTAGCAAAATGTAGCTGGATCTTTGAGCAGATCAGGATCAGCAATGAACTAAATAAAAAAACTTTAACATGCAAGGCTGATCAGACAGCAAATTCGTTCGATTACCGACCTCCAAATCATCCCATTAGAACTCATTAATTCTAATAGAGACATGATCCGTAAAGCGAGAGAATCATATTTAATCACTATAGCCAATACACTCGAACCTAATGGAGTGAACAGACGCGACGAAATTTTATCTTCCACATATTTATTGTTATTATCATTACTAACCGCGGTTTCTAGTTTTCAACCGTTACTTGTTTATTAGCCTATCGTGTGTCAGCATTTTACTTTAGCCCTTTTTAACCCGTGAATATACGCGCATGCGTAATGAACGGGTTATCGGTAACGACGACAGATATGCAAATGAGTCACTCACTCGCTCACTCCTTCCATCAGCTGTAAACTTAGTGACGTAATGCTTTGTTACGAATGCGTTTTGTAACAAGAACAGCGTGAATCCAGCGATAACAATAACTAAATTGGTGTAAACGAATATAAACAACAATAAGCTTAAAGATGTTTCGCATTTGGAGTCTTTAATGCAACGTTAAAATCGATCTAAAAGGAATTTTCAACAGAGACACGCGTTTAGATGGTTATCTACCTTCAAGTAATAAAATATATCCCATTACAAGTCAGTGGTCGCGGTGGTCGAGTGGTGTAAATCGCGGGCTTACAGCCGAAAGGCCCAGGTTCGAATCTCGCTTGGGGCGTTGCTTTTTTTTCTTTTTTTTTTCTTTCTTCTTCGGACTGAACATTATGAAAGTGATGTACTGTATTTTTATCTTTTGCGTTTGTCAAAAATCCTTACGTTTAATTTAAAAAAATATATATTGAACCGTGACAGAGTGAAAACATAAGCTTACCGCAATTATTGCCTTGCGCGTTAGCATTTCAAATTCACGGGTTGGCTCTAAGGAGCCTTTGATTAAATATTGTAACCGTTTGTTTCCATCTTCACTTAGCTTTCCTAGCCTCTGATGAAGGTTAGTTTTGTCTAACCGAAATATCGGGCATATATTATTAAAAGAAATCGAACGAATTTGCTGTCTGATCAGCCTTGCATGTTAAAGTTTTTTTAATTTATTACCACTATGATTTGACAAAGATGAAACTTTATATCCAAAGCATGGTATCAAAGATAACTATATTAATTTAAATATGAAAGAAATTAGGTACTATTAAATGTTGATGTCATGAAGCAATTTTCCAGCTTTTCACCCTCCACTCTGTAAACTAATTACCCCCAATAAATTGTATTTGAAATTTCTACAGGTCTTCATTACCTGCAACACTTTGAAGCAGTCATTACACTAGAAAAATGTAAGGTAATTGTCCCCAATAAATTGTATTTGAAATTTCTACATTCATAACCTGCAATTATTAAACCATCTACCCTTTGTTTACATCAGCATTATACCGTTCGAATAACGTGACCACTAAATATTAACATGACACCAATCGCTTATACGTATTTTTAATGTGAAACTTACCTTGGTGAAAAAAAGAAACACAATTTCATCTAAATGAAAATTTCTCACCATTTTCTGTCGCTTCAAGTTCTAGCAATCATCAGTTTCACGCCAAGCCATTTCTTTAGCTCCACTTTTTGTGCTTTTTCGAACTTTTGCTGGAATGGTTAATGCAGTCACCATCTTGGATAATTAACCGAACGAAATCTGGGGAGAGGAAATGGTCGTCGCGTCGCCACTTCGCGTCTTCTTCGCATCACTAAGAAGACGGCCATTCCGAAGCCTTCGAAGAGACTACAGCGGCCATAAAGATATACACTTTTAACGACCTCAAACTCACTTACTGAAAACTCTATCTGCTTTCGTTTCAAGCTTCCGGCGACAACACAGAACTTCTCAAATAAACGATCGCGTGTCTGAATCTTACGATTTCACGGTTTACATAAATACGAATCGACACTCAGTTTCGAAGCCTTCGAAGAGACTACAGCGGCCATAAAGATATACACTTTTAACGACCTCAAACTCACTTACTGAAAACTCTATCTGCTTTCGTTTCAAGCTTCCGGCGACAACACAGAACTTCTCAAATAAACGATCGCGTGTCTGAATCTTACGATTTCACGGTTTACATAAATACGAATCGACACTCAGTTTCAACCAACGAGAAAACAGAACATGAACTACGTTTCCACTGTTCGAATATATACGAATAGTCTATCGCATTCACCATTCGCACCAATCGTACCAATGGTCAAACTGTTATACCCCTCTGAGTCACTCACACTGAAACGTGAAAATATTCTAAGTCCCCATAATGAGATGCATTTTACGGATCGTCAACGGATCGTCTACGGCATTCACCATTCGTACCAATCGTACCAATGGTCAAACTGTTATACCCCTCTGAGTCACTCACACTGAAACGTGAAAATACTCTAAGTCCCCATAATGAGATGCATTTTACGGATCGTTAACGGATCGTCTACGGCATTCACCATTCGTACCAATCGTACCAATGGTCAAACTGTTATACCCCTCTGAGTCACTCACACTGAAGCGTGAAAATATTCTAAGTCCCGATAATGAGATGTATTTTACGGATCGTCTACGGCATTCACCATTCGTACCAATCGTACGGATCATAATGCTACATTGACAAATCGTACCCGTTTGTGTGTATTGGACAACACTCGCTTGTCTATCTCGTTCGCTCGAACAAGCTTTACAACAGTACGATTTTTGAGGTTCTCCATCGTCTCGCCGAAGACTGAGTTGTTCATGAGCTTGGAGAAGGTCTTGGCTTGCTTTCTGAGCTCTGTATTCAGTCTGATATAGGGCTCCATCCAAGCCTTCTGTTCAAACCCCAGCACCTTGTGCACCTTCTTCAGCTTCATCCCGAGCTTGAGATACTGCTGGAGATTTTGGTAGTGAAGGACATAGTTGTGCTTGTCTTTCAAGGTGAGGAGTAGCTTTTCAGTCTTGTCCTTCCCTATATTCAACTCTCTCGCAAAGGATCTTTGGTATGGTGACATCGGTCAGAAGCTCCAGATTGATGTTCGTACATTTCAACAAAGCATCCCAACTCAAGCCTGGACTGGTGTAGTAGTGTGCCGGGTCTAGACCGTAGTTTTTAAGGCACATTTTCCTAAAGTTTTCAAACACATCTGCAAGGAGTAGGGTATCTGTTCGTAGATAAAGATCGTGATACTCTCCGAGATTCTTGCATCCGAAGGCAACCCCCACACTCGTTGAGCATGCTCGTAGTCTTCATCTTCGATGTGCTCCTTTTTGAGCTTCCTGTAGAAGGCCTCTTTAGGGGGTAAAGACTCTTCTTCGAATCGCACAAAGGAGTTCATGTACTCGTAAGGATAGACACTTTTTCGGAATAGAAGGCTTCTTTTTGCTGGATCCGCTTCGTGTTGCCTTGTGATCTCGAAGTCCTCTGGATTAGTAGTAGCAGTAGTAGTAGATCTTTATTTAAACTCGGTTAAAAAATCTTCAGTTATACTAATAGTATTTTAATTACAATCATTTACAAAAATTAAAATAACTATAAAAACTGATTTACAAGATTGCCGAGTGGGAATCGAATGTTTCAAGTGCGTGGTTGATTTCCTTCTTAAACTGCCCAATTGATCTAATCGCCCTAATATTTTCAGGAAGAGAATTCCACAGTAAGGCACCGCTATAGCCAAAGCTACGTTTCAAATAGTCAGTACGCGGCTTGGGTAAGTTTAACTTACGGAAAGAATCACGCAAGTCATAGTCTGTGTGTCGCTCACTGAATAAATCATGCAAGTACACTGGGGCTAACCCGTTGAGGGATTTAAGAGCACATGTTACCAAAAATCAAACAATTTCAAAAATTTCTGGCAATCGAAAAAAAATGGATTTCGCGTTTATTCTCAACTTAGGTAGGCCCTTATGTGAAACAAATCACTGCATAGTCAGTTTGGCTAAATATCGATTTGTTTCAGAGAAAATCGATAATAAATGAATACCGCCAAAATGCCACTTTAGGGACTCAAAACTTATGCCGAGTTTGAAAGCTTCGCGTTAAAAAATAAAGCACTCTAAAGGGACAATACCTGTCAAATCTTAGAGAATGACATCAAAAAGGTACATTGAAGGTGATTTTAGCGCTTTGTGTCCTTTAATTTACAAAGTGTAATTAATTTTACTTGACACACTTTCAACTCGTTTAAAAATAGGTCAAACTCATCGCTGAATTTAAACATGAGCGAAGCGAAATAATTGGTCAAAAATTTGGTATTTGAAAGATGAAGGGATGTTCTTTTGGATCCCAGAAGGAATTTTTGGGGAAATGATCCAGCGCGATGCTTTCGAATTTCAAAGTTGTTTAAAATTCGTTAATTCAACTGAGCACGGGGAATCGATCTTCAACTGTTTCAACTGTTTATTAATAATCACAAATTTTACATAAAGCAATATCCACTGCCCGCAGTTAGCAGATTAGCTAGTCGAGGCGGGCAGTGGTTACACGTATGTAATACATATACAGACAGAACACAAGAAAGACTAGAGAAAAACAGTAGTTAAATAAATAAACAAATCTTATCAGCGTTATGTAAATATCTCGCGCTAAGGTTTAATTCTTCCCCATTTAAAGTTCAAATATTTCAAATTTAAAACATAGAAATGCTTACCTTGATGCTGCTGAAACATTTTTATGAGCGTTGAAGTCTTTATAATCTTCCTTCATGAAAAAACTCAAGCCCGCCGCGAGATTTATATACTGTGAAGCGATTTCTCGTGTACAAATCAAGTAATTAACCCGTTTTGAAGTGACGATCTTTTTTTACCCGTTTTTAAATACAGGCCAGTGTCAAGTGCTTAACCTAAGTAGGTTTTACTTCTTAGCAGTTTGGAATTGAAAAGCAGAAGGCGATCGATCGATTATTTAAGTAAGCGGAAAGTCGTTATCACAAAATCATCTGTTTGTTGTCTTGTGGAATGTAGCTAATTAATTCAGAAGAGCGCACGATTTGTTGACAGCGAACGCCGGCGGTTAAAACTATTTTAGCTGAAGCTTTGAAGTTCAAAACTATAAATGACAAGAAAATGCTCAGCCGATCGTTTGGCACGTTGGTCGAAGTGTTAATGTTTTTTATCATTGTAATATTGACGTTAAATAGCAGCCTGTTGACCTGACAGCTAAAAAAATATAGTTGCGTAACAGAGTATATTACTTCCGGGCCGTAAGCATTTATGTTCAGTTTGCTTTTGTTTTCTTTGTACTTTAATTTCCCTATTCTTGTCTTGTTATTCTTATTTTTAAGGAAACACAAAATCATATGAAAACAAAAGTCATGCCATATAAAACTGCACTATTATTCTGCAATCTGAACACAGTGTGTAGTCTGGCCGGAATGGAGGAAGGGTGTGGCGGCGGGGAGGGGGGGGGGGGAGCGTTGGCTCGAAGATTGGCCAAGGCAACAAGCAAAAATATTGCGAGGGCTTAAAAATTAGAGTAATAACTTTATTATAGTCATAAACGATAACTATTGATTTTTTTTAATAAAAAATAGGGTTGAGCAACTTCTATATATAGGGATATCGAATGGTCCCTTAAAATTTTCAAATGTGGCCTTTGCTCAATTTGCTCGCCAAATTTAGAACAGTGTTCGCTTGCTTGTGCTCGCAAAATTTTTGCAATTCTCTACTTGCACAATACCATAATACACCGCTTCTACCCCCCAAAAAATTGCATAGGCATTGTTTTAGATTTCCCTTGGGACATCTTCATGTCCCAGGAGAAATTGCAAACAATGATTATGCAAAATTTTGGGGGTTAAAGAGGTGTATTATGGGATTTGTGCGAGTAGAGAATTGCTCGTATTCTCGTTAAAATTTGCCGATTGCTCGAAATTTCATAAATCGTCATTTGTAGGTTTATTACGAAGTGTTCGCTGCTCGCCTGTTGTTTTTTCTAAAGTGCTCACTGCTCGCAAGAGAAATTTGATAACTGCTCGTGCTCGCAAGAAAAAACACAGTGCTCGCATGCTCTCAAAGACCATTCGATATCCCTGTATATCATTGGTGATTCTTTATTTCCCATTATCTATTCAGTTGCGCTAGAACCGTTGCGAGCTGTCATGGATGCAAAAAACCGTAATCGTCTCTAGGCTAGGCTGCGAGCAGTCTTTTTCTCATGCTGCCTTTTTTGGCACGAGAAGTCCGCGAGACGAAGCAAACCGTTTTCGTTTTTTTCGTAATTTACATATTAATTTTATAAATCTACTCGTGCGTTATCGCATGTGAGGGAAAAGGGGCGATGGCTCGCAGTCTAGCTCTAGACTATAAAACGGATTCAAAACATGTTTTTTTTTTTAGAAAATCGCCTAGAGAGGTGATAAACATGAATCCTCGTGCATAAGCCATGCACGCCTTGAAACACCCTCACTCACTTTACATTTACATTTGCTTAACGCTTCTACTATATGGCGGCGCGAGGTCAGTCGCACGCAAATACACATATTTCTATATTCAATGTATCCAAACTGCCTTTTTGTGTATTAAATAAATTACGTTTATCACTAGCCGACCAGCTAGAGGCAGTGTCGACGAGACTCGGGCGGAGCTATCTGAGTCATCTTATACAGAGAAATATTGATAAAGTTCTAAAACGTAACGCAACTTTTTTCTCTGGAATACCGTAATTTGTCGTATTTAACCCGCTACCGGACGTTTCACACCCATTCCCACGCAGTAATTAGAGCGGTAGTTTTCTATTCGGGTACTCCGTTATCGCGAGAAACTGATCTCTGGGCTGCAAATAATTATACAAAGTACATGCAAAATAATGAAAAAAAAGTATCGGTGCTACTTACATAAGGTCACGTACTAAAATTTGTTCTTTTCCCGAGAACTAAGGAAAGATCTGGACGTTTTCCTATTTCACGGCAGTATGTGCGTGCATAACCGTATGCACGCTGGTTATTCGAAATTTCTTATTGGATAAACAGATGTTTTTGTACCTATTTCACGAAAAGTTTAAGATCAAGTACCTGCCAAATATATATTGCTCGAAGGGGTGGTAAAATTTGAATTCACGGTACCGCTGGAAAATTGCCGGTTTAGACTTGCTGTAGAAATTTAGCTCACTTGTTCTCTCTGCACTGACTACATGTACATCTGCCTACCAAATCCTCAAGAAGGTGAATATATGGTTGCTTTCGCTTCCCTGAAATGGAGGATACATCCATTTCCATTTATTTCTTTTATTTTATTTTATTTTACATTTATTTCTGCACCAAGAAACCTACAAATGACGATTTATGAAATTTCGAGCAATCGGCAAATTTTAACGAGAATGCGAGCATTTGCAAAACTTTTGCGAGCACAAGCAAGCGAGCACTGGTCTAAATTTTGCGAGCAAATTGAGCAAAGGCCACATTTTGCGAGCACTTGAAAATTTTAAGGGACAATTCGATACCCCTATATATAAAGGTTGCTCAACCCTATTTTTTATTAAAAAAAATCAATAGTTATCGTTTATGACTATAATAAAGTTATTACAACTCTAATTTTTAATCCCTATTCGTAATCACTATTTTTATTAATAAGTTTACAGGGGGGAAGCGAAACACCGGAAGTGCGCGGCCCTCGCAATATTTTCGCTCCTTGCCTTGGCCAATCTTCGAGCCACTTCAAAACGGGTTAATTACGTGATTTGTACACGAGAAATCGCTTCACAGTATATAAATCTCGCGGCGGGCTTGAGTTTTTTCATGAAGGAAGATTATAAAGACTTCAACGCTCATAAAAATGTTTCAGCAGCATCAAGGTAAGCATTTCTATGTTTTAAATTTGAAATATTTGAACTTTAAATGGGGAAGAATGGCCCTTATCGTAGATGAGTACGCCACGCCAACATATCAGCGGTTTCTCGCTTTCTTGACCCTATAATCTCGTTTTGATGTTTACGAGAACCTCTGACGACGATGAGCGTAAACATCAAAACGAGACTATAGGGTCAAGAAAGCGAGAAACCGCTGATATGTTGGCGTGGCGTACTCATCTACGATAAGGGCTATTAAACCTTAGCGCGAGATATTTACATAACGCTGATAAGATCGATTCTCCGTGCTCAGTTGAATTAACGAATTTTAAGCAACTTTGAAATTCGAAAACATCGCGCTGGATCATTTCCCCAAAAATTCCTTCTGGGATCCAAAAGAACATCCCTTCATCTTTCAAATACCAAATTTTTGACCAATTATTTCGCTTCGCTCATGTTTAAATTCAGCGATGAGTTTGACCTATTTTTAAACGAGTTGAAAGTGTGTCAAGTAAAATTTATTACACTTTGTAAATTAAAGGACACAAAGCGCTAAAATCACCTTCAATGTACCTTTTTGATGTCATTCTCTAAGATTTGACAGGTATTGTCCCTTTAGAGTGCTTTATTTTTTCACGCGAAGCTTTCAAACTCGGCATAAATTTTGAGTCCCTAAAGTGGCATTTTGGCGGTATTCATTTATTATCGATTTTCTCTGAAACAAATCGATATTTAGCCAAACTGACTATGCAGTGATTTGTTTCACATAAGGGCCTACCTAAGTTGAGAATATAAGCGAAATCCATTTTTCGCCAGTGGCCGGCGAATGTTTGACCGTTGGTAACATTGGCTCTTAAACATCATTATAGCTTTCTGTTTTCTTCTTCTTAATGATAGCTGGTCCCACTTCAAAGTTTCAAGAAGCAGGCTTGAGTTTACCTCACAGTTGGCTTGCAGAATAACCCTAGCTGCTCGGTTTTGCAATTTTTGTAGTTTCTCACATAGATAAGAACTCAATCCATTCCAAACGGGGGCACAGTAATCGAAATGAGGTTGGATTAAAGCGTTATATATTTGTACTGCAGTGGACTGAGAAATGAGGGACCTAATGCGCCTCAGAGCACCTAACAAGGCTATTGAGACTTGATTGCAAGAACTGGCAACAGTCTATGAATCTCAGCTTGCCTAGGGAGAAAGAGATGTACTTCTCCATGTTATTGGGGATGTATTTCAAATCAGAACCAACCCCTGCGATTTGCTGCATCAAGTGGTGAGCATCGTAGCCTTTAAGGTTGTGAAAGGCAACTGGGATGATTATTTTCTTGGAGTTGATTCTGAAAATACTTCTGTTGCAAGTGTTGTGGGCAGCACCGCGGTATTTACCTGAAATATGACAATGGACTCTTACTGCGTCTCTAAAACTTTCTCGCAATAGAGGCTCGCCACAGAAGAAACAGTAGTCGTCAATCTTAATCATCAATCTCAATCTTAATCATCAATCTCAATCTTAATCGTCAATCTCAATCATCTTTCTTGGGTGCCACTTGTCTATGATATAGTTGCCATCATTGTCTTGTGTAGTGAGTTGTAGGACTTTGTAGTAACATCTGTTTGTACACCTGTGTACTTGACCGCAATACTGAGACTCCTGTTGTTGGATTGAAGAATTCTATCTCGTCTCTTACATTATTCCGGATCAAGTCTTTGTGGCAAATGCTGCATTTGTCGGCTGTGCGGAAATGCTTCCAGTCTTTCTTTGTCATTTGTAATGGAGCCTTATGCTTGAGGGATTCCCTGATTTCTTTTTCCACTCCAAGAAGCGCGGTCAAAAACTATCGTGCAGAGTTCTCACCTCTGTAAAGGTATGGCTTGCCTGACATACCATCCGACCTGACAACAACAAAGCTGGAGCCACAAGGCTTGTGAATCTCGGTCTTAGTGGTGCTGCTTTGTTCCGTGGGTGGAATGCATGTGTCTATCTTGTGAATAAGGCTCTCACAGTCAGCGTATATTACAAAGGGTGCCTTCATCTGTTTTTGGAAGTTCTCAAAGCGAAGAATGTTTTCGCCTTTCTTTGGCATCTCGACTCTGACTGGGCGGTCCGCGGCTCCTCTGCAATAAACGAGATGGTCTTCGAGAATTCTATCTGATGAGAAGCCTTGCAAACATCTCTCACAGAAGTGAACCTGGTTGTCTGTAGCGTGTTGTTCGCGAAGAAGCCTGCTCAGACTCTTGATGTAGCAGTAGTGGTCTCTGTTTTTACCGGTAAGGAGCATTACGTTAACCCGTGGAATTTCCTGGCCTTCCATGTCGCTAACATGATAAATCACTACACTTCCGTTTTGACAGCCGAGGATATTGATTGCAATGTTGTTAAGCTTCTCTACCTTCGGTATTTCATGTAAAGGAGTTGGGAAGGAAATGCCTGTAAAATCAAAGCCATCATCTGTAGAATATTTACTTGGTCTATCAGAGTGATCCGCAGAGGGGGGAAAGGCAGCTCTCAAAGCCCATAGCAAACAAGCATGATCTCTGTTTTTGCTGTTCGCAATGGTTTGTTTTGCTTTAAGCTTTGGAGGAAGAGGGATATACGAACTGCCTCTTATTGGCATATTTCTCGCAAAGTCTAAATAAACGATCGAAAACCCGTCAACAACCCATCCTGAGCCATTTTCTATACCCAAAGAGCGATTAATTCTCTTTTTCTATTTATTTCGGCATTAAGTTTTTTCATGATTGATTCTTGATCAAAGGCGTTAATAAGTATTTGCACGTCCTGTTTTAAGAAGGATTCAGCATGTTCTTCACCTTTATTAGTTTCTTTTCTAAGCCTAACCATCATAGTGTAACTAAGCTTTAATGGGCCTAAACGATCAACTTCTAATCTAATTACTCTAAGAAGCTCATGCTCGATCAATTTGTGAAACAAAAGTAAATCCCTGACATGGTAGTTGGCTGGAAGGGTCATCTTATAACTGTGCAGCCAATTTCTAAAGCCGCGATCCTGTAGTATAAGAGCAAGGTGTTCCATAGTGGTATATATTTAAAGGGTATACATTTCTTCAATTGGTAATACACAACCCTCAAAGTCTTCCAGGAAGGCTCTGTGGGGTGGAATTACCCGTTTAAAACAAGGGTTTTAAGATAATCATTGATCTAACAAATAGTAGTAGGAACGATGCACGTTCAGGATCGCCCCCTGGAAGGGTTAAATTCACCCCCACGGAACATTCCAGGATTCAGTCGGCCCGTGGGGGAAAATCCGTGGGGGGGGGGGGGGGGGCGAGTTAATCTTGGAATGTTCCGTGGGGGTGAATTAACCCTTCCAGGGGGTGGTCCTGAACGTGCATCGTTCCTACTACTAAAACATAGAACAAATTAGATATCGCTGTAATATAACCAAGTTGCAATCTTTGTAACACACATGGGGTATAGGCATTATTATTACTGGACATAGCATTCTTTTCTAGAGTGCAAATACGCATCAAAACGAATGCAAATGTGACACGTTATTACACTCTTCTGACCGCGAGATGACTGACGTATAATAAACAATTTATTCAGCGAAATGTTTGTAGTATATTTGGGCATCAGCCGTATTACACAACGGTTTGCCGAAAGATCTCTATTTATTACATAAACTTCGGTAAAATTCAAGGATTTTTCCGACTTAGAAAAATCACGTCTCAACACACGTGACGATATCAATGTTATCTTCACTGTAAAGAGACAAGATATTGAATTCTTAAAGTTAGCTACCATGTTTGCCGTTAGTCAATGTTAAACGAGCTGAAACATGTTGGTCTTTCATCGAAATATATTCGGATCTTCCTCAGAAATGTTTAAACATCTTTTGTAATTTTCGTAAATATTAAAAACACGATCGGAAAGATTCGTAAAACCTTCTGACAGTATTCAGAGAATTTTCTAAAAACTTATAAAAATCAAAATAATAGATGGCTGCTTGGAAATATTAAGTTTCTCTTCTCCTGTTCAACTCCATACCTCACTCGTTCGCTGTGCTCATTGGTAAGGTATTAAGTATATGAGTACCAATGTTTTCTATTTCTACCGACGTTACGATTAGGCCAAGTTTCGTTTATTGCAATAAGACAACGACGTTCTCTTATTTTTTAATTCTATGAACTTCAGACATCCAAATGTATGGTACACTATAGACAAGTTTGAACATAAATTGCATTTTATAGATAGATTGGAGTATGACAGTGTTCCATGCAGCCACACAATCTCACCTGAGCTTGATTTGATTGTGAGTGGTACCGATAAAAGCACATCTGCTGCACGAATCCAACCAAGCTGCTTTAACATAGTGTACAGTTCAAAAACTGTTGCATCAGGTTCACTCTCTCCCCATTGAATAAAGAGCTTTAGCGTGGCCGTTTTGGGGTGGAGCGCCAAATATGTTATGAAGTCCAAGGAGAAACCTATCAATCGAGCCAGCTGTTCCCAGTCGTTTCCCCTTCTCAATTCAATTTCCAGTCTATATATCACCTCATCAGGTAGTTCCTTGACTTTTATCCCACTCGCTAATGACAAAAAGTACAGATTGAAAAGCTCATCATGGAGTAAAATATTTGAATGTATAGGTCTGAAGGTAATCTGTTGCTAGAAAAATGGAAACACGTGCAACAGTGCAACAATCGTGACAGGCTCCCCGTGTTTCATTTGACCGAGTGAGACCTGGGCGCTTTATGTACGGCGCAACAGATCGTTTTGAGTTTCTCGTGGACGATGATTTTGAGTGAGGATGCAGTATGTATTATCAGCGGCAGTAGTTGTAGAATTGTGCATGGTCAAGCTAGGCCTGAACATGTACAACTGTATTAGTAACTGTAAAATCAACCTTTTCCAGCCGATAGAAAGGTAATAGAGAGTAGAAGATAGGAAGAGAAGAAAAGGGGAGAAAACGAGAAAGTAAAAGAAGCAAAAAATAATCAGGAAGGTTCCGCTTAACCTAAATATTACACTTTCCAAGACGGAATCTAGTTCATACTGTAGCGCGAGTGTAGCAAATTGCTTTTGTAGCAATGTTTATTGACATTTGGCCATGTTGCTCCCAAAAAACCGATTTAACGGTAAAAAAATACCCTTTTTAAAAAAAATTCAGCCGTGAAAGGGTTAATCTCGCGATCATATGGCGAGTAAAACTGTCATTTTGAGAGAAAACGATGATTGGTTTTGAACAACTGTATTAGCAACTGTAAAAACAACTGTATTAGCGCGCGCTAAAATTGCGAATTAATCTCGCGATCATATGGCGAGCAAAATTGTCATTTTGAGAGAAAACGATGGTTGGTTTTGAACAACTGTATTAGAAACTGTAAAAACAACTGTATTTGCGCGCGCTGAAATTGCGAATTATAATCTCGCGATCATATGGCGAGTAAAATTGTCATTTGTATATGTAATCGCATGGGCCCGAGTAAAATTAAGGATTAATACCACGCGTGTTTTCAGATTTCTACAGCTTCTGAAAACACAAGTGATATTAATCCTTAATTTTACGAGGGAACATGCGATTACTTGTTTATAATATAGAGGGCAAAATTATAGGGAAACTTTTCAGACTTTTTAAGAGTCACTCAGACTTCAAACCAACCGAAGTGAAAATACTCTCTCGCAAACTGACAAGAAAAACTTTTTAACTCACTGTGGTTAAATAAATTTCTATTCGGTCAAAGATACATTTGTCTGCTATGTACATCTAGAAAAGATAGACACTTTACGACAAAAACAAAGCAAGTTTTATTTTAGCGTACCTGTGTTTTGAAGTTTTTGCCGCTTTGATAACAACAACAAATGGCGAGAGTTCAAACTTGCTTGCATGTTTGGCGATTTAATTGCTTTCTTTCACGTCTTTTAGCCTTATTCGTTCTCCTGTTAAACGTATATTTTTCCTTTCAGCAAAATATGTCAAAGTTCTTTTCTTTAGGTCCGCAGAAATCCGCGTTTTTTCCATGAAGTGATGGAACTTTAAAACCAGCTTTTGTCGCCATGAATGAATTTCTTCTAGATCTTCAACGTCACAAACTGGCCTGCAGGCGTCTGGTTAATCCAAGATTTGACACAAATAATCGCTTCTTGTTTGGCGTAAAATGCTGTAATTCAACTGTAGAATTCCTTTCTTATGTATCTTCCGATTTCATTCCTTTTTTATAACAAAATCTCCGGCGAAACATGCGAGCGCTGCGTTTGTAAATTTTCTTCAAAATCCCGCCCTCTTCGTCAGCCAATCAGCATTCAGTAATTTTGCCCTCTATATTATAATGAGAGAAAACGATGATTGGTTTTGAACAACTCTATTTAGCAACTGTAAAAACAACTGTATCGGCGCGCGCTAAAATTGCGAATTAATCTCGCGACATAGTCATTTTGAGAGAAAACGATGAATATTATCGAGTTTCTAAACGTAGTCAAATTTGAAATTTTTCATTTTTTAACTTTAATTAGTATTGCTGACGCAATTTGACGACATAAAAATGCGCTATTTTAGCGCGCGCTAATATAGTTGGTTTTTCGTTATATAGCGCGGCACCCCTAAAAGTAACCAAAGCCGAGGTTTTGCGTTCTTGCTCGAGGTAAGCTGTTTACTTATTACGCAGAGTTATCATATCAAACACAATTTTATCAATCGCTGGAAGTAGTCATCAAGGTCATGAACGATTTAGTGACATTTCGAGGGGAAGACAATGTTCTTTTATAAGTTTTTCAGCCCTGTTATGTGCAAAGTCATGTCGGGCCTCGTTTAATTTCGCATCAAATTTCCCATTATGAAAGATTGCGTGACGAGCCCTAAGGATGTCTACATTGGAGGCTATCACTATGACTATGCGGAGCTAAACTCTCGTCGTATGCCCGGGGGCATAAAACATTACAAACGAATATTAGTCTAAGCAATGGAAAACGACGAATTCTGTACTATTTAGTACTATATTTATATTTAACACAAATTCACGACCCCACAAGCTTTTTAGCTTTAATTCTTATCGTGTCAAAATATAGGTTTTATGTTATGTTATGTTACATTTTTGGGAAAAATATACAAAAAAAAAACAGTAATCATCATAGAGCCTAATGACAATCATTATAAATATTGATACTATTTGATGAGTAACATCGCAGCACTTCACTGGCTCTCAGCTATTTCTAGTTTTATTGTATTTCGCCTTTATTGAATGGTCACCTAGTTTAATGATCACGAAACCTCTCATTGGTGCTAAGCAAAGTGACTGACGAAATCATGCTACGCGGCCCTAAATCACAAACAACCAAAACAGATTTTTTCGTTTCGTTTTAGCGGAGCTCTCGCGGGCCGAAGGCCGCTCGCGGAGCTCCATACTCATAGAACCTATGCCCGCCTTTTTTCATGGTCATGGCCAGCGGAATGTTTCGCAGGCGGCGTCTGTACATGTGTGTCCGAGCGTTAGGCTGGAATGACATCGCGTAACATCCGGGATCTTAGCAATTTTGAAACCAAAGCGATGTTTTGCTATGTTTAGCGGAGAAAACCGTTTTAAATTAAAGTTGTTATTTTCCTTTTTTTTTTTTTTACGGTTTTCTACTCAAGACAGGGATACTAATTAAGGGATACTCAGAAGCCGCTATAATGGAAAAAGAAGAGCTTTCAGGGATAAAATCTTACTTCAAGGAACTTCATACGTTTTTGTCAATGGGGGAAATATTTCCTATTCGGATTTCATAACCGAAGAAGCGGAGTTTTAAAGAATTGCCAAGCAGCCGAGTGACTTAAGCTTAAAGGTAAAAGAAATCACATTTTTGCGATGGGAATTTATGTTGATATCAATTTGTGATTGACTTTTTCTTTGTGTGCTCGTTAGTTTTGGAGAAATGTTTATAAAACGTGCTCAAATTCTGTCGTGTTAATATCTTGAATTTCATCGAGGACAGCTCGGCCTCGATGCGCTATAAATGGTACGCGTTTTGCTTTTTTAACATAAACTAATAGATATTGGAAAAAAAATTTCAAAAGAAGATTTTGCTGTCCATTTTTATATGTTTGTTCATTCATTACATACGTTGAAAAGCGATTTTATGTCAACAAAACAAGACTTGGAGTTTATAGTTCTAACTTCACTCGCTTCGCCTTATACAAGTATGTTTGTGTATTTTTTTGCAATTTTGATTTCCAAATCAGTTTCTCGGGCAATTTTTGATAAGCAACAGGTGTATTTTATTCGGAAATTAGTCATACTAGTATTCTAGACCGAGAAAAAGTTGTTTTTATGAACTTTTGTACGGTCTAAATGTACTGTGCAGACGGTCGTGTAATACTGTTTTTGAGAATTGCTCAAATTGAAAAATAGCCCGGTCGTCAATCTTAATTCTTGTTTTCGACCTTTAACCTTAGTTAACCTTATCATCGGCTTTCTGTTCAGAGAGATACGCTGATGATGTGGTTTACAACAAAGACGCTTGCCTTAGGAACAACATTATAAAATCTGATAGCCAGGCATGAACTTCCTTGAACATGCAATTACTTAATTTTTATTTATCATTATTTTGCGTTACTGTAGTTATTTACAATAAAATGTGCATCACGTCATCAATTTCGCATTCTTGCTCGATTTCAGAACACCTATTAAGCGGTCAGTTGGCTGTTTCCCGGGGTGACAGCTTAACAGAGGTTTGACTGAACCAGAAACCCGTTTTGTGGGTGTGATTCACATTACATTTAACCCCTAACAGGTACCAATTCTTTCTGAAAAGTTGTTCCTGTCAGCATGTTTTTCTGTCTCAATTAACTCTAACCCTGGTCATTTTCCATTTAAACACCCTGAGTTGCACCAAACCACTTTTATATGGGAGTCCCGCACCTCGGGTGAATGACAACTTTGAAGCACACTAAGATCGACCTTTACTACCAAATGTTAGTGAGCGGTGACCTGTACATGTTATGAGATGTAAATGAGGCCAAATTGTTACCAAACAAGAGAGTTATACGTCTCTTATACATGAGCAAGAAAAGAGAAGTTAACGACGCTTTATATCAGGGATGAATGCTCGTTACCCACAGTTATACCTGCTAATACAACGCTCAGTCAACCTGACTGAAAACTGGACAAGTCAACCCACTAACCTTTTAGCTGTTGCTCCTTAGCCTGTTCTCACAAGAAACAAAGTGGAAGAAGGATTAATAATAACGAAAAACTTTGTTCATAAAGGATAAGATGAAGAACTATTGGCTGAGTTGTTTTCTTTGTTCAAATGTGAACCGAGACGAACTGAATAGCAACACAAAAAAGAAATGACCAAGGACGAAATGTCTTCATCCGGACTCAGCAAGAATTGTCAATCGATTTTTTTAATCTTCTGACAATACTATTTGAAAAGGCCAACGTTTACATATGAGCAAAGAAAAGAACTAAAATAATATTTCTACATCTTGGCAGAACAAGAATTTGAATTTTCAAACAATTTGTTTTCTATTTTTCTAACGCTGAAAACACCATTTGGAAAGGTTAACGTGCGTAAGCAGCCCGGATGAAATCACGTAGTCCAGATAAAAAAAAAATCTGGATCACAACTCCAAGCACATTAAACGATTCAATTCATCTGAACTACACGCAAATTAAAACAAATACATAATTTTTTCATATTTATAATGATAATGGTAATAATAAAAACAGATACGTTATATTGCGGGCTACATAGAAAGCAAAATAACAATAGTCATACAGAAATCAAAATACAACTTACACTTTTCCTGCCAAAGTTTAGTGCAAAACCTCTTACAGCAGAGAAGAGACCTTTGGATGGTCTCCTCACAACCCACTTTGATAACGTGGCTTCCAGTCTTAGCCGTTTCTAAAGGAAAAGATTAATTTATCATTATGTAAAATGAAAACTGAACATTCCACAGTATGTTCCATAATAAAAAATGAATTTCTATTGGCTGAACTCTGTTTGCTGGGTACTGAAGACCATAAACTTTCACAACCAATGGTCTGGTGCTGTTTTGGGATTGCTACAAGGACAACCAAATAAACCGTGCGTAGAAATCGCTTTCAGAGAGCCTCAGCCGCCTATAATATTGGGAATTAATTGCATTAACAAATAAGAGTTTTCTTTTAGTACAATATCACTTCCAAGTTTTGTAACTTTGGAAAATTTAGCAATATTCAACGTCGTTGTTTTTAGAGGGATGAAACTGTTGTTTTGAGTTGGAAATAAGGTCAGCGGTGATTTTTAGAAAAGGCAGCAGCAGCAGCTTAGAGACTCGGGGGTATGTTTAAACATTCCTTTATCTAAAATTTTCTGCCGTTTAAAAAATCAGCTAAATAATCCAAACAAATCAAACTGCGTTACCTTTCATATATTATCCTTTATAAGCCCTATAATTAATGATTATAGGAAAATAGAACACGACATTCTAAGTTTTTTTGTTTTCAACTTTCCCCGTTAGGGGCCAATTAAAGTGTTTAACCAAATGGTCATGACTCGGCTAATCAGGCCAGGGACCATGACTGATTACAACACAAGTTCAGTAGAAAACGTCTCTTTTGTGGGCTTCGAATGAAAAATAATATAAAAAAGTTTGAAATCATGTGCTGCGATGAACTAAAAATCCTTTATCAAGTAGTAAAAAAATTTCCTGTTAAAATTGTTCTGTAAAGAGATTAATTTCTGCTTGCAGTCAAAACGATACTCTGATTCAGTGCCGTGATACGACTAAAATCCGGTGGCACGTATAAGTCAAAAAGTAAAACGTACAAGTTGCTCCCGCTCCATTTGTTGTTTTATATCCCTTGCAAGAGTGTAGAACGCCTGCAAAAAAATACAGAGCAAATTCAGGGTAGCCTAGACTGTCAGCTGTTAAGTGCAACTGCGTTCCTGTCACAAAAGGATGACAACCGATTTCACTTAAACGTCCGGAAATCGAACCAAAACACAGGCATACACATACACTACAGAAATTATACGGAGCCAGGCTGCACTAACGAAAGTTTGAGTAATTTTTGGCTACTTCTCTATCATTACCTCGCAATTCGTAGCGCTACGCGAACAACCCAAATGTGCCCTAACTCTCTATTTAGAAGTTATGCAAAAAACTGAAAAGACGGTGGAGTGATCTGTAACATACACAGACCGATGGTAAAATGAAATGTAAATATGTTTATACAACAGAAAACTTAACAGGTGAGCATCACACATTAAGTTGGATGATTGTTGAACAAATTTAGATTGTTTTAAATACAGAGATTCAAACAGTTTTTAGATTTCACCAATCTAAGTCATAAGTAGATATAAAATGATGATTCTACGCCAAAACTTAAAAACCCAAAGCCCCCCCCCCCCCCCCTTTGAGAAATTTCGAGAAAACCTCAAAAGCGTCATCCCCTTCCGCTAAATTTACTGCTCAAAATCATAAAAAAATGAGCTTCCGCTCAACTTGAGCGGAAATTTGTTTTTCAAATGAAAATCAAATGAAATCACATCAGTTATCGTTAAAAAATTAGCGGTACCTAAAAGTGTCACATCAATGTCCCAGCAAACCCAATAAATAACACAAAAAGTGTCATTTATTATCCCCTGAAATTTAGTGGCTGCTAGCTTTGCGTTATTTGAATTTAACGATAACCATTAGTTTCACTGGGTCAGTTATGGTTAGTTCTAATGGGTTCGCTTTCTATGAGTTTACTCCTGGATTTCTTATTGCGGGGGGCTTTGGGTTTTTAAGTTTCCGCGTAGAATCATCATTTTATATCTACTTGTCGATAAGGAAAGGATGAATCAAAAACGTGATCACGCGTGATCCAATTTTTCAGAATCGAGAATAAATTAGATCACGCGTGATCTAATGTATTCAGAATCGAGATTAATTTACATGTTAATTTAAGAAGGTTTGGTTGTTTACCATTCTGAAAAACGTGATCACGCGTGATCCAATTTTTCAGAATTGAGAATAAATTAGATCCGTTGTTTGCTATTCTGAAAAACGTGACCACGCGTGATCCAATTTTTCAGAATCGAGAATAATTATGCGGAAAACATCCTGGATAGTAGGCTGGAGGTCGATACTGGAAAGGATGAATCAAAAATTATTATTTTTCTCCTGTGTGAAAAATGTTTATTTTCAAAATTGGTTTTTATGTTGAATGTTTAAACAGCTTTGGTTTTAATTTTATGCAAGACGGGATTTAATTTTTGTCGGTAGGAGTATGAAACCATGGATACAATCTATAGTCATGTGATAACTTTTAACCAATCTTATCGTTACATGATATTTTTCACAAACGTGTAATTTTTCATGTAACACAGCCAGTTTGTGAAAAATTTCGCGATAGCTTAAAATAAAAAAAAATTATTTTATTTTTTCATTTAAAAATGGAACATATGAAAGTAAAGGAACTAAGACAAATTGCCAGAGAAAGAAATATTCCTGGTCGTAGTCGCGCTAGAACAAAATCTGATTTAATACGTTTGATAAATGCATCTTCTCCCAATATTTTGGACGCCCCCGCGCCACTTATCGAAACTCCAGTTCTTGCCCCAACTCTATATCAACCGCCTCCTCCTCCGCGGCCACCAATATTGGAAACAATTCAAAGTACTTTCCTTTCATGGTAGAATTGGTTAAAAGCCGCACCTCAAAATATTGCGAGGACAGCTTCAAATATGATAACGGATTTTCAACGCAAAGTTGCAAGTTTATATCAACCGCAAATTAATGTTCAAGAAGGTCGTTCAGCCTTGGAAAAGTTTGCCCGTCAATTCATATTTGAAGGAAAAAAAGGACTGTCTCCAAGAGATTATTTTCAGCAAGTTTCTGGTCAACTTCTAAATATTCTCAAGGCTAATCGAGGCACTAAAATGAAATTGATTCTATCCTGTCGAATGAAACGACAAAATTTACAAACTGGGGAATTAATTGAAATAGATGCCCCATTTCATTCAGGGATAGAGATTAATTTAGAAGCAACGGATTTAACCGCTCTTTTAAATCAAATGATAGACGTCATCCTTGAGACTATGGCAACGTTTCAAATGAGGGGTTCGAATTGGCAATTCGATTTTGTAAATCATTTGGAATTGCATTTAGTTGAATTCAAACCTCTTGGTGGTAGCACTCACATTCCCCTTCCTCCATTCCTTGCCAAGAAGAAAGCTCTCACCAACATGCGGAATCGTGGTCAACAATGTTTTAAATGGGCAGTAACAAGGGCTCTCAATCCATGTGAAATTCACCCCGAGAGAATCACATCTCGGCTCAGAGCTCAAGCCGAACAACTCAACTGGAGTGGAATTGTTTTCCCAACATCCCTGCAGGAGATAGATCATTTTGAAAGACTGAATCCACACATTGCCGTGAATGTTCTCGGCTATGAATCAGTGGTTCATCCCTTGCGAATTTCAAAACATAAACGCAGACGTCATGTGACTTTGCCTTTATTTGAGAAAGACGGGATCAAACATTATGCCGTTGTCAACAGTCTGAGCCGTCTCTTATCTGCCCAAGTTAATCATCACGCTAATCGCAAACATTTTTGCCTTCATTGTCTCAACCATTTCTATGACGAAGCATCCCTTGCGAAACATGAAGAATTGTGTTGCAGCAATGAGGCAATAAAGATAGAAATGCCTAAAAAGGGCGAGATTTTGAAATTTAAACATCACAATAGAAGCATCAAAGTCCCTTTTGTAATTTATGCTGATTTTGAAGCCTGCAATGAACCGATCAGTGGTTGTTCCCCAGGAAACAACCTCAGCTTCACAAATACGTTTCAGCGTCACAGGCCTTGTGGCTTTTGTTTCAAGGTTGTTTCATTTGAGGAGAAATATTTGAATATGCCTCCAATTCTTTTCCGGGCAGACAAACAGGGTGATGATATTGTGCAGATATTTGTCGATAAGCTTGTTGACGTCGTCAAATTCATTCACAAGAAATTCGACCGGCGAAAGAAGATGATCTTCACCGCGGAAGATCGAGAACAATATGAAGCAGCCACAGTTTGCTGGATATGCAAAGGAGAATTTGAAGACTTTGATCCAAAGGTGAGGGACCATTGTCATTTCACTGGCAAGTATCGTGGTGCAGCGCATAAAATTTGTAATCTGCAATACAGAAAACCTAAATTCACTACAATCGTCTTCCATAACCTTGCGGGTTATGATGCTCATTTATTTGTTAAAAACCTTGGCAGAACACCGGGGGATATTAAATGTATACCTAATAATGAGGAACAATATATATCATTCTCAAAGAATATTATTGTTGGAGAATATACTAACAAAGATGGACAAAAGGTCCCCATTTTTCATGAACTGAAATTCATCGATTCAATGAAATTCATGGCTTCTTCCCTTGAAAATCTAGCAAATAATTTGAAGAAATCCGGCCTTGATAAATTGAAACAAACAAACAAAGAATTTGGAGACAAAACTGAGCTCCTTTCTAGAAAAGGAGTCTATCCCTATGATTATATGGATTCCCTTGAAAGATTCAAGGAAACCAAACTGCCGTCTAAAGATGCATTTTATTCCCTGATTAATGAATCAGGCATCTCCGATGAAGACTATCAACACGCCCAAAATGTTTGGGATGAAATGGGGATAAACAACTTAGGAGAATATCACGATCTCTATTTGAAAATGGATGTAATGCTCCTTGCGGATGTTTTCGAAGAATTTCGCAATGTCTGTATGGAGAATTATCAACTGGATCCAGCGTGGTATTATACCGCCCCTGGCCTTTCTTTTGATGCCGGCCTCAAGAAATCAGGGGCACAGCTTACATTGCTGAATGATCCAGATATGCTCTTGTTCTTCGAGAAGGGAATCCGTGGTGGTATTTCCATGATCTCAAATCGCCACGGCAAAGCAAACAATCCATATATGGGCGACAAATATGATCCAACGCAACCATCGAAATATATTCTCTATCTCGATGCTAACTCCCTATATTCTTGGGCGATGACTCAACCACTTCCAACTGGAAACTTTCGCTGGATGAAAAACTTCAGAAGATGGGACCGGAAACCCTGTGTTCCTGAGGTTGATCTGGAATATCCTAAAGAGCTTCATGATGCGCATAATGACTATCCCTTTGCCCCCGAGAGAGTAATCTGCAAGAACAATGTTGAGAAATTAATCCCTAATCTGCGAGATAAGAAACATTATATTATCCATCACAGAGCACTCAAACAAGCTCTGAAGCATGGATTAAAATTAACTAAGATTCACAGGGGAATATCATTCACTGAAGAGCCGTGTTTGAGATCATATATCCAACTCAATATACAGCTCCGCCAAGCAGGGAAGAATGATTTCGAGAAAGACTTCTTCAAGCTCATGAATAACGCAATATTCGGCAAAACAATGGAAAATATCCGCAAGAGAGTTGATATTAGACTTATCAATGAAAGAAAGATTGCGGAAAAGCTAAACCCACATATCAACACCATACAATCTTTGATGAAAATCTCATCGCTGTTCATATGAAGCGGAAGAAAATGAAATTCGACAAACCAATTCCCTGCGGAATGTCAATCCTTGAAATATCCAAGGAACTTATGTTCAGATTTCACTATGAATATATGAAACCCAAAAACGGGGAGAAAGCCAAGCTGTTGTTCACAGATACTGATTCGCTGTGTTATGAAATAGAAACTGAAGACGTCTATCAGGATGTCAAGCCAGATGTCAGAGAAATGTTTGACACATCCAATTATCTCCCGGATCATCCCTCGGGAATGCCAATCATGAACAAGAAAGTGAACGGCCTCATAAAAGATGAAGCTGGAGGAAAGATAATAGAAGAGTTTGTTGGATTGCGAGCAAAGCTCTATTCATATAAGTTGTGCGGCTCTGGAGGAGACAAGAAATGCAAGGGAGTGAAGAAACAAACAATCAAGAAACATATCACCCATGAGGACTTCAAAGAATGTCTTCTCAGCGGGCAAAGCCAAATGAGAACTATGAATCTCATCCGCAGTCATCAACATGAGATGTTCTCAGAAACAGTCAACAAAACAGCCTTATCTGCGGATGATGACAAGCGTTTCCTATTGCCAGATACGATTAGCACTCTTACCTGGGGACATTGGAGACTGCGAGCCGCCAAAGCGGCTCGACTTAATTAAGCTATTAAATCATTCATTTAATTGCTTCAATAATCATCTTTCTTGAGAATCTTGATACTCCATATGTTTCTGTCATTATTTTCATTAGTAAACTCCAAGCAGTAGCATTGTAGTTTAATACACTTTTTCAATTCTTTCTCATCATATTTTTCTCTTTAATTACCAAATCTTTGAATGAAGTCGTCCATAGTGGCAATTAAAGCTATCTCTCCAGTTTTCTGATTTGAAAATATGAGTTTGGTATCAACAAACAGGGAAGGAGTCTCATCATACTCTAACTCATGATAACCCCGTTCAAACTTCTTTTCTTCTGGAGTTTTTATCACATCTTTCTGGAGAATCTTTATGGCCCACCTTTCTTCATCATCATTTTCATTAAAAATATCAAAACTTTCCCATCGATTTTCAACTATCGTTTCCCAGTCTTTCTCAGTTCTTTGTTCGGTATAATTACCAAATCTTTGAACAAAGTCATCCATAGTGGCAATTAAAGCTATTTCTCCATTTGATTGATTTGACAATATGACTTTGGTATCAATAAATAGGGAAGGCGTCTCATCGGGCTTTAACTCATGATAACCCCTTTCAAACTCCTTTATTTGTTCTAGAGTTATTTTAAATTTGGGGTTTGGTTTTGGTTTTGGTTGTGATCGCTCCTTTGCCGCCCATCTCCGTCTCCGGGGGGAAAACATATCGACCACTTCTGAGTTTTTTTTTGACATTGTTCTAATTTTGCCTCGGTGACTCTGAGGGATTCTTCAACAGCGAGTGAAACTTTATCACGTATTTCAATTTAAAACTGTTTCCCATCACTTTTGCGCCTGAATTTGAGTTTCCCCGTTTTCAAAGCATGGGGAATCGTCTTTTTATCGACTTTCAAAGCGCGAGAAGCAGCAGATACTGATGGAAATACTTGTTCAAATCATCTGAAGTTATTTTCAAGGAAACTACCATTTTCAATACTGCCAAAAATAGTGATATTTTTTTCATTTCGCGGGTAAAAAGACTGTCATTGAATAATATTAAAATAATTCTATTTCTATTATGCGAAGATTCAGATCAATTAAACATGTTGTCTTCTTCGTATAATAGAAATAGAATTATTTTAATATTATTCAACAATAGTCTTTTTACCCGTAAAATAGGGGTCATTTCGCGGGTAAAAAGACTGTCATTGAATAATATTAAAATAATTATATTTCTCTCAGGAAAAGATTCAGATCAATTAAACATGTTGTCTTCTTCGTATAATAGAAATATAATTATTTTAATATTATTCAACAATAGTCTTTTTACCCGTAAAATGGGAATAAACTTGAACATTGGAAGCTAGTCACATTAATCCCAAACCGTCAAGGCGGTTCGATTTCACAAAAAAATATTATTTTTTCTCTATTTAAAATGATAACCAAGTTTAATTATGATATCCAGCAAATCCAGCTTTCAGAACCAGAAATAAAGAAATCCGGGCAGTTTTCATTCGTCGTTCTCCCAATTCAATATGAGGATACCAAGCCATTTGATATTTTTCTCGAAGGCCGAATTAAAATATGGGAACACAAGAATGATGATAAAAAATCAAATTATTCCCTGGGGTTCACTCTCGATGAAAAATCTCAGCAAATGTTCGAAGAAATGCAAACCAAGATCCAGGAACTAACCAAAGCCAAACAACCAGCACTCAAGAAAGTGAATCCAAAACTCAGACTTCAACCAGATTCTTTGCAGATTGTGAAAGAAGACCAGAGTGACACGAAAAAGCTTTATGCTAAACTCTATGTGACCAAAGATGGCCGAATCAATTGCCCATTTTCCAAAGAAATAGCCGAAAAAAACAAAAACCAAAATCAATCCACATGACTTCGTTGGTATCCCTCTAGACGGTCTGCTTGTAGTTAGATTGCGCCAAGTATCTCTAGGTAATATCTCCGACGGTCCAACTAATTCGATTTCCCTGGTTGCCACCAAAGTGACCAAGCAGCAATATGAGTTACCTGAAGATTATTTCGAGGAATATGATTCAGCCTATGATCTTAGTTTAAGCGTGTAAATTATCAAAGGATCCGACTTTGATAATTTAATCCTCATCCGAAGATTCACAAGTTGGGCACTCTGTTTCAGAATCTTCCCAAACCATAACTGGGTTTTCTGGCGTCCACGTTGGATCCGCCTCAACATCATCTTCTGGTTCCCAATCAGAATCCAATTCATTTTGCAGATTTTCGTCTTGAGAATCGTACCATGTTTTTGAATCACTCATTTTAAAGTCTTTTCATAATCTTTTTCATATTTTTCAAAATTCAAGCACAAGTCAGCAACGATGCCATCAATCACTTTCATTTCATTCACGAATGCTTGAGAATCAAATTCACCCCCTCTCAAGCAAGCCCTCAGCTCAATCAAATCTTTTTCATATGTTGTAAAGGCGAATTTTGCCATGGTAATTTTGTTCTTATAATTTTTAATTTCACCGCTTGTTTTCAAAAGCAAACCAGTCCCACTTATCACACCCAAAACGATGGGATCGAGTGTGATTCCCCCAGCTATCGTTCCAATTACAACAAGCGCAGTTGAAGCTAAATTATCAAACAAGTAGGATTGTTTGAGTCTTTTGGTTAGTCTTTTATAACACCAGAAACGTTTGTGATAATATTTATACAATTCTTTAATCTCTTCAACTTTCTCCTCAGAAAGGGTTGGATCAATATGATTGAAATTAAGTGGACTATTACACTGATTTTGCATTTTTATTGCAAGAAAAAAGTTTCTTCAGGGTTTCTATGAACGTTAGAATCTGGTCTTTTATTTCTTTCAGTTTTTGGGTGTCTATTTTGAACTCAAACATTTTAGTTGGGGAAATCAAATTTCAAATAAAAGACAATGTACATTTTGTGCTGTTTCCTAACTTTCGTTTTTTTGCTAAACTTATCTGAAGAGATCCACTTTCATCCAAAGCATAGTCAATTATTATCTTTTGTGGCCCACTGTGCGGGGATGATTGTCGTTCAAAATATTTTTGGCCTCAGATGGTCAAGGCAATTGGTGATGAGTCCAAATTAGTTGTGCTAATCACTGTTGCGCTTTTCAAGACACATTTGCTTGGAACAAAAAAATTATTCATGTCACCATTGAAATAAACATTTGTTTTATGCTTGGCTTCGTCATAATAAGCGCACATGAAAAAGCTGGATTTCAGATTGCTAATCAGCTGATGGCCATTCATATCCAAATTAGTTTGCATGACCATTTTTTGATTTTCGAAACTATAAGGAGCGTCATACACACTTGAATCAACATCTGCTACAAAATTTTGAACACCATAAATTATAAGTTTTGATATTGCTTTTGATGATGAAGGATCAGGATCTTCCTCATATTTTAAATCCACCATGACATACTCAGGTGGTGAAATATGCCATTTATGCATGTGAATAATTGATCTTGTATAACTGGCAAATTGTTTTGTTGATTGTTGATTGATATTCAGGCTTGTACTCTGAACATTAACACTCACATTGGACATTGTACCTGGAAAGAATTCAATGCAAATAGTGTATTCACCTTCAGGTAATTTATACATATTAAATCCTAATCTACCAGAGTAATAATTATTTCCATTTCTAGAAAATGATAAATCATATGCTTTTTTATTGAATAAATGCGGTGAATTTGGAAAATCCTTGATTCCTAACACTGTAATATCATCCTCACTTGAACTCTCATTTACATCTTCCATCAAATATCGGAATTCATCTTTGACATGGGAAGTGGAAGAGATATGAGATTTATTGACATAATCTTTATATTCTTGTTCTAATTTAGTTCTTTCTGCATCAAAATCTAATTTATTAAGTTTCTTTGTTTCCAAATCGCTGATTGCGGTTGTATTCTGCGTTATTTTTGTATTATTGTAAACCGTTTTTGTATCAACATATGTTTTATCAGCTTTGGGATTGACTGCCGTTTCTACATATCTTTTGTTTGCGCCTTGATCGGCAACTGTTGGATCTTTCACATTGAAAATGGTGTGATTTCCCATATCCAAACTAGTTTCCATTGGAAACGCCTCTTTGCGGCTGAGAAAGATATTCTTGACATCATTATAAGAAACAAGATTGTTATAATGTGCTCCCAAATCATGCCATGTCTGTTGTTTTGAGTTTTCCACGTTGAAAAGTCCTTTCAAATCAATATCCTTCGTGACTTCATGCGTTGGTTCAGGAGCATCAGGATGGAATTTTTTCAGAGTGATCATATTCACAGCAGAAAGGTCATTGTTCTCATCCGTGTCCATATTGGTGATCAGTTTACGATTCATTTTTATTTCCCCGGGGTTAATGAGGTTTTGCCCTCGAAGGTCAAGATCTCTTGTCATATGCGAGGAACCATCAACCTGAAGTGAATCTGCCTTCAGTTGAATCAATTTGTTTTCGAGACTTGTTTCAAGAACATCAGCTTGATGTTTTGTGATTGCATCGTTATTCGCTGTTCCTTCAGCGACATTGGTCAATTTTTTGTTTTGAAGATCATAATCCCCTGAAGGCGTCAGCTTAAAACCAACACCTGGTAACCCATCTTTTCCATCTTTTCCTCTTTGACTTCCACGGGAGGTGCTTGTTTTATCCGACAACATTCCATTAGAATAACTCATTTTCATTTTTATGTGGTCTCATCAAAGTTTTTAGAAATGAATTTCCCCGGTTTATCAATATAGAGGAATGAGTATGGGTCTTTGGTTGCAGTCAAATAATCTTCTTTGCTGACATTATTATCCCGGCATAACGCGGCAATTTCATTGTTGCTTGGAAATTCATAAATGCAAAAATGCGACCAATTCAAACGGATATCTTTGGGTGTTTTATAATAACTTTGCGAAAGATAAATAACATAGCAATTCTTATGTCGGCCCCGGATAAAATAATCAACCAATGGCTTTTGATTCTTTTCGCAAACAAAATCGTCAAATATAACTATTTTTTGATTATCATCGGATAATTCAGAAACTGGAAGGATGGCATCTGGGGAAGCTTCCACGACGTCATACCCAGCTTCTTTGCTGATTGGACGGAATGTTTTCAGCAGATGCTGATATTTGGATTGGTCAAGATTTTTCGCATAGAGATAGACCTTATCATAATACAAAAGCCGAAAAATCATATCCAGAAGAACATTTGTTTTCCCCAATCCCGAAGGGCCACAGATAAGCATTCTGAAATTTTGATTTGGCATGAAAGGATGCAATTGCCTATAATTGGTTATGTGATCATTGAAATCATAGTTTGGAATCTTCATTTTATTATGTAGAACATCGTGTTCAACATCTTGTTCTACATCCCAAATTATATATGATGGATATAAAATGAGTTTATTGAAATGGCAACAACTTGCAAAAAGCAAAGCTGCTTTGGGTAAAAAAATTAATTTCGTTCATGATCGCATCACCCAGAAAAAGTTGGGTGAAGAGAGGAGGAGGAGGAGGAGGAGGAGGAGGAGGAGGAGGAGGTAGGTAGGTAGGTAGGTAGGTAGGTAGGTACGTAAACTTTATTTAGACACGGTATCAATTCACAATACATGCTCTTCCATCGAGCCGTGTTTTTAACAACAGATTAAGTACTTAACTAATTTAAATATCTAACTAAATTAATTTTCTATATAAAAGGAGGAGGAGGAGGAGGAGGAGGAGGAGAAGAAGAAGAAGAATGAACTGTATCAACTAGGTTTACCAACTTATAATGTAATGGATTTAATGTTAGGCGACTCAGGTTTAACATTCAGGGAGAAAAGAAGAGACATTATTGGTAAAAACCTAGATTTAGCAAACCATAGAAAAATCAACTGAAAGGCCGCAAAGCAGGTATCACAAAAAAGTTCAATCGAGGTGAAATAAGTGAAGAGGCAAAGCAAATAATGCATGAAAGGATAGATTATCAATTTAATGTTTTAAATGACTACATAGGTCATTACAAAAAGAAGAGAGAAGCATTGCAAGGATTAAATGGCAGAGGAATCAGCAGAGCTGGAGTCAGCAGACAAAAAAGAGGCGGGGCGATCCGATTTTTCTCCAATCCCAAAGAACTTCTCCAGAAACTTGACGTCATTATTGGCTCCATCCTTGCTGGGAATACAAACATCGACTTGAGAAATACTGGAGTTGCAATTCTCGATATTCTTCTGAAAGAAGCATTGATTAATAAAGTCCAGCATGAGAAAATCTTCAAAAACTATTTCAAACTATAAAATGGAAGAAAGAGAGATTGTTTTATCATCATACGCCGCTAAGACAGGCGGCAACAGGCCTGAAAATTTCACAACTAAATTCAATCGACCAATTGTTTTAGACCCAAATGAACAATATGTTGTTGGGCTTAACAGAATTATCAATATGAGTTTTACGTGGTATAACATCAATGCTGGGTACAATAATCAGTTGATCAGGTTCAGCTCGGACGGTGGGAAAACATTTGAAGATATCACCTTCCCTGCTGGAGTTTGGACCTATGAAGGGATTAATGATTTTATTCAAAAAGCAACAGTGGTGAAAGAAGCTGGAAAAGATGACGTTTTTCCAATCAATCTGGCTTTTAATGAAACAACCTTCAGAGTAACAATAACACTGGATGAAAATTATCAACTGGATTTGTTGCAATCCAATTTCTATGATGTTGTGGGTTTTGATAAAAAGATTCTGAAAGACAGAGTTAATGTTGGCCCCAGAGTTCCAAATTTAAGTCAAGATACTGATATGTTGAATGTTCATTGTGATTTGACAAATGATTCGCTTGTTGATGGGCAAGAGAGTGATATTATTTATTCCTTTTCAACATCTGTTCTGAGGCCATCATATAGTTTTACCCTTGAACCCAGGAGAGTAACATACAACCCTGTGAATAAAAACACAATAAGCTCCATTCGAATTTCTATCACTGATGGAAAACGCAGACTTGTCAACCTCAATGGCGTTGATACAGCTTTCTCACTTTTATTGAAAAAGGTAATAAAATGAAAAGTTATGAATTCTCGCGTTATTATAACCCCAAATTAGGACGGTTTGTTTTTCGGCATAAAGGATCCGGAGTCATTGTGGATAATATTTTTAAACCAATGAGAGCTGTAGCCACAGCAGTTTTCAAAAAATTCGCGAAACCCGTTGCGAAAAAAGCATTGGAATCAGGAATTTCTCACGCTGGAGATAAAATAGGCAAAAAAATGGTAGAAAAATCTGGTGATTTGATAATGAAAAAACTAGGGAATATGAGAAAGGGGAAAGCTCCCAGTTTAAAACAAGTTCAATCTCAACCAACGCGGTCAAGCTCAATCCCTGCCGCTTCACGATCACACGCAAACGCGTTAAGTAACGGAGAGAGTGCTAATGATATATTGAGCAGATTAATATCTGGATAGGGCATTCGAAAAAGAAAAGAAAATAATATAATATAAAATGGCTTTTAGATCGAGTGAATATCTTCAGAGAAATGAATTAGTACGCTTCCAGCTGGATAGTGTAATCGAAGCTCCAGCTAATGGACACCATCAAAAGAAAGGTGGTTATAAATTCACAATTAATGATAGATCGGCATTTTACGATTGGTATAATGCTTATTTTGAAGTACAATTTCAACTCCAGAAATTAGCAGACGGTGCTGGATATGCGGCAGCTGATAGAATAACCGTTATAAACGGTGCTCATTCATTAATTAATCACCTGAAGATTGGTTCTGCAGGAAAGATTGTTTATAGTACTGATAATCTGCATAACGTTACTTTTGTTAAAAATTTGTTAGAATACTCTGATGATTATAGCAGATCAGTAGCAAAGAACAGTTTCTGGTATTTAGATGCTAATGCAACAACAGCTGATGCTAATGGAGGATTTGAAGCAAGGCGAATACAATTTCAAGCAGTGCAAAACAATGGAGGCGGCGGCGCAAAGAACATTAATACGATTGTTCCCCTTAATCGTTTTTCCTTTTTTGAAGAACTTGAAGATAAGATGCTTGTGCCTTATGCAGCTGCAATTCGAGATTAATCTTCAACAGGATGATGAGCTAATTCATATGGCTAATGGCACTGATGAAGGAAGAGTTGTTATTAATAGGTTTTATCTTTGGGTGCCAAGACTTACACCCAAAGATTCTCTTTATGACAAATTTGTCAGTTCATTCCTGAAAGAAACGCAATGGAAATATTTAAGGGAGATGTATGCAAAATCATCTCCTACGCAGTCATCAGGATTTTTCCAGATATCTGCAAGTATTGATAATGTTAAACATATTTTTGTTTATCTTAAAAGAATCAATGATGCCGCTGCAGAAGATAGCCCTTATTTAATGGACACGTTCAAACTGAATGAGGGAGATAATAACTCATCCTTGTCGAACTGTCGATTAGAGTATGGAAATGGTGTGTTTTACCCGGAAACAGAGTATGAAAGTGAATCAAAAGTAAGAATATTCCAGGATGTCATGGCTTATGCATTGAGGAAAAATGACTACAACAGTGGGACGCAATTGAATTTAGCCAATTATAATTCGCTTTATCCGCTAATTTATTTCGATTTAACTTATCAAACTGAAAAACCGACAAGAGATCCCAAGCAGTTGATATTCAGATATAGATTGACCGCAGATGCAGCTGCAAACTTTAACGTACATGCGATAGTTCTCTATGAAGAAGAAGTGAAAATTGATAAAATTGGAAATGAATTGGTTATCGTGTAAACGCGTAATCGCGTAATATAAAAAAAAACATATATTATCATTTAAAATGACAACATATCATCCATACAAAGTAAATTTATCTGAAGGGCAAAAACACAAGCTTCAAGAGCATATAAAACAAACAGCCCCATCACGCTTAGATTAAATTCAAATCAAACAAGAGGAAATGATGAATTACTGCTGTCCGCCAATCAAGTTAAAAGAAACACTGTTGGGATGGGTAGAAAAAAAAATCAAAAAAAGGAGCGAGGCGACCGCGTCTGCGAGGAAAGGGGCTTCTTTTAGGGAAAAACAGCCCATTCAACAGCATTCCACTAGTGGGGGCAATATTGTAAGGCCACAATTCATAAACAAACCACTGAACAATATTGATCTGTTGAACTGGATTACATATCTTAGAATTCCAAATTTCAAAGGGATATATGCAAGGGATGAATTCCGACCCAAAAAACATAGCCCATGCATCTTGAATCTTGATTCGCTTAAAAATGCAGGAAATCATTGGGTTTGCTGCGTTCCCTCACATGACGGGAAATTCGTGTGGTATTTCGATAGTTTTGGGATGGGTTATCCCCAAGAATTCAGAAGTGATGGGAAACCAATAATTTACAACACAACTCAGTATCAAAACATAAACAGTGTCCTTTGCGGATATTATTGCCTGTTTTTTCTACATCAATGGTCACTCGGAAAAGATTATTATGATATCTTAAAGCCTTTGAGTTTAACGGATTCCATGTTCAATGAGAAATTCATAAAAGAATATTTCGATTAAAAATGGAATCATATTGCATTAAAGAGAAACGAAAAACTGGCTGTGTGGAACCATCCGAATATATGACTGCAAAAAATGGGAGACCTATGTGGTTTTGTCATTGTGCGTCATGTGGAATAAAGAAGACAAGATTTGTCAAACAGTCGGGAAACTAATTCAGCCCGCCTCTGGGGCGGGCTTTTTCGATATAGCCGATAGCCATTCACTCGGCGAAATGGCTTTAAAAGGTGGGGTTAAAGGGCTATACTAGTGTATCCCATAGATAGTGAATGCTGCGGTGAATTTGCTTTATTCCAACAAAAGTTGTATCATACGGTCCTGGCGAATTGGGCAGATCTTTTGCATTGTTTTGCGAGCCACATGAATACCAATTTTACTTTCCTCCACAAGGGCACATGTAATAGTTTCCAAATAGTCCAATGGTTGTAGAAACGTTCTGTCTTTGATTTAACCAAGATTGTGAAAATTTCATAGCATGAGCCAGAGATATGTTGAATATTGACATGGTAGCTAATGCGTGTGAAATCATTGAATTTCACCGAAGTTTTAAAGTCCCTATGAATTAAAAAAGAGTGATGCTTATTTGAAAGGCCTTTCAAAATGAAGAAGTATGGCGTTTAAATTTTTGTAAAATCATTTCTCGTTCAAGATAAGTTTTTGTGTTAAGCAAATTAGAAAACTGATGATGTCGTCAATGTTTACAGTATAGAGACAAATCACAAAATAAAGAATATGTCTGGAAATATTTGGGGCATGTTACTAAAACTTGGCACCAGTAATGCATCTGAGAAAAGACACAAGATAGCACATATTATGATTTAACCATGGCGCGCTTAGCTCCAATCTCTTTCTATTTTGATTAGAAAACTGCCATTTATGACTATTAGAGGAAAGGGATGGTCCTTTTCAAAACACACATAATGGCCACATGGTATCAAGTCTTCTTATTAGCCCTTTGGAAGTCAAAGGTGTGTGGTTAAGACAAAAAATGGAATGTCTTTCCTGCATGAAATCGTTCTGGACGCAAACTTGTTGCCACAACAACCTCACAGTAGGCATCATTTTGTGTCTTTCTTAAGGTACATCACTGGTGCAAAGTTTCTTTCACATTACCTTATTATATCCAGAGATATTTGTTTATTTTGTGATTTGTTTTTTACTTGAAGCATTGATGACGTCATCAGTTTTCTAATTTGCATAACACGAAAACTTAAATATCTCTGGAATGAGAGAAGATATTACAAAAATTGAAACGCCATAGTTATCATCACTTATTTTTTACTTTATTTGCACTTTAAAGGGCTTGTCTCATGAGTTGCGCATGCCCAACTTTCCAGTCTCAGATCCCATTTGCTCCTTTTGCATTTTTTGCCAGGAATTGTTTCTTTTGCTGCCATGTATAGTCTCTCATTGTGTGTGTTATTAACATTGTGTGTTATGAATTTGAAAAGGTCAGTCTGACTTTCCAAGTTGAGACTGAAATCGCGTGAACGTGCAACTCGTGAGACCGCCTTTTAATATCTAATGTCATTTCGAATGTTGACATTTTAAGTGGCAGAGAAAGAAATGAGTTGTACAATTTATAACACTATTTATTTAAGAATTCATACGTTTTTAATCATAAGGTGGTAGTTCATTGTGAAAAAGAAAACTACCAATTGCCACGTTAGAAGGTAATCTAATTACCGTATAAAATATAAAACATATAATTTAAGATTTAGAAACAGGGATTTACACTCAATAATATTATTTCACGGATCAAATATTATCTCTAACTACAAAGGAATGGCAAACCTAAAATGCGCATATCAGGAACATCGCTTATATTTACAAACTGTACTAGAAGCATGCATGAAAACGTATGCTGCAAAAATATGAAAAATGATTGTTCACAACACAACGGGAACTGATTAACTAAAATATTTTTTGTGGATTAAAGAACAAAAAGTAACTGTCTTTCAATTTCTGGTATAAATGGCAGTGAATATTTTAAAGGTGACTGCACTGGTGTAAATATTTTAAAACATTGTGTTGTTATATATTAATATTTAAAATTGGCATCACAATTTTAACAGGAACTTTTTAAGTGAAAAACTACTGACAATGTACTTCAATGAGTTAGCAAAACTGCCTGACAACCCTTTCACTTTTAAGAGTGGTCCAATTCAAATTCGGTCAATTAAAACAATTACAAAAGAAAGGACTGCTGGTCATAGTAGGACTTTAGCAAGACAGTTACTAGATTAGTTGACATGGCTCTCTCTAGTAGTGAAAGGGTTAATCTTTTGTTTTCAAATATGAAGTTGTGAGCTAACCACAACCTAACAGGAACTATAATATTAAACTGGATTAGTAAAGACTAACAAACAAAAAGGTTGTAGGATCTACAGAAGTTGAGAAGGATTCGTTGAGAAATCTGCAAGAAAGAAGCACTAGTCAGACGATGAACTGGGAACTGCTTGTAAGAAAGAAGATTTGAAACACAAGAATCGACGAAATTTCAGCTGATATTATGATACAATCTCTTTAAAAATCACGTACACATTGTCTGAAGAATTATTTCGAGGACCCAACGTGGCCCTGGCCCTGAATAATTTCTATGATCGCTCCTCGAGAACGCATCCAACGAGAGGTGTGAAAATTTGAATTCCTGAAAATTTCCACTGTCAGCAAGAAGAAACATAAAATTCCACATAAAGAAAGGCTTATATGCCGTGGTTTTGGATGTGTAAATCTCAAGTAAATCTCGATCCATAAAGTTATTTCAAGTTCTAGCAATGATTTTAAAATTTGGCTCGTAGCTACTGAACTCACCTTTTGTAATAACACCGCCGATCTACAGAAGTTGAGAAGGATTCGTTGAGAAATCTGCAAGAAAGAAAGCACTAGTCAGACGATGAACTGGGAACTGCTTGTAAGAAAGAAGTCAGCGATGAAATCGAATGTAACCGATGAATTTAGACAAATCATAGTTGAGTTAGACAACGCGTGACAGTGTAAAAATAAAAAACGCAAAAGCAACTCACCTTGCACAGCCAGCGAAAATCGAGAAAGTACATGTAAGACGTCATGACAGCGAGGCGAACAGTCATTGTTCTTCCGCACGGAATTGTGGTTAAAAATGTTGAGCTAAAGCACGGAATTGTGGTTAAAAATGTGGAGCTAAAGCACGGAATTGTGGTTAAAAATGTGGCACCAACTGCTCAATCCGAGATTTTTCCTAGCTTTTCTTCTGTATTCTCTTTTATGTTGCTGCTCGTTCGCTGCGCTCACTCCGCAGCAATAACAATCAGCATAGAAAATTGCACGAAGAACAAGTCCAAAGTTTTTGTTGCTTTTCGCGTGATTTTCAATACTTATTGTTATTATGTTCGTAATGAATTGAAATTTGGCAAGATGAAAATCAAAATCAAAATCAAAAGTTTGATCACAGGGGCACTTTAAAGTGCACATGAAGTGAAATTTCACTACCGTTTTGTTTTAGAGTTTTATGTTTGTTTATGTCACCTTTATTTCATTTTCAGTCGTTTTCTTCTTTTGCACGAAGAGGATCCACTATTTTTAGCGATTTGGAACTCCGGCCGGGGCCTGAAATTTGCGACATTTTGAGCGCGGCCAAAAAGGTATTTGTTACGTCATTCGTGTGTTCGATCACAACAAAACCTGTTGGAGAAGGGGACGAACCCGGGGCTAAAATACGCGTAGCTTTCAAACATATTTAATCGAAAGAATCCTTCCACAAGTTGCCAAAACTCCACTGTAAAACAAGTGATGCGCTCAGTTGTAAACACACTAATGACGTCACTAGAACCCAAGTCCTTGTCTAATATGCCCAACTTGCGTCGCTTGTTAAAATATGTTCCCGCCACTTCAAGTGACTTATTTACCCATCAAAATAATTCTTAAAACACCCATTTTCAGATAATCGAAAAAAAAGGTAGTGAAATTTCACTTCATGTGCACTTTAAGTTCATCTACTCTGTTTTGTATCAGAACCAAAAGCCATAATCAATTTTGGTCATCATGGTTGCTGATCACAACTGAATGACAAAATATTGCTGGAAAAATGTTATTTCGCGGTGAAATGCTAGTTCCAGCCTGGGCTGGATTGAAACTAACTGGGAAAAATTATTATTGGAATATGAAATTAACTTTTATCTTTGGTACCTGTGTATGGAAGTCATCCTAGCTATGAAAACTTTTAGTTTTAATTTATACGGTGTTCTTTGGTAAACGCACCCTTTTATCCTGCGCATGAAATGCGTCTTGGCACTTGTCTTTCGAAAGCCTCAAGCTATTAAAAAAGGATAAGAACTGAACTCAGTGAGCCGCTTGTTTCCGATTTATTTTCGGATATTGCACTTTATTTAACCTTTGATCGTACCGTTAGGTTGCAATATTATTGGAACATGTTGTAGATTCAAGAGTAGCTGTTTTTTTTGCCACTGTTTCAAGGTAGAATTGAAATTCAGATATGTAACGCACGCTTATGGTCTGCCTCCAAACGTCTCCAAACATTCATTGACATCAGTTGGTTTTTCTCGCCTTTAATTTAAGTTCACTGAGTTATGTTCGCTGCTATACCTTCGTTTGCGATGTCTTAAGGCGGGTGACCTGAAGGTAATAATACTTCTGTAAACTTTTGCGACAAATCTACGTGACAGATATATCACGCCAATAAAGACAACAAGTTCAGTTAACAGCATCAGCAAGTTTATTAATAGCATATTACCAAAAAGCAAAGTTAAATTAGACTGCAAGATATACATCAATAGTAGTAACCCTATCTGAATGGGTGTTTAACTCTTCTTATGTTCTTATGTTCTGAGGCGGTAAAAATGATGTTAATTTCTCAGCTGTCAATTAGATCCGCGCCCTATATCCGCGCCCTATATGACACAAAAGAGATAATGATGACTATGATAACAACGATGATGATGATACCAACTGACAGGTCACAAGACTTCAGCTATGAGTTGATGTTTCATAACTACACGACAAAACGTAGACCTTTTCCGAGTTAGAACACCCATTGCTCAAACTATAAAGATATTAAATTTCTATCTACATATAAAAGTTCTCAATTCATTTATATGTCGAGAAATCACAAATTTCTAAGTAAACATGCAGTCCTTGTGGTGTTCAAGAGGTAATTCTAAATGTAGTCAGTTCATTTAAAGCAAACTATGCAAATACATATTATGGTATATAACATGTACAATTTAATACTACAGTTAAGCTCTTAGTTTTATAGTTTTTTCTTCTGTTTTCTACTTTTATTATTTTTGTGTTTGTCTTTTTTGTCACATGTGACTTTAAATTGCTAGCTACCGGTAACATACTTCGCCTTTTCGACTGGTAAACGAACAAATATTAACATTTTAACGTGAATGGTAGTCTGTGCTTTGAAATAGTTGTATCTGATCAAACAATATCTTTGAAGGAGGTGTCTCGGGCTAAACTGAATAAAATGAAAAAAAAAAAAAAAAAAAAAAACTCTCGACTATTTTGTTTTACTGTGAGTGAAATGCCAAACTGAGGATTACGACAACGTTTATTCAACTGATGGTTTGACTCATTAATGAGTAATAAAGAAAAGCACCTATCACTACTTATATAGAGCGTGGTAACCTGTGGTATCGATTAATTGCCTTTCCGGGCTCAACCGAAATCACATTAGAAAGTAGTCTTTTATGTACATGACGCAGCATTTTTTGTCTCCTCAAATAGCTTGACCAATCCTCTTTGAAGACTAAAACTGGATAAATGTACAGTTATAATTTAACAAAAACATTTTCATTGACTAATGAAAACTGGTGCTACTTCAATCAGTAAATACTCAATGAATTGAAATACTTCAATCCACCATTACTGAAAAAAAAAGATTATTTTAAGACCCGCGATTAATAAAAAAACGGACAACGTTATCAAAGTGGACAAATATCGATCCATCTGATTAAGTATATCTCATTTAATGTATGATTGTCTGGTTATGAGTTTTGAACAACTTAATGGAGTTATCCATTCTTTGAAGAACCTAGCCTCCAGTGTAGACAACTCTTGGGAAAAAGAGGAATAATGAGCACGTGTTAATGGCCCTTGTGAGGGAACTGGTGAAGAAGCTAAAAATTCACTCGCCTCATCTCTCCACCCCTTCCCCGCTTTCCTCAGACATCGTCGTTATTTTAAACCTTTATTAATCGAATCTTTGTAACACTTCTCATAAAGCCAGGGTCACGTCCCGGTTATCTGATAGTGAGCTTGGGCTGCCTGCGAGTGAACTTCAAACTTGAAAACGGCATGGCACCCTTAAATTTATCGGACTTTTAATATCACTGTTTAACCCACTGACTCCCCTGTTCAACACTCAACGTTTATTTAGCATAAAAACAAACAGATTGTATTAAATGAATAAGTTTTCCTCACTCTTAAGTCAGCAAGGCCTTCACCCCAATAAACTATAACTTCATGACATTGCCGCCACGTGTTTCCGAAATTTAAACCATTTTGCTTTTGATTATGGGTTTTTGAAACTGCCATCAGACGATTATGAAGCTCGAGATCAAACTTTCTTCTTGTAAATTCCAAGAGTATTTTCTGGCAGCTTTGAAGACCGAAGTGGGGGGTCAGCAAAAAGAAAACATTCAAGTGCATGTGATTGACGTTTGCGGGGCGTGGGTGTCTAATAACATCTATGAAATTTCCAAAAATGAAATCCGACAGCTGTAATTGGATACACAATCCTCGGTAGGAAAAAAGATGGCGACTGGTACATTTACCCATAATTCTTAGCGCACAAAAAACCTTAACAACGTTCATAAAAATGTAAAGAAAAGTTATAAAATCTTCAAACCTAGTCTACACATTGTCCTTAGTACTGGAACAAATATTGTAAAAATTTGGCTTTCTTTGTGCCTTATGTGCTGTGTTAGGTCCGCAAGGTATTGTGGTAAAATGAACAGCCGCCATATTTTTTTCCTATGGTGGATTGTGCGCGCATATAGCAAATCACTATGGAGGGGTTAAAATCAATATGGAGGTAAAAACCCTTACCATGTTACTCTAAGAGTTACCAGCTTCAACCAATCAAATCTATTCATTTTGAGACGCGATTACTCACGCTAACATTACCACAAATACACCAATCACAGGAAAGAAAGAGGTAATATTACTACCGAGGAATAATAGATGTTTCTTAAACCGCGTTAATGTAAACAAGAAACTTGCCGAGAATTAACGAAAGCACTAAGGATTAGGGAACAGTGAAAATTAGACGCTCTTTTCTTGGCATTGCATGCAAAGTAGATATTAATTTTGGTGAATTTTGTCTCGGCTGACTAGCGTTCTTTATCTTTGAACTTAAATTAGTCATAAGGTCACCACTGAAGCTTGAATGCTCGTCCATGAATAAACCAATCACGACAGGGCGAAGGCGCGCGCCAAACGTGAGTAACTTTCGGCTTATTACGTTTGTGTATTTTCGCTACTGATGTTCATTGCTTATCTCTTCAAACAACACCATCCCACGAGTACTATTAAATACAATGTGTTCACACCGATCATAAAAGAAAGAGTATTACAATATAATAGAAAGGCGCGCCTCGTTCAGTTTCTCAGAAGTTGTTAAAACCTAGACGGAATGATATTGGTGATAATTAACGACAAAAAAAAAATGTTAACGTATTAATAATTTAAATTAGCCTTTTCATTTTTCGCTGTAGATTAAAAAATGTTTTAACTTATGGTGACCTCTGTATCGGCTCATAACCGGCTTATTCGCTTTTGTATTATTTTTACCACTGATGTTTAATGCTTATCTCTCTCAGACCGCGAGTTATGCTAGCCACGGTAACATAACTATGCCATTTTGCGAACATTTTCAGCTTTCTCAATTGCAGCTAAACAAAAATTACATAAAACGAATGTAGCTTGATTAAAACTGCATTCTGTACTCAAGTATAGACGGAACTGCAACCCTTCCGAAGATATTCCTCAGTTGCAATGTATGGCAGAGTCTCAGTCCCAAACAATAGTTACCGATTTCCTTATCGTCCTATTCTCGAGTTAACCTAGTCGCATATCTGTAATTAAACAAAGTGAAAAACGCCAACGAAATAGTCTGATTGCATATTTCAGGAAGAACAGTATTTTCTGAGGTATCGTGAATTTGGGATAAACGGTTTATTTAGGTGTTTTCAGCGATGAAGATTGATTTTGGATTAAGGTCACGCAGCACACTACCTTGCAAATATGTCAAATTTGTCAGCTAAAGAACCCAAGGCATTTAGCTTATTTGCAGTACTGTTTGGGGTTTCGAGGACCTGTCGTCTCCTGAACATTATAATAACCATAATAAACTGTGTTTCGTGATACAAACTGGTGTTGTAGAACAGTTATATTGTGCTGCCAGAATTAAAGCTCTGTGCCATGGTCGGGGTGTCTAGTGTTCAGTACCTGTTCTGCTACAAAAATGATCACAATGTCCGGATGAGCCATGTGCAATCATTTTTTGTCTCCTACCCGATTAAGATAGGCAAGAAAGAGTCATTTACGGCGAAATAGCGCAAAACAAACATTGTAATTTCAAATGGAATATTTCATTTCCATATTTTCATTACCTTTGGTGTGCGTGCGAAATATAAAGAGTTTGCGTGAAAACACAGCAACGAACACATTTTTACTACTGATGAAGGCAGCATTGCCGAAACGTCTTTTTAACACTTCTTACAGCGTGAAACTTAACACTTTGTCACGTAACTATAATTAACGCTGCGCAGGATACATATTTATTTACCACTAAAAACAAAATCCGCCACGAAACTTGTTCTGATAAGCGACGAAGGAGAGATAAGACTTTATTGTATTATTCGGATGGTACATGAATTTGGGAAGACCTTTCTTTGTCGTCTATCAAGGGATGATTAGGTTCCCAGCCTAAAATTAATTATTCCCAACTCTAGTTTAATCTACAATTATAATAAACTGGTTCAAGACTTCAGAGGTAGTTCATCGTTTTATTACTACAGCACTGTTTCGTATGGTCAAATGATGACCACACTCAACAGGTAATATCAACGATTGACCGTTAAATTACAAAACCTGGCTATAAAATCGGGAATACGGTTGCTATGAGATATAAAAACATGGGTTATTTTATCATATAAATCATGTGAGTGCTATTTATAATTTGGGAGATTGTGTTACTTTATTATAAAGTTCTTGAGGAGGTATCTGTCCCTGTGGGGGCATGAACTTGCTAACTCATTTCGTTTGTTTAGACTGCAGAGATCCTTTTTACAGATGATTATGAATTTTTCAAAAAGACATAAATTACATTTCTTAGTAATGTTGTTGTAAGGTTTGCATTGTTTGATGATTTTCCACTTTAGGCTGAAAGGCTTGTTGTTGTCTTTGAGTGTCCATATGTGTTTTGATAATTCAGTTTTGTCTCTTGTTTTGATTTCGGAAGGAAGATGTGCCCGGGGGGGGGGGGTACTCCCTATAATGGGCTATACGGGGATGCTCCGCCCGAAAGGGGTACCTTTTTGAGGCTGGAGGTATATGAAAGGGTCGTGATTTCACGAGTTGAAGTATATGAAAGGGTAGGGATTTCACGAAGAATAGGAAAGGGAACCGAAAACACGCCGTTGAGGCGTAAAAAAGGTAGGGAAAACTGCCATTTAAGTCTTATAAAAAGGGCCTTTCAAAATATATCAAACAGACGCAAGTAAAGGCTATATGAAAGGGGTACCATTTTCATTGAAAGGTATATGAAAGGGGTACCATTTTAAATGAAAGGTATATGAAAGGGGTACCTTTTCTGTCAAAGACGGTATATGAAAGGGTAAGGGTTTGGACCTCGGGGCGGAGCATCCCCGTACAAAACGTTGTTGAGTACCCCCCCCCGGGAAGATGTGTGGTTCCTGTAACGTTCTTTGAAGTTTGTCGCGAGTCCTACGTATGAATCTGTTGATGTTTCAGTTGTGACTGTTGCTTGGTAAACTACGTTTGTTGTGAGGCATTTTCCTTCGAGGGGACATTGATTTTTTTTTCGGCAGTTACACTCTTTGTCGAGTGTTTGTGACTGGTTGCAATCTGATAGCAGTTTTTTGTTGTGTGACGAGATGTTTGTTTTCATGTTTGGCATGCAAGAGTAGCTTAGCTTTAGTGTGTGGCGGTTGAAGATCTTGTGTAATGGGTGATTTTTCGGGAAGTATCTGCCGACGATATTTAGGAACCTTCTTCCCAGATTGGTCTTCACGTTGGAGTTCCATGGTGGGTTATACCATATTACTCTTCTTTGGCGATTTTTGTTGCGCTTTTGGGCTGGCTGTGGGTTATATGCGAGCTTGTAGTCGTAGCCACTTTCGTCAAGGGCTTTTTGGTAAGGAGGGATGGCGGCATCAAAAACTTTCTTGCTTGATGAAATGCTGGTTAGTCGCTTGTTTATGTTTTCCGGGATATTCTTTAGTAGTGCAGGAGGGTGGTTGCTTTGACGGTGGACGTAGAGAAGTTTGTTGTTTGGTTTCATGAAGGGCTTGTAAGATTCACTTGTGAGGTCGAAGATCACATCTAAAAAGTTGATGGTCTTCTTATTAGCTTCAATTGTGATATTTAGGCCATTAGATTTGAAAATGTTGCTTACTTCTTGCTTTGTTTTCTCAATTTCTTTAGGTGTAGCTCTACATACCGCCAGGCCATCGTCACGGTAAAGGCCCACTCGAGCTTTAAACTTTGCCGCGATCAGGGATAACATGTAGACTCCTACTAGCTCGCATGTCTCGGCCCCATCATACGAGCCCATCGTCACATCGAACATGTCGTCGGTGTTCTTCTTTGCCCATGGCGTGTTCTGGTGGTATAGCAGTGATTTTTTCGCATGTATGATAATATGGCGGTCTTGTGGGGTGATGCACGTGAATTGTGATGCTTAGTCTAGTGCTTTCTTTAAGAGTTGTTCAGAGATGGATGGATAGAAGTCACATACATCGAAGGTTACGAATGCTCCTCTAAGAGTTGAGCGCTCTCTGAAATACATTCAAATCAAGTTCAAGAATTTATATATAATTTATAACCTGTTATCTAGCGCACAATATGTCAATTAGGATTAGCGGTTTTCAGAGTTAAGTTTCAATTTCACTGAATGTATATCTGCAAATGTTGAAAAAATAAAAGCATTGCAGAAAAACTACAGTGTGGATGTTATACAAAAAATACACCAGAAAGAGATACAGAAAAGCAGACAGAAGTGACATTGGCAACGCGAAGTCAGATGATGCGAGTCAAAACGTCGAGGTCATGGCAAAATGGCCACTGCCATGCATGAAACTACGTTTAGTGGCATTCAGTACTGCATCCCATTTAAATCACAATGAAGAATGGAAAAGGATCAGCGGTAGCACTCGTTACACATGTAAAGATCATGACGAAAAGTGGGTAAGTTTCAATTTATTGCAATTAATTCGCGACAACATATTAGGAGACTTACAAGGCCGATTCATAACAAGCTATTGGTTTCGCCTATATTTGAATTTACCTATAAGACTATAAACACTAATTGTAGATTAAACTGGAATTGGGAAAAATTAATTTTAGGCTGGGCAGCTAATCATCCCTTAATACACGACAAAGAAAGGTCTTCCCAAATTATGTACCATTCGAATAATACAATAAAGTCTTATCTCTCCGTCGTCGCTTATCAGAACAAGTTTCGTGGCGGAGGGAGCTTTAATTCCGGCAGCACAACATAACTGTTCTACAACACCAGTTTGTATCACGGAACACAGTTTATTATGGTTATTATAATGTTCAGGAGACGACGGGTCCTCGAAATCCCAAACAGTACTGCGAATAAGCTAAATACCTTGGGTTCTTTAGCTGACAAATTCGACATATTTGCAAGGTAGTGTGCTGCGTGACCTTAATCCAAAATCGATCTTCATCGCTCGAAACACCTAAAAAAACCGTTTAATCCAAATTCACGATAGCTCAGAAAATACTGTTCTTCCTGAAATATGCAATCAGACTATTTCGTTGGCGATTTTTACTTTGTTTACCGGACCATTTAATTACAGATTTGCGACTAGGTTAACTCGAGGATACATATGCTAAGGAAACCAGTAACTATTGTTTAGGACTGACTGCAGTTCCGTCTATACTTGAGTACAGAATGCAGTTTCAATCAGGCTACATTCGTTTTATGTAATTTTTGTTTAGCTGCAATTGAGAAAGCTGAAAATGTTCGCAACATGGCATAGTTATGTTACCGTGGCTAGCATAACTCGCGGTCTGAGAGAGACAAGCATTAAATATCAGTGGTAAACATAATGCAAAAGCGAATAGGCTGGTTATGAGCCGATACAGGGGTCACCATAAGTTAAAACAGTTTTTTAATCTACAGCGAAAAATGAAAAGGCTAATTTGAATTATTTATACGTTAAGATTTTCTTTTCCGTCGTTAATTATCACCAATATCATTCCGTCTAGGTTTTAACAACTTCTGAGAAACTGAACGAGGCGCGCTTTTCTATTATATTGTAATACTCTTTCTTTTATGATCGGTGTGAACACATTGTATTTAACAGTACTCGTGGGATGGTGTTGTTTGAAGAGATAAGCAATGAACATCAGTAGCGAAAATATACAAACGTAATAAGCCGAAAGTTACTCAGGTTTGGCGCGCGCCTTCGCCCTGTCGTGATTGGTTTATTCATGGTAATGTTAGCGTCCATGACATGTATGTTGTTATAAGAGATGAGCATTCAAGCTTCAGTGGTGACCTTATGACTTATTTAAGTTCAAAGATAAAGAACGCTAGTCAGCCGAGACAAAATTCACCAAAATTAGAAATCTATTTTACATGCAATGCCAAGAAAAGAGCCTCTAATTTTCACTGTTCCCTTATCCTAAGTGCTTTCGTTAATTCTCGGCAAGTTTCTTGCTTACATTAACACGGTTCAAGAAACATCTGTTATTCCTCGGTAGTAATATTACCTCTTTCTTTCCTGTGATTGGTGTATTTGTGGTAATGTTAGCGTGAGTAATCGCGTCTCAAAATGAATAGATTTGATTGGTTGAAGCTGGTAACTCTTAGAGTAACATGGTAAGGTTTTTTTTTACCTCCATATTGATTTTAACCCCTCCAGAGTGATTTTGGCCTGTGTAAAGAGAATTTTTTAATTGGTACGATTAAAACAAATATAATTGTTGATCGTCTAATGTATATTTTACTTATTGTGCGCCGATCAACTCAAGACTTCAACATCACCCCCTCCCCCTCCCCGGACAACCCACCAGGCATTTGAACTTTTGATGATTGGCTTGTTAAAAATTCCGTCCCCCGGAATAAAATTTCGTTCAAATGCCCTATCCTAGTGCCGGACTTGGCGGTCAAATGCTCATCCCTTTGGGAGAAATGTTCAAATAATAATAATAATAATAATAATAATAATAATAATAATAATAATACTAAAAAGGCGACATTGAGTGATTACTCGTGCGATCAGCAAATGTTATAAAATTTTTAGTAAAGTCGCCTATTAGCTTTTCTTTTGGCGGTGCTGTTGGGTTTGGAACAAATCGCTTGCAAACATCTATCCACGATGTGGAAATCTATTAATCACACTAAACGCATTTAGCACCTGAATGCAAAGTAGCATTTTTGAGTGAGGTTATTGTTCATTTTACAGTGTTTGTTTATTCGCGATTCGATGGCTGTTCATGCTCTGCGGACAGGAACTACTTTATGAAATAGGCAAGATCAGCGACCTTCACTTTCAACGCGTTGACCGGCAATCAGATTCACTATTTCAAGCTATAAAATCTGCAAACTATTTGTCAATTTAATACTCTCTAGTTTTAATGCATACGTTTAAAAGTACTAACGAGCTTTAGAAAGTCCTTTATGTTGAGCCATTCACTCACGAAAACAAAATCTTTCGCCCTAAACTCATCCATATGAAAAAAAAAAAAACGGTGACCACGTGTATTGCGCTCGAATTTTTTTAACTTGACACTTCCGGTTTAAATTCCCACAAAGAAAAGTTCAAATTCTCTTTCCCCGGGAAGGGCTTTCGCGTGAAATTCTCTACTTCTCGGGCACGAATAGTCAAATGCCAAAGGTATACCCTGGGGGGGGGGGGGGGGATTTTGAAGGTTCGAATTGATCGCGCATTACGTTGTTCCATGTGTCTATTAAGTGCTTATTAAGGGTAGAGAGCAAATTACAGTCACCGATATCGCTTGCCGCGTTTGCTTCCTCATTTTCATAATTACAATTTTAAATGAATTTTTGTGTACCGTGCTTAGCTGTATTGTACTTGTGTTTTTTAAGTACCACAATAGCGTAGATTACAATCAGGTGTAGAATTAAAGTAGTACACATAGTAGGTACCGCAGTTCCGTACTTGGATGTAAGTGGAAAAATAACAGCAGGCCCCCCAGTTAAAACACACCTTCCTGCGGACCTTACCAGCGTCCACTGTGGGGTGTGCACCATTCATCCAACCGGATCCATAAGTACGACACCTTGAACTTGGTACACAATAAGTAGGCATTCTTGTACCTGCTGCTCCTTGAAAGCGATACCACCCAGGAGCAAGATGACTGTCACATGTCTTACGTCCCTCTGGGTACGTAACCCTTCTGTCTGCGCTAGTGAGGCTTCGGTAATAGCGGCATTCTGATTAACACAGAAAAAAAAATAATTCAAGCGAGTCAACAAGTTAGAAAGACAACCTGGTCATGTGATATTTGGTGACCTCTAGTGATTTGTGTTTAGCCTGTCAGCACTGGGCAGAGGTTGGAAGGAATTTCATACCGCTTGCCTCAATAGTAGAGGTAAAAGGCCGATTCTGGCTCATTTCCATTTTTACATCATTTTTCAGATCCCCTTTGTTACCCAAAATGAGGATTTTCCGAATTTTCTTCCGTCGACTCTCAGCGCTTTTCTAAAACTCATCGCAAATTCCAGCGTAAACAAAATCCAAAAAATAAAGTCCCAAAAAACCCTGTAGCTATCAAGCGACATCTTTGTCGTTAATTTACGGGTTACAAAAACAACATCTTTAAAATCCTTGATTATGAGCGATTCTATTACGTTGAATTTTGATTGATTTTTTGTGTTATTTCAGGCGCTAACGCCTCAAGCGGCAATGCCCCCAAGCAAGAGTGTGTATTCCATCGTTGCAAATGAAGCGTTTATCATCGTTAGCACTCAAGGCAATCTTGTTGATTGTTTCAGAGTATATTTCATGTTTCTGACTTCTGATCACGTTCATTTTTCTCATTTGCTTTGCTTTTGTTAACAAGCAGTTTTTATAGTCTTCATGCGTTATTTTCTTCTTTGTTACTGCCTTTGAGATCCCTTTGCATTTCTTTGTTCCGCCTCCTTCATGCATCTTATAACTATAGAGTTTTGATCTCAATCCGACAAATTGTTCAATTATCTTTCCACCAGCTTCGTCCTTCATTAACCCAATGACTTTCTTGTTCAAACCTGTGGGAATTCCTGATGGGTGATCTTTAGGGATATCACTTGTGTCAAACTTTTCTTTAACATCATTGCTGATGTCTTTGAAGAAGTCTTCAGTTTCAATTTCATAGGCAAGGCTGTCTGTGTCTGTGAATAACAACTGCGCCTTTTTCCAATTCTTTTTCATATAATTATAGTGAAAATCAACCATCAATGTTTTTGACAGATCAAGAATTGCCATTCCACAATAAACCGGTTTCTTGAATTTTAATCTTGTTCGTTTCATATGCATGGCAATCAGGTTTTCATCAAATATGGTCAAATGTTGGAAGTTAGGTTTTGCAGCTAGTTTTTTGGCTTTTTCTTCATCATTCAGCAGGCGTATATCTACAAGTTTTCTGATGTTTTCCATGGTTTTCCCAAACACTGAATTATTCATAAGTTTGAAGAAGTCTTTTTCAAATGCATTTTTCCCCTTCATTCTAAGCTGCGTGTTTTTCATGATATAGCTTTTCAACCATGGTTCTTCCTTGAGTTTTATTCCTCTGTGTTCTTTTTCACAATCAATCCAAGGCTTTCATATAGTTCTAGATTCTTAGTGTGTAGAATGTAACGTTCTTTATCGTTAAGATTTGGCACTAGTTTTTCAACTTTATTTATTATTTTACGTTCAGGAGCAAGGGGGTAATCATTATAAAAATCATGTAATTCTTGCGGATATATCAAATCCACTTCCAAGACACATGGAATGTTTTTCCAGTTTGCTAATTCTTCATCAGTCATCCACTCAAAACCACCCACAGGAAGTGGTTGTATCATTGCCCACCCATAAAGATTATCTGCATCTAAATATGGGATGAAAGTTGATGGTTTTGTTGGATCAAACCGATCACCCATGTATTTATTATTTGCCTTTCCTAAACGATGTGTTATTGTTGAAATTCCGCCGCGAGTTCCTTGTCCAAAGAAAAGCAGCATAACTGGATCATTTAACAAGTCCAGTTTCACATTGCTTTCTTTCAGCGCAGCATCCCAAGCTAATCCAGGAGCTGTATAATACCAAGCAGGATCCAACCCATAATGTTCCGGGCAGACTTTTCGGAATTCTTCAAACACATCAACCAACAGGCATACATCGGTCTTCAGATATAGATCATGGTATTCGCCCATGGTTTCTATGCCAAATTCTTTCCATACATTCTTAGCATGTTCATAATCTTTATTAGAAATGTGAGAATCGTTCAAAATTGAATAAAAGTCTTCTTTCTCAGGAAGGGATGTTTCGTTAAATTTCTCAAATGAATCCATCCAATCATATGGGTAGACACCTTTCCTTGTCACAATATCAACTTGAAACACTTGTGAGAGGCCGCGATACGAGGGAAATAAGCTCTCTTTAATGAATCAACCAGTGACTTAAATATCCTGCTTATTAAATATTCGCGTTGACACATTACGTAACCCTAATCTAAATAACAAATACAACAATGCACGATAGGCATTCGTCACACCTTCCCTCTTTCAAAAGAGAATAAGGCAAATAGAGTACATAAACAAACTGCTCGACTTATCCCTAACTTGTATACCAAAACACTACAAAACTCAGAGTTCAGCGTTAGTTCAGAATAAAGTCTTGAAATCTTTTCGGGGGCCTTCTTTCTCTCTGCGATCTACGAAGGTTAGTTGACGGCACAGAAGAGGGCACAGGAGAGGGGACAGGAGATGGAGTTCCCTGTCGACCTCGTTCGACGGATGTTGGCACTGACTCAGGAATAGAGGGCCCTTTTGACTCAGGTATATCAGGCGGAAGAAAATTTTCTCCGGGAGATTCTGCGTTACTGCGACTGGATTGAAGGGTAACAGGCAAATCAAACCGATCAGCAACAGGCGGTTCTCCAGTGCTCAGCAGGTCACGGCGGTTACGACGGTAAACAGCATCACCAGTCTTTACCAGGTAACTGCGCGGACCAGCAAAACCCACGCACTCGGCGGGAGACCAAACTTTCTCACCCGGACACCTCACACGCACAGTCTCGCCAAGGTTGATGGGCTTTAAAGGCTTCACATGTCGATCGTAATAATTCTTTTGGCGCCATTCCTTTCCGGCCAACGCACGCACATCACCACGTAGTGGATAACTTGGTTTTAAAAGAGACTCCGACATTGGCAGAAGTGTACGACATCGACGACCCATCAGGCGCTGCGAAGGACTGGTATTCATTCCTTCAGAAGGCGTATTTCGCCAGTCGAGTAGAGCTTGAAATTCTGACACACCGGTTTCTTTGCATTTCTCAAACAGACGTTTCACTGTCCGCACAGCGTTACCATTTGATTGAGGATAGCGAGGCAAGGTAGTAACATGATTGAAAGACCAACTCTTTGCGAACACTTGAAACTCATTAGAACAGAACTGCGGCCCATTATCCGTCACCAGGGTCTCAGGAATCCCAAAACGCGCAAATATAGTCTTCAACTCGCGAACAACAGCTTGCGTTGTGGTAGAGCCAAGACGCGCCACGTCGATGTAGTTGCTAAAGTAATCAGAAACAACCAAAAGGGTACGCCCATGCAGTTCACACAGGTCAGCGGCTAACTTGGCCCATGGTCTTGCAACTACTTCATGTTGAAGGAGCGGTTCTTTAGTTTGGGACCCACGATGAGCCAAACAGGCGTCACACCTGGAAACATAATCTTTGACATCGGACGCCATCATAGGCCAAAAAAGGCATTCTCGAACCCGCCGCAAACACCCTTCGATACCAATATGGATCGCATGAGCCACGGACATTAGTTCCTTGCGCATACAAGCTGGAACAACCAAACGCGGGCCCTTGAAAATTAAGCTGCCTTGAACAACCAGCTCATCACGTAGATCAAAGTAGGGTCGAAGACACATAGGAACGTCGGACTTTCTCTCAGGCCAGTCACATTGAATGACAGTGCGCAACTGCTTCAGAACTGGATCATCAGCCGAAGCATGGGTTAACTGTTGCCAACGCTCGTCACTTACAGGTAAGTTAGCTCTGTGGTCAACCTCTTCCAGCTCTCGAACAAAAATACAGCAATTGACTTCAGGCAAATAGGCACGGCTTAGAGTGTCCGCAACCAACATCTTCTCTCCTTTCAGGTAAGTGAAATCCAGACTGAACTTTTGCAGCCTGAGCAGCATCCTCTGTAGACGCTTAGGGGCTGTACAAAGTTCTTTCCGGAAAATGGACTCGAGGGGCTTGTGATCTGTCTGCACTCGAACACAATCACGGCCATAAATGTACGCATCAAACTTCTCACACGCGAAGACAATCGCCAACAACTCCTTCTCAATCTGGGCGTAATTTACTTCCGTGTCAGTCAACGCGCGCGACGCATATGTCACAGGCTGCCCACCTTGTAGTAACGCCGCACCAAGGCCACGCTGAGATGCGTCACATTGAATGGTAACCTCTTCTTTCAGATTGTGAAAACGAAGCACAGGCGTAGCGGAAACTGCTTGCTTAAGGCGCTCAAACGCACTCTGTTGCGGCTCGTCCCAGATCCACTCAGCATCTTGGCGGGTGAGGTCTCTCAGTGGCTTTGTAATATCAGACAAACGCGGCAGAAACTTTCTAAGGTACTGACACAAACCAAGGATTCGCTGCACGCCAGCTACATTTTCCGGCGGGGGCATCTCGCAAATCGCCCGAACTTTAGATGGATCTGCGCGAAGACCTTCACCGGTAGCCACATGACCAATAAAAGGGACTTCTTTCATTCTAAGCTGCAACTTTTCGCTGTTCAGATGAACTCCGCGCTGATCACATCTCTGAAGAAACGATAGAAGATTCCTGTCGTGGTCCTTAATTGCAGACTGCCACGATTCACCATAACCGACAACAACAAAATCCTCCGCAATGACCTCAACACCCCTCAATCCTTCAATCAACTCATGCATTTTACGCTGAAACACCTCAGGTGCAGATCTGATCCCGAACGGCATCCTTTTCCAGCGGTATCTCCCAAACGGTGTATTAAACGTAGTACAAAACGAAGACTCCTCATCAAGAACAACGTGCCAGAACCCGTTGGAGACATCAAGCGACGTGAAAACTTTAGCTCCGTGAAGACGGGAAGCTACTTCTTCAATCGTAGGCATTGGATAGCTTTCCCGCTGCAAAGCACGATTAAGATCCATCGGATCCAAACATATGCGTAACTTGTCATTCTTCTTTGGTACGACAACCATCGAGCTGATCCAAGGGGTGGGCTTTGTCACTCGAGCAATAATTTCACGTTTCTCTAAATCTTCAAGGGTCTCTCTAAGACGTTCGCGGATCGCAACTGGAACTCTGCGAGGAGGATGTTGCACTGGCCTAGCCGACTCATCCAGCACCATGTGATATTCGCCCGCAAGTGCACCCACGCCATCAGCGAAGACACGAGGAAAGCTCTCAATCAGCTGGTCAACGAAGACCGGGGAACTGGCCAGAACATCATGTGTGTAAACCTCACCATCAGACTCCTGCGGTCGGTTTAACTGGTCATTGTCCAAGAATGGGTCTGACTTTCTTGCTGTCAACCAAATTGCAGTCAAGCAGGCATCTGAAATCTCCACGCCATACACGCAAACGAACTTTCCCGAGGATAGGAATTGAAAGACCACCATACGAAATAATCGCCGTATTGACAGGGGTCACATTGCACAAATCAACATCCTTAGTGGCTTTCTTGTATAGATGCAAAGGGACAACATTGCACTGAGCTCCAGTATCGGGCTGAAAACGAAGATAATTTCCAGATTCCAACTTCAACGTTACCAGTTGAGAATCGTCCAACGTTACAGCCGAGATTTCTTCCACTCCAAACACTTCGTCCGAAAACTCATCTTCAAAACTATACACAGGATGCGTGCGAATCGTGGGCTTAGGCGCGTGTTCAAAACATACGTTCGCGAAATGATTTTTCTTGCCACTCTTATGACAGCTCCTTCCAAAAGCTGGACAGTTCTCACGCTTTGCTAAGTCATGCTCACGTCCGCAAAATTCACAACTATTTCCCCGCGTGTTAGCATTTCTCGAGCCACGACCGCGCCTACGTTTCCCTCTTTTAGGCTTTTTAGACACAGCATTCACATTTCCGGCATCTGCAACGCTTAAACCAGCATCGCCGACAACCCTCATCTGCTGTATCATGGACTCGTGAGAACGACAAATCTCATCAGTTTTCTCCAACGACAAATTCTTCTCACGAAGAAGCCTCTCACGAACCTTTGAATCGCGAATTCCAAACACGAGCTTGTCACGTAAAATCTGATTGGGAGTAATCGATTCGAACTCGCACCTTTCCGCTAACTGACGAAGAGCTGTCCGATAGTGATCGTAAGACTCTCCCGATTCTTGCATTCTAGAATAAAACTTATATCTTTCAAAAGGCACATTTTTAAGTGGCTGACAGTACGCTGCAAACTTTTGTAACACAGGCTCTATCTTGTTTTGGTCGGAGTCGCTCGCCCAATCCGTAAACGTAGCGAAAACTTTCCGCGCTTCAGCTCCGACTACGGTTAGCAACGTTGCAACTTGTACGGCTTCGGATTCCTGGTGCAACTTCATAGCAATCGAGTAATTCTTCCAAGCTTGCCCAAATTCCTTCCACTTTTCTGCTGCGTTCGAATCATGAATATCAAGCGGTGGAGGCGGCGGTAAAGCAAACAAAGCACCTCTAACATTAGACGTATCTGCAGACGACGGATGAGGAATGGATGAGGAATCAAGGCTTTATCGAGCTTTGATGTCGTTCAATTCCGCTTATAATGACGTTTTGAGTGGGCCGTTGATAACTGGAGCAAATTTCAAAAATTTTTATGGGATGTTGAACTTCGATCTCCGAAAATAAGAAGATGATGTGAAAGATGCGGTCGTTTCTTTGACGTTCAGCAAATAATACACCTTACACATCGAATGCTTTGGTGCTGCATGAAAAAGAAATTGAATTATATACAGCTTCTAACAAACTTCTGATCAAAGCTTGATGCCGTGCTCGGAATATTATTTCAATATTAAAAATATTGAAATGACAACCTATATCGAATACCATGTAAATTTGTGTGATGGGCAAAAAGCAAAGCTTGCAAAAGCTGTAAAAAATGCATCACCGATCACCCTACGACTTTCAAAAGATCAATTGAAGGCAAATGATGAATTGATGCTAACAAAAACACAAATCAATAGGATAAAAAGAGCAATTAACGAAAGAAACACAAATAAGAAAAGCTGTCAAGCAGGGAGGAAGCGTTTGGAGTTCTTTGATATCTCTTAGCACAAAGTTGATTCCTTTTGTTACAAAAGGGGCAACAAAAGTAGCACCACATCTTGCTACAGGAGCATTGAGTGCCTTGGGGAGTCTTGGGATTGATAAAATATTTGGAAAAGGAATTCAAATTCCATTCAATTTTCTACCTCAAGTTTCAAAGCTAAAGGAACTGACTCAGAGACAGTTAAATTCTGTTAAAAAAGGACTTCAAAATGGAAGAGGAATAAACTTCAAACCATCTCAAAAACAAATAAATGGTGGCCTCCTGGGAACACTTGCGGCGATAGGATTTCCAATGGCTATTGAGCTTGCTTCTAAACGTTTCGGGTCAGGGTTGCAAGTACCAAAAAGAGCTGGCGGTTTGCAGGTGTCGCCAAAACCAGGATTGCTTCCTTATATGCCACCGCCCTTTTTTAAAACATGGGAACAGCAAGGGCGAGGGCGAGGACAAAATAAAAAATCTGCAAAGGGAGCGAAGCGACCGCGACTGAAAGGAGAGGGGAGTTTGCTGGGGCCAAACCTCCCCTTCAACAGCATTCCAAGAATAGGATTGATTCTGTGAGTGACAAACCGCCTTTCAAAGATATTCCTATTTCAAACTTTGATATTCTCGACTGGGTGAGGTTTCTGAAAATTCCCAATTTCAAAAGAATCTTTTCAAGAGACTCAAAAGATCATTTGCATAAAAATGGTTCCTGCATAATTAATTTAGATGATTCGGTTGGGAACGGAACGCACTGGGTTGCAACATTCATCACGAAAAATATTGTCTATTACTTTGATTCATTCTCAATACCGCCCCCAATTGAATTTGTAGAATATGCAGAAAAAATTGGGAAAGAAATAATTAACAATTATGGTCATGCAATTCAAGATTTGAAATTTGTCCGATGTGGATATTATTGCTTATATTTCTTGAATGAGATTCGGAGAAAATCATTCTATGACGTGTTGAAGGTTTTTTTCATTGAGTGATCCAAGAAAGAATGAAAAGTTCATAAAAGAATATTTCGACTAAAAATGGAAACATATTGTATCAAAGAAAAACGAAAAACTGGCTGCGTTGAGCCATCTGGTCATATGAAAGCAAAAAATGGAAAACCCATGTGGTTCTGCCATTGCGCTTCATGCGGCATTAAAAAGACAAGATTTGTTAAACAGTTAAACTAATTCAGCCCTTCTCGGGGGCGGGCTTTGGTGAACTGGTTATGGAAGGCCTGACTATGCATGCATTGCCTTGGCTAGGGGAAAAGGCTGTTGAAATGGGCCGTTATGGAGCAAGTGAATTGTTGAGAAATAAAAACACATAGAAAAAAGCATTAGATTTCACTCTGGACAAAGCAAAACCATTTCTTGCAAAGACAACTGCTGATATGATCAATCAATTAAGTACTAACATTAGACCTGATAGAAAATATAAAACAGATAGAAAGGATCTCGATGGGGCTGGCATTGATGTTCATAAATTAATTGGGAGACTCCCGAAAACACAAAAAGGTTTCACTCTTCCAGGACATCATTATACAGGGCCGTATAACCCGCTCCACGAACAGCTTAGGTTCGATCCGAACACTGGGGAAATTCTACAAATTTATCAAAAACCCACAGGTAAAACAGATGCAGTTGCTATGCAACATGACGTTGATTATTAAGTCTGTGTAAATAAACCAGACCCACGTAAATGTAAAAACAAAGCAGACAGAATAATGGTTGCCGCTTTGAATGCGATTCCATGGAAACAGAGAAAGTGGCGCCACTCGTTAGCTAGAAATGTAATCAATACGAAACAGAAACTTGGACTTGGATTGCCAAAAACGGAAGGAGGTTTTGAGTATTGGCTGGGCTCAAAATCTGGCAGAAGAGTTACACCGTCCGATTAAATGTAGATTTAAAAAGAGGAGAGTTATTGCATATGGAATAGACAAGATATGGTCCGCGGATTTAGTCGAGATGGGCAAATTTTCGAAGTGGAACAAGGGAATAAAATATCTCTTGACGGTCATCGATGTTTTCTCAAAATATGGCGGCTGGATTCGACCATTAAAAGACAAGAGAGGACAGTCAGTTGCTGACGCTTTTAAAGATATATTTAGCACGAAGCGACAACCACAAATGATATGGACGGATAAGGGCCGGGAGTTTTTTTATTCGAATTCAAAAAATCTCCTGGATAAATATGACATAACTTTGTATTCCACTGAAAACGAGGAAAAAGGATCTGTTATTGAACGCTGGAACAGGACGATGAAACAGAAACTCTGGAAACGTTTTTCAGCTAACAATAACACAGTGTATTTCGACAAACTAGACAGGCTAGTAGATGAATACAATCATTCTTTTCATTCACGCGTTAGGATGACTCCCACAGAGGCGAGTTTAATTAAAAATGAGAGAAAGGTTTTTGCTAATTTATATGGAGATTTAATTTATTGTAAACATGCCCCAGCAAAATTTAAAATCGGCGACAAGGTTCGTATTTCAAAATATAAACGAAAAATATTCGATAAAGGTTTTACACCGAACTGGACAGAAGAAATATTTGTTATGGACGAAATATTGAACACAAATCCTGTAACGTATAAATTAGTTGATCTGTTGGGAGAAAAATAACGGGAACATTTTACGAGACGGAACTTCAAAGGACAACGCAAAATGTGTTTCGAATTGAAAAGGTCATTCGCCGCGATTGCAAGCAGAAAAAAAGCATTGGTTAAATGGAAAGGTTATTCCGATAAATTTAATAGTTGGGTACCATGCATTGAGTGATGTGGAAAAGCTTGCCTAAAATATCTGTCAAACGTGATAAATATTTACACTGCGAATTACGCGTAATTCGGTATTTTGGTTGTACATCACATGTGAAGGTGTTGAACGGCACGTGAACATCGACCAATCACAAGCTACGCAATAAATTTCACATTTGTGTTTCACAATTGTGAACTGTTTCAGTGAAATTTTTTTGTGTGAAATTGTTGGCTTTGAGTGCTAACGATGATAAACGCTTCATTTGCAACCATGGATTAAGCAGTCTTGCGTGGGGGCATTGCCGCTTGAGGCGTTAGCGCCTGAAATAACACAAAAAATCAACCAAAATTCAACGTAAAAGAATCGCTCATAATCAAGGATTTTAAAGATGTTGTTTTTGTAACGCGTAAATTAACGACAAAGATGTCGCTGGATAGCTACAGTATGGTGGCCGAGGACTGCCACTGGGTTTTCTAGGCATTTTTTCTTTTTTTAAGCAAATAAAATGCAAATAAAATTAAAAACAAATGCAAATGAAATGAAATGAAATGTAAAACAAAAAGCAAACTGAAATCAAAGTCAAACTCGATTCAGATTAAAATCAAATAAAATGCAAAACGAAAATGCAAATAAAATTAATATCAAATGCAAATGCAATGAAATGTAAAACAAAAAGCAAAGTGCAAATCAAAGTCAAACTCAATTCAGATTAAAATTGAATGCATATTTAAAAGAGAATGTAAAAGAAAAAAATCAATTTCAAACGAAAAAGCAAATGAAAGTGAATTTCGCCGTGGCCGAGCGCTGCCACTACCATCATGCTACGCGCGCTTAAGAGCGTCTGTCTGAGATCGAAAACCAGGCAGAGGTCACGGATCGGGGTCGGCCGATTCCTTCCATATTTTGCCAGTTTAAAACATTCGATCAGTGATGTTTAAAGGCAGCATGCTTAGTTTTTAAAAGCTTTTAGTTTCCGAGATCTGCCCAGCCCCCAAAACTGTTATTCTAAGCCATCAGAGCCTTGATAAAATCATGCTCAGTTCAAGATACGAAAATGAAATATGCAGGTACACAAAGTCAATGTTTGCATATGCTTATTTAACCCCATTTTCTAGTTTTCTCTGTAAGGCGGTGGTTATTTTGCGAGCCAAAGAGTTCCATAGATTCATCAACATCCCGTCGTTCATCCCGTCGTTTTGCATTTTATTTGATTTTAATCTGAATCGAGTTTGACTTTGATTTCAGTTTGCTTTTTGTTTTACATTTCATTTCATTTCATTTGCATTTGTTTTTAATTTTATTTGCATTTTGTTTGCTTAAAAAAAGAAAAAATGCCTAGAAAACCCAGTGGCAGTCCTCGGCCACCATACTACAGGTTTTTTTGGGACTTTATTTTTTGGATTTTGTTTAGCTGGATGAGTTTTAGAAAAGCGCTGAGAGTCGACGGAAGAAAATTCGGAAAATCCTCATTTTGGATAGCAAAGGGGCTCTAGAAAATGATGTAAAAATGGCAATGAGCCAGAATCGGCCTTTTACCTCTACTCTCAATTCAGTGGTACTTTGTTATTCGCGAGCCAGGTCAAAAAATTCTGTAAATTAATTTAAAGATGTGACTAATTAAAGCGTTCACATTATAAACACATTGTCATCAAATTTGCAACTGAAGCGTTTTCTTCACGTGAGGGTACAATTCCTCCTTCCTATGGTACTCGCGTTTTGACTAAACAAATATAAGTGGGTTTCTGGTCTTGGTAGCCGTGGTAGTGATGGTAAGGGGAAGGCTGGGATTGCCTTGGGTTAGCAAAAGCATGGTGATATAAGCTAAGCATTCAAATAACAGAAAGAAATACTTCAAATCGAACATAATAAGGTAAAAAATCCCATCTGACCCTTGTTTATTTAAAAATAAACTGGAGCGTGTTACTTCTTTCTGTTAATAGTGCAAACACTTCGAAGTTGTTCTCAATTGTACATGTTAGATGGAAAATTAACAGAGTAATAATTCAATAAAATGAAGTGCCCTGGCCTTTGTATGTTTTAAATATCTCCTTATTTTTAGTGCTTATATTAAACAAGCAATAAATTCACTAAAATTATCCTTGCCTCGAGGTCGTAGCTGACAGCTTCTCTTCCCGTCTCCTACATATCCACTGTTGCAAATACAGCTGTAAGACCCAACGTTATTGATACAGGACGCAACGTTTGGGAGACAGTTATGAGATCCTTGGACGCACTCATCGATATCTTGAAAGTGATAAAAATGCTTCCTTAATATGTTGTTGTATCTGATTTCACAAAAACTTGTTCAATTCTTAAAAACAGGAATGGAGAATGAGAAACTGAAAAAATAGGAAACGAGGACATTTCTAGTGCTAAAAGACATTTTATATTAGTGATGTCATAAGCAAATTCGTTCTTGTTCAGAACAAAAGAAAGAAGCAACCCCCTCGACTATATTTTAACTTAACTGATCAGATACTTTTAAACCTTAAACATAGGTCGCGGGTGACACCTCGTCATGAATAAATTCATACAATAAGGCAAAATGTTTGCTAAGGGTTTATCTCTTATTTACCTTTGGCAGGCCGATCGATATTAAGAATTGAGGGGTAAAAACAGTAGGAAAACCCTCATCTGGACCGCCAAAAGGTGGCCGCGGTCGCTTAATAGGGGTTTTATTGACAGTATTATACTGACAATAAACACGGGACTTAGATAACTGGCCGCTTAACAGGGGGTGGCCGCTTTATAGGGGTTCGACTGTATTCAACTAATAGTTCGCAGCATATTCCATCACCTATAATTTGATGGATCAATAAGTAATATCGGTTTATCTTAGCATAGTAGGTTTAGTGATAAACATAGTTTACATTTGTGGTCTTACTTACCTGAGCAGATCACAGATGCATCTTCACCGTGATTGCAGTTTTCAACACCCCAACCTCTGTGCCCACAATTCACAATAGAACTCTCATGTCCCGAGCAATACACATCGTCCAGCCATATGGGACCACTTCCAGGACCGAAATGCGCAGACTGTGGAGCACTATTGGCATTAGAATACCCAAGTTGACGACACACGACTCGAGCGTCCTGTATATCCCATAGGTCATCACAAACAGTTCCCCATTGGCCATTGTGGTATATCTCTACTCTTCCCTGTCCGTTCCAGTTTCCACCAACTAGTCTCAAACCTAAAAAAGATTGATTAATTGATTGATTGTTTTATATAACAATATTTTACAGGGAGCATCTACTTGGGTAAGCTAACTTAACACTTACAGAATTAAATTAATTTTATACCCCTTTTAAAAGAAAGAGTTTCTAGGTATTCAACTAATAGTTCCCAGCATATTCCATTCCCTATAATTTGTTATACAATGAACTGAATACTACGCGCCCTGTGATTGGTCGTTGCCTATGATCTATCGGAGTACAGATGCACGACTGACTTCATTGAAAAATTGTTTGCCTTGTTTTGTCCAACATGGCGCACAGTTTTGAAAATGTTTGCGAGATTATTCTGGATTGAGCAAGTGAAAGCCTCGAAAAATGTTTAGCAGGAGCTGTTTACGAGCAAGAAAAAGAAGAAACCAAGACGAAAAGTGTTCTTGGCGACTTGAAAAATACCTAAACTGGAACAAATCTTCGAACAGTCGAGCGCTACGAGGCAAGTTCGTAATTTTATTCTTTTTACTTTCCTTTTCATTGTATAAAACAAATAGATTCCATTTGGCCGTGTGTCTGTTCAGTTATAGATCACAGATGTCGTCAAAATGTGGTAAGAACATCAGTGACACACTCGCCTGCGGCTCGTGTGCCACTTTTTTGTTCTTACCATATTTTGACGTCATCTGTGATCTATAATTGAACAGACACACGGCAAAATGGAATCTATTTGTTTTATCCAATGAACAGAAAAGTTCTCGGCTTTTTGGCTAAGATCCCTATCCATTGCACTAAGGTGTGGTATCTTATGTTCTGTCCAATCAATGCGGCTTATCCGTAATTGGCAGGGCACGGGAATCCCTTTTGCGCATCTCATTAACAAATAGATTCCATTTTGCCGTGTGTCTGTTCAGTTATAGATTATAGATCACAGATGTGATGTGTGGTAAGAACAAACAAGTGGCACACGAGCCGCAGGCGACTGTGTCACTGATGTTCTTACCACATTTTGACGTTTTCTGTAATCTATAACTGAACAGACACACGGCCAAATGGAATCTATTTGTTAAATGGATCAATAGGTAATATCGGTTGATCTTAGCAAAGTAGGTTAACCCTCGGACGTACAGGCAAACTTATACCCCCACCGTGGTACAAGGGGCAGGGGGGGGGGGAGGTGCAGCCCCCCTTGGGTTTTGCGATGTTGCAATATTTCGGAAATATTTTACATCTAATAGATACCCCGAGATGTGCTTTACAAGATAAGGTAAATATTAGGGGTTGTGGCGCCAATGGGGGTCCGTGACGTCATCCAAGATGGCCGCCAAGATGGCCGCCAAGATGGCCGCCAACTTGGATTTTACTAAAAATTCAAAATGTTTGGAAAAATGCGAAAATTGCAAATATTGTTTGCTAGAGTTGCAAAATAACATACAACTAAACATTTTGATGCTTTTGGTAGCATTTTATATGTTTTTACTGAAAAAAGGTAAAAAACACGCATTTTTATTAAAAAATAGCTTGACCACATGTTAATTATGATGTCATATCTCGTTACCATAGCAACCGGTTGTCGCCAAACTTTATCAACATGTGTCTCAAAGATAAACGAACAGCTACTTAAAACGGTATGTGCTAATCTTAAATGTTCTTGAAAATATGGGAGGGGGTGGCAACACTCCCCCTTTTTTGTACGACCGAGGGTTAAGTGATGAATTCTGGTCTTACTTACCTGAGCAGATTACTGATGCATCTTCACTGTGATCGCAGTTTTCAACTTCCCAACCTCTATGCCCACAATTCACAATAGAACTCTCATGTCCGGAGCAATGCACATCGTCCAGCCATATGGGACCACTTCCAGGACCGAAATACGCAGACTGTGGAGCACTACTGGCATTAGAATACCCAAGTTGACGACACACGACTCGAGCGTCCTGTATATCCCAGCCGTCATCACAAACAGTTCCCCATTGGCCATTGTGGTATATCTCTACTCTTCCCTGTCCGCTCCAGTTTCCACCAACTAGTCTCAAACCTAAAAAAGATTGATCAGTTGATTGATTGTTTTATATAATAATATTTTACAGGGGGCATCTACTTGGGTAAGCTAACTTAACACTTTCTGAATTAAATTAATTTGATACCCGTTTTTAATAGAAAGACTTTCTAGGTATTCAACTAATAGTTCCCAGCATATTCCATCACCTATAATTTGATGGATCAATAGGTAATATCGCTTTATCTTAACATAGAAGGTTAAGTGATAAACATAGTTTACATTTCTGGTCTTACTTACCTGAGCAGATCACAGATGCATCTTCACTGTGACCGCAGTTTTGAACACCCCAACCTCTGTGCCCACAATTCACAATAGAACTCTCGTGTCCCGAGCAATGCACATCGTCCAGCCATATGGGACCACTTCCAGGACCGAAATACGCAGACTGTGGAGCACTACTAGCATTAGAATACCCAAGTTGACGACACACGACTCGAGCGTCCTGTATATCCCAGTCGTCATCACAAACAGTTCCCCATTGGCCATTGTGGTATATCTCTACTCTTCCCTGTCCGCTCCAGTTTCCACTAACTAGTCTCAAACCTAAAAGAAGATTGATTTATTGATTGGTTGTTTAATATAATAATATTTTACAGGGAGCATCTACTTGGGTAAGCTAACTTAACACTTACAGAATTACATACAATAAAGAGGCAGATACGCGCTAAAAGACACAAAAACGACACTACAAGAAATATTTAAACCAAAGGCTCCTGTGAGCCAGCCCGGCTCCTATATATATATATATATATACATAAAAAACATCCTTGTCGTGATATTAAAACCAGACAAACTTATAAAACAATCACAAACTGGAAAATTCGACTTTGCGCGCGTGCAGATTGACCTGTATTGTGACATTAGCGTCTCGCATCAGCTAACGCGTATTTAGTAACGGTTTTAACCGCTGTAAATCAGTTGCCCTGTAATAAAGACGAAATATCGGCAAAGTCAAATTTTCCAGTTTGTGATTGTTTATATATATATATATATATATATAAAGTGTAGAACTGGGTATTCGAAAAACAGTGCCAATACATTAATGTAGAGCGAAGTATATGTTTGTGGAGGATGAAGTGAAGTTTGTGAAGTATATGTTTGTCGGGATAAAAGCGTAGTTTATTTGTTTCTTTCCTCCACAAACATATATATATATACATATATATATATATATATATATATATATATATATATATATATATATATATATATATATAGTGTTGTGACAGGTCTCTCAAACAATGCTGTATGCCTTGTCGAAGACAGAGGATCACTCTAGTAAAGTGCGATCTTGTAGCATATATAAAGTGTAGAACTGGGTAGCATATATAAAGTGTAGAACTGGATATTCAAAAGTCTTTCTCCGGTAGTAGATATAATATTTAACAGTTATTCATCGAGGACGAGCCGAATATGAGCTGATATATATAACCAACGAGGCGCCGCGCCGAGTTGGTTATATATCAGCTCATATTCGGCGAGGCCGAGATGAATAACTGTTTTAGTAAATTTTCAAACACTCAAATAACTGGAAATTGGAAAAAAAATTATTTCCGCTCCAAAAACATACATGACTGTCACGTCAGTGAACAAGTGTCACATCACCGCTTCGCAAATCGAAAGCGAGTAAATGCTAACAAACGGCGAGATCGAGAAGAATGTTTCTTTCAAAAGTAGTTTCCTTCAAAAATAGGTTTTAATCGGACTAGCCGAAATGGTTATGGATTTAAACATTAGAATTGTGGAAATTATATTGCGGACGAGGAAAGATTTACATGCACGTGCACGTGCACGTGCACAACGTGCTCCCCGAATGTCGCCATTTTTTTCCGCGACGGTTTTTTTCGCGTAATTCGTCATCATTTTTCCATATTTGGGCAAATTAACCAATAACGACTCAGATCGGTAGCGGATGGACCAATCAGAAATCTAGAAAATCATTATCAAGAGGTAAAAATTTACTAAATATATATATTAGGTCTTTAGCTGTATTTGCTCTACGTTTCGGCCGTCGTGGCCTTCCTCAGGAGCGTACACTAGTTTGACAATAACGGTAACGGTTAGGTCAATAGGAATTCAAATAATGCACTTACAATAAACGGTTAACTATGACGAAATAGCGCGATAACTTGACATGTTCAAATAGATTAAGATCGATTAAAGGCGCGCGCGCGCGTGTAAATTTAGAGTAAGTCACGGTAATAATACAAGATCACAACTACTAGGAACTTAACATGATTACAGTAAATTGTTTATCGCGGGCTTCAATTTGTTAATCCAAAAGCTTTCTCTAGCTCTTCTGATTGCAACGTTACTATTTCGTACCCCCTCTAGCACAGTTAATTTAAAATATTAAAAGCCACAGGCCCTAAAATGTCTGACTGTGGGAATATTCTTCTGACCGGTTGAAATATCCGAACGGTGTTGGTTTGCACGCAAACGTATACAGTTCCCGGTTTCTCCAACATATTGTTCCTTGCATTTCTCACAGTTCACTAGATAAACAACGTTGGACGTTTGACACGTAGTGTTCTCCCTTAATGATACTCTTTCTCCGGTAGTAGTGCTTACGATGTTTTGAGTATCATTAAGGGAGAACACTAGGTGTCAAACGTCCAACCTTGGTTCTCTAGTGAACTGTGAGAAATGCAAGGAACAATATGTATATATATATATATATATATATATATATATATATATATATATATATATATATATAAGCAGGGTAAATATGGTTGACCAAACGAATGACTCCCAGTAGAAGGATCCACGTAGGATACGGTGCTTCTATGTGAATTAGTAGATAAGTGTATGAAGATGTGACATAGAAGCAAACTTCTAACTGTTCCAGCTATTTAATTCTAAGGAATTCCAGGAATTAAATAGCTGGAACAGTTAGAAGTTTGCTTCTATGTCACATCTTCATACACTTATCTATATATATATATATATATATATATATATATATATATATATATATATATATATATATATATATATATGTAAGTATAGTGAAAAAAACGATGGGGCGAATTTCTTACAGGTCCTGACTGGTTTAATAATGTTTTGGCCTTCGGCCTTCTTCAGGAATTACTAAGAATTAATGCACCTTTTCATTGTTTTGAACAGGTTATTATTTTTAATAATCCGCATTCATGCTCACTGAAATGGAACAACAGGTCATTATTGTGGTCAGTGAGGTGGAACAATTTCTATGAGGAGATACTGGTCAATTACTGAAGGCTGAAGAGACACCGAAGGCATGTTTTGACTGGCGGACTTTAATGTTACTGCCACCGATTCAAAATCAAGATGAAAGCCATTGCTAAGATCGGAAATCACAACGCCCGCCTGGCCTTGATTGGGGAGAGCACAATTCACGCCGAAGCTTTTCAGTGTCTATTGGAGTAACCCTAGAAGGAAAGACCAAATATTGCTGCGAGGTGCAAACGGAGGAAAAAAAAAATAAGGACGAGGGGATAGAACTGACATTAGTGGAGGCTCACCACTCAAACCTTGTTTCAAAGGAACAGCATTAACGGAAACGGGGAACACAACGTTTGAAGAGTGTTCTGAACATGGGGTATTTACGATATTTACAAAGCTCCTCTGGGAAGTAGTTGTGGACGAACCGGCTGCCACTTTAGTGTCCCTGGCGTTTACTCCGTGGCGGGGTAACTGACCGTGAGCGCTGCCTAAAGGACTTTAAAGCCCGAAAGGGACAATTAACGAGGGAGTGGGCTCCTTCGTAGTCTTCACAGCAGTGGCGGTAACGGCATTGACCGAAACGGTCAACGACAGGTGCCATCATTCCAGGATCGGCAAAAATTGGACGAATTGGCCCACGATTTTGTAGCTGGAGCTGGGACATTTGAAGACATGCTTGTTTGGAGCGGGGACATGCGAGTATGAAAATTATACAGGTCTAGATTCATACGATACTAGTCCACCGCACCTGATGCAGCTGCGTCTTTTCGAAAGGCGATGTCATAATGACGTGAGGTCTTGAGGATGAGGAGCTTATAGTGTGTCATGTCCAGCCACCTGGAAGGATTAGCATGGAGAAAGCTTTAACCTATGTAACAAAATGTCAGTGATCTCTTGAACCCTTTTATGGAGGAAGTGAAAAGACGTTTGCCATCAAGGTACGTTTGGGGCTCTGTCTCCTGGGCTTTCAGGTTATCTGCTAGCAGGTCAGCTAGATCGATAAACTGACCTGTGCTGATCTTAGTCACCAACTTCTCAGGGATAGGAGAGTGACCTGGACCAACAACAGACGGCTTACTCTGCGAGGGTACAGCTCAAGGAACCGAAGAGGACGGGGTAGAAGAGCCAAATGAGAACGAAGGTGTGAAAGATTGCCCTGAAGCACCACAAGCGTCAAACAAAGATGGCGTCCCCACGATAGAAGAAGTGGATAAGGGAGAATTGCCCAATTTGCAATATGTAGAAATAAAAGAAGGCGGGATGATATTACCTGAACATAAACCCGCGGAGGAAGGAAGCGGTAGAAACGTGGCGTTGGAAGATGAAGACGTTGTGCCCAAAACCACATTTCCCGCCACCGAGCTTGTCGTCGAAGCCGACGAGGATGAGGAATGACTCTTCAAAGCTGCCAGGATCCGAGGTAACGAATCGCCTAAGGCTTGTGAAAGGCTGAGCGAGGCTCTGCTGTGAAAGCACAGTGGAAGGCGAGGTAGTCTCAGGAACTGGAGGAGTCGAAGAAGTTGTACCACTACCAGAGAAAGGAGGAGCTGAAGAAGACAACTGGCTCGGATCCAACATGGCGGCTGCGCTGTTGTTAGTCGAACGCCTTGGATTACGAGACATTTTAAACGGAAAAATGAAAGAAAAACGCTCCAGAAAAAAAAAAATTGCGTTTGACGCCAAACACGGGGGGAAGGAAGAAAAGAGCTCCAAACTCAATACAACGCTCATAAAACGCTCACACTAACGCCAAACGCTACAACGCATTTGGGTCCCAGGGCACGTAAAATCCTGGTGCATGCGCATATCTAAGAGCCGCTGACCACAAGGAACGAGCAGTGCTCCTTGTTGTAACTCCGTTAAATTCCATTTTAATGCATTAATATAATTTAACCTTCATTAATAATTAATATACAAAGTTGTTCAGTGGCTAAAGTCTTCCTCTTCAGAGCCGGCGACCCGAGTTCGAATCCTGGCGGAACCGGCCATTTTTTTTTACTTTTTTTTTCCAACTCGACATTGTGAAAGTGATGTACTGTTTTTTCTTTGCGTTTGAATTCGTTCAACTCGAACCGTATTTATAAAAGCATAAGGCATAAGGTTACCGCAATATTGCGGTATGCGTTAGCTGGCGGTACAAGGTTCAAATGACATGCTGGCGCTTACATCATTCCTACCTTTGCATATTTTATACACTTTTGGATTCCAGCATTTAGATAAGCCTGGAAATTTGCTTTTAATCTTAAATGTTTTCCACAAAATAGTTTGTAATATCATTCCATTTTTAACCGGGAATGCGCGAAGCATAATGAACAGGTTATCCTAGACAGTGGCAAATATGCAAATGAGCACTCGCTCGCTCTTCCATCAGCTGTGAACTTTTTCTCACTTAATGTTTTAAATTAGTTTTGTTACGAATGCAATGCGTAACAACAACAACAACGTGAATCCAGCGATAACAATAACCAATTTATTGTAAACGATCCATATGAACAACAATAAGCTTAAGATATTTTGCATTTGGAGTGCTAATTGATGAATAACCAAACTTATGTCTTTTATATCTTAGCGTGACAATACAAAAACGCCTTGATAACTGGATACGATTATTCGCTTAAGGCTTAAGGTCAACTTAATAATAATAATAATAATAATAATAATAGAATTTATAGAGCGCGCTTTCTATAAAAATATTCAAACACGCTTTCTATAAAAATATTCAAACGCGCTTTACATCGTTAACCCTCGGACGTACACGCAAACGTATACCCCAACCGTGGTACAAGGGGGGGGGGGGGGGGTTGTTGCAACCCCCCCCTTGGGTTTCTGCGATGTTGCAATATTTCGGAAATATTTTACATCTAATAGATAGACCGCGATGGGCTCTACAAGATAAGGTAAATATCATGGGTTGGGGCGCTGCTGGGGGTCCGTGACGTCATCCAAAATGGTCGCCAAGGTAGCCGCCATCTTGGATTTTACTAAAATTTCAAATTTATCAGAAAAATGCGGAAATTGCTAATATTGTCTGCTAGAGTTGCAAAATAACATACAATCAAACATTTTGATGCTTTTGGTAGCATCTTAAATGCTTTTTCGCTAAAAAAGGTGAAAAACACGCTTTTTTTTCAAAAATGGGTTGACCACATGTTACTTATGACGTCATATCTCGTTACCATAGCAATCGGTTGTCGCTGAACTTTACCAAAATGTGTCTCAAGGATAAATGAACAGCTACTGAAAACGGCATGTGCTAATCTTAAATGTTCTTGAAAATATCGGGGGAAAACCTTAAGGGGGCGGGAGGGGGGGTGGTTACCACCCACCGCCTTGTACGTCCGACGGTTAAGAGCTAATATTCATTGTTAAGAGCTAATATTCTAAAATCTAAAAACCTTATACTTGTATAAAAGGTAAAATCTAACAAGTTGGATAAAATACTCTAGGGAATTGATAAGACTAATCAGTTAAAATAAAAAAAAAAGTTTTCAGTTTCGATTTAAAAATGTCAATGGAATTTCAACTTTCATATGTTGTCAGTGGATCTGTTCATCAAGTAAAAATATATCCTTGCGTTTTTCTACTGAACAGAATACGTAGACCGGCCTTAAATATCGTACATATTATTATATCGCGGATTACGGTATTTTAAAAGATATCGAGCCGTGTTTATAATTTAAACATACGGTACAAAAGGAAGAGACCGATGAAATGAAGTGAACGATCACGCGGTATGACAGAAACGAGTACAGATACTATCATTGCAACTTGTTGGTAAACTAGCTATACCAAGTCGGATTCCATCCTTTATACCTCCCCTGCAACAATTTTTTTTATACAAACGAGGCTTTTCAGACTTTTCTGGTTATGTTGTCCAAATAGGCTCACCAGGATTTTCGAGTATTCTTGGTTTGCAACCATTCCCAAAGGAACGTCATGGCGGCCATGTTGGATGATAGTCAACAAAAGAGTTCTCATTAGCTTCTATTGTTGTATCATCCAACATGGCCGCCATGTCTTTCGTTCGGTAATTCCTTTGGGAATGGTTGCAAACCAAGATTTCTACCCAAGGCTGTCCCGTTTATTTATGACGTAAATAAGATGGACGGCCTCATAATCAATTTACCTGATTTACGCAGCATTAAGGAATTGTTTTTGACACAGCATGTAGGTTCAATATATGGTATAGAACTTCCCAATCCACTAAAAAAATATAGGGTTTTATTCACCAATTTATTAAATAGGACATGTCTACTTTAGTTTTCAAATATAGGAAATAATTATCACAAAAGAGTATTGAAAACCATATAAATTTACCTTTACAACTTGGTTTGTTGTTGTTCCATCGACCATCTGTGCATTTAATTGCCGACACGCCCTCCATAATGAAATCTTTGGGACAAGTGAATCTAACTGTGTGATCATGACGAAAGTCTTGACCTATTCTATTTCCTTGGTAAGGCAATCCTGGATCTGAGCAAGGGGCTGTTGAAGAAAACAATTGAATTAAATAATTAATAACTAAACTTGAATGTTTGAGGATGAGTAATTAAACATGCATGTCTAGTTCCCAGACCCACCCGTACCTTCAAGAGTGAGCCCTCCATAGCAACTACTTCATAGTATTTAATCGAAACGTCGCCCACGAAACAAAAATAACAAACCTATGAGTAAATATATATTTGATGTTATTTTTAGGTTTGCTACAGGTCATCTATGTTCGTTGAAATGGTCTTTGAAGATGAGTAATGAAATTTGCAAGTCTAGTTTCCAGACCCACCCTTCCTTCAAGAGCGAGTCCTCGATAGCAACTACTTTATAGTATTTAATCGAAACGACACCCATGAAACATACATTGGCTACTCTTGACAAGTGAATAACAAAGCGATGAGTAAATAAGTTATATATTTGTTATTTTTAGGTTTGTCTACCTGTCGTCTATGTTCGTTGAAATGATCTTTTAGTTGTCGTCTGCTTCCTTAGACAGATTGTCAATTAGGGTAGCGGCATGGTACCATGTAAAAAAGTTGGCCCGGTTAGCCGAGCAAAACCGTTTATATGAGAAAAAGTTGGCTCGGCCAGCCGGGTAACCCTGCCATCGACAGAAGTTGACCCGTCTACCGAGCCAGTTTTGAGATTCTCATATAAAAAGTTCGCCGCATTTTGTAAGAGAAAGTATGACAACTTGGCTCGTCCAGGATAGCTCGGGTGGCGCCGGCGGGACAAAGTTTCTACATATAAACGGGCCCTTAGACTTACAACGGGTGCAAAGTGCGTTCCCTTGGAGCGCGCTATGTGTACCATTTACAACCCATAGTGCGTTTGTGAACAGACGTACCTTACGCGGGTCATGGTTTGCGATATGCTCACGGAGACAAACGTTGTAAGAGTTACATTTGACTGTGAATTAAGTGGCTGGTTTCGATGGCTGGTCGCTAGGCTTTAATTTGCCAATTTATTAAATACTTTAGATTTCAAATAAAGGAAATAATTATCACAAAAGAGTACTGAAAACCATATACATTTACCTTTACAACTTGGTTTGTTGTTGCTCCATCCACCATCTGTACATTTAATTGCTGACACGCCCTCCATAATGTAATCTCTGGGACAAGTGAATCTAACTGTGTGATCATGACGAAAGTCTTGACCTATTCTATTTCCTTGGTAAGGCAATCCAGGATCTGAGCAAGGGGCTGTTAAAGAAAAAAATTGAATTGAATAATTAATAATTAAACTTGTATGTTTGAAGATGAGTAATAAAATATGCAGGTCTAGTTCCCAGACCCACCCTTACCTTCAAGAGCGAGTCATCGATAGCAACTACTTCATAGTATTTAATCGAAACGTCGCCCACGAAAAAGACGCTGGCCACTCTCGCCAAGTGAATAACAAAACCGATGGGTAAATATATATGTGTTGTTATATGTTGTTATAGGTAAATATATATGTGTTGTTATGTCCACTGGTCGTCTATGTTAGTTAAAACGGTCTTTTAGTCGTCGTTTCTTCCTTCGACAGATTGTCAGTTAGGGTAGTGGCATGATACCATTTAAAAAAAGTTGGCCAGGTTAGCCAAGCCAAACCATTTTTTTATGAGAAAAAGTTGACTAAGCAAGCCGGGTCACCCTGCCATCGAAAGAGGATGACCCGGCTACCAACCGGCTCTGTTGGCTACCGAGCCAACTTTGTGATTTTCTTATAAACAGTTCGCGCATTTTGTAAGAGAAAGTACGAAAACGTGTCTCGCCCAGGGTAGCTCGGGTGGCGCCGGCGGGACAAAGTTTGTCCATAGAAACGGGCCCTTACACTTACAAAGGGTACAAAGGACGTTCCCTTGCAGCGCGCTATGTGTACCATTTACAACCCATAGTGCGTTTGTGGACAGAAGTCCCTTACGCTGGCCAAGGCTTGCGATGCGATTACGCAGACAAACATTGTTAGAGTTATATTTGCCTGTGAATTAAGTGGCTGGTCGGCTAGGGTTTTATTTAGTAATTTATTAAAAAGGACATGTCTACTTTAGATTTCAAATAAAAGAAATAATTATCACAAAAGAGTACTGAAAACCATACACATTTACCTTTACAACTTGGTTTGTTGTTGCTCCATCCACCATCTGTACATTTAATTGCTGACACGCCGTCCATAATGTAATCTCTGGGACAAGTGAATCTAACTGTGTGATCATGACGAAAGTCTTGACCTATTCTATTTCCTTGGTAAGGCAATCCAGGATCTGAGCAAGGGGCTGTTGAAGAGAAAAATTGAATTAAATAATTAATAATTAAACTTGTATGTTTGAAGTTGAGTAATAAAATATGCAGGTCTAGTTCCCAGACCCACCCTTACCTTCAGGAGCGAGTCATCGATAGCAACTACTTTATAGTATTTAATCGAAACGTCGCCCATGAAACAGACACTGGCCACTCTCGCCAAGTGAATAACAAAACCGATGGGTAAATATATATGTGTTGTTATATGTTGTTATGGGTAAATATATATGTGTTGTTATGTCCACTGGTCGTCTATGTTAGTTAAAACGGTCTTTTAGTCGTCGTTTCTTCCTTCGACAGATTGTCAGTTAGGGTGGTGGCATGATACCATGTAAAAAAAGTTGGCCAGGTTAGCCAAGCCAAACCATTTATATGAGAAAAAGTTGACTAAGCCAGCCGGGTCACCCTGCCATCGAAAGAGGATGACACGGCTACCAACCGGCTCTGTTGGCTACCGAGCCAACTTTGTGATTTTCTTATAAACAGTTCGCGCATTTTGTAAGATAAAGTACGAAAACTTGTCTCGCCCAGAGTAGCTCGGGTGGCGCCGGCGGGACAAAGTTTGTCCATAGAAACGGGCCCTTACACTTACAAAGGACGTTCCCTTGCAGCGCGCTATGTGTACCATTTACAACCCATAGTGCTTTTGTGGACAGAAGTCCCTTACGCTGGCCAAGGCTTGCGATGCAATTACGCAGACAAACATTGTTAGAGTTATATTTGCCTGTGAATTAAGTGGCTGGTCGGCTAGGGTTTTATTTAGTAATTTATTAAATAGGACATGTCTACTTTAGATTTCAAATAAAAGAAATAATTATCACAAAAGTGTACTGAAAACCCTGTACATTTACCTTTACAACTTGGTTTGTTGTTGCTCCATCGACCATCTGTACATTTAATTGCCGGCACGCCGTCCATAATGTAATCTCTGGGACAAGTGAATCTAACTGTGTGATCATGACGAAAGTCTTGACCCATTCTATTTCCTTGGTAAGGCAATCCAGGATCTGAGCAAGGGGCTGTTGAAGAAAAAAATTGAATTAAATAATCAATAATTAAACTTGTATGTTTGAAGATGAGTAATTAAAAATACAGCTCTAGTTCCCAGACCCACCCTTACCTTCAAGAGTGAGTCCTCGATAGCAACTACTTCATAGTATTTAATCGAAACGTCGCCCACGAAACAAAAATAACAAACGGATGATTAAATATATATTTGATGTTATTTTTAGGTTTACTAAAGGTCGTTTGTGTTCGTTGAAATGGTCTTTTAGTCGTCGTTTGTTTCCTTCGACAGATTGCCAGTTGAAGGTTGCGGTATGGTACCATGTAAAATAAGTTGGCCAGGTTAGCCGAGCCAAACCGTTTATATGAGGAAAAGTTGGCTCGGCCAGCCGGGTCACCCTGTCATCGAAAGAGGTTGACCAGGCTACAGAGCCAACTTTGAGATTCTCATATAAACAGTTCGCCGCATTTTGTAAGAGAAAGTATGACAACTTGGCTCGTCCGGGGTAGCTCGGTTGGGTGGCAGGACAACTTTTCTCCATATGAACAGGCCCTTAGACTTAGAAACGGTGCAAAGTTCGTTCCTTGGCGTGCGCTGCGTGTACCATTTACAACCCATAGTGCGTTTGTAAACAGACGTCCCTTACGCGGGCCATGGTTTGCGATATGCTTACCAAACAAACGTTGTAAGAGTTATATTTGACTGTGAATTAAGTGGCTGGTCTCGATGTCTGGTCGGCTAGGATTTTATTTACCAATTTATGAACTAGAACATGTCTACTTAAGATTTTATATAAAAGAAATAATTATCATAAAAGAGTATTGAAAACCATATACATTTACCTTTACAACTTGGTTTGTTGTTGCTCCATCGACCATTTGTACATTTAATTGCCGACACGCCCTCCATAATGTAATCTCTGGGACAAGTGAATCTAACTGTGTGATCATGACGAAAGTCTTGACCTATTCTATTTCCTTGGTTAGGCAATCCAGGATCTGAGCAAGGGGCTGTTGAAGAGAAAAATTGAATTAAATAATTAATAATTAAACTTGTATGTTTGAAGTTGAGTAATAAAATATGCAGGTCTACTTCCCAGCCCCACCCTTACCTTCGAGAGCGAGTCCTCGATAGCAACTACTTGGGTCATGCCTCGTGTACGACGACTGTATTGTGATGTATTGTGTTAGGAAGTGTTAGGTTGTATTGTGTTGTATTAGGTTGTATTGTATTAGGCTTTATGACGTCAGTCAGGTCGTCGTACATGAGCCATGACCCAACTACTTTATAGTATTTAATCGAAACGTCGCCCACGAAACAAAATAACAAACGGATGAGTAAATATATATTTGATGTTATTTTTAGGTTTGCTACAGGTCGTCTACATGTAAGTTCGTCGAAATGGTAAATATTGCACAGAATTGTATCTTATAATGATAATGAATATTTTTATTGTATATTTTGTTATTTGTCATTTTTCTCTTGGAGAAATTAGCTACTAAAAGCTACTCTTAAATTCGAGAAAAAATAAAGTTTATTTATTTATGTATATGTATGTATGTTTGCTTCCTTCGATATTGTCAGTTGAAAGAAGCGGCATGCTACCATGTAAAAAAAGTTGGCCCGGTTAGGCGAGCCAAACCATTTATATGAGAAAAAGTTGACTCGGCCAGCCGGGTCACTCTGCCATCGAAAGAGGTTGACCCGGCTACCAACCGGCTCTGTTGGCTACCGAGCCAACTTTGTGATATAAACATTTGGCGCATTTTGTAAGAGAAAGTATGAAAACTTGTCTCGCCAGGGTAGCTCGGGTGGCGCCGGCGGGACAAAGTTTGTCCATACAAACTCGGGGGTAGAAGCGGAATATTGACACTCAAAAAATTCCGTATTCCTCTTCTCTCCTGAGGTAAATATTCCCATTCCCTACTCATTGTTTTTGGGATATTCCTTATTCTTTTAAATTTTCGAAAGTGCCTTATTCGACTTACTCGTATCGATTCTCTCATACTCAGTCCGCAATCAACAAAGTAAATGTTTAATACGACACGAAAAATTGCGAATTGAACCTCAATCTTGCCATGTCCCATGGTTTCAGGATCATGGTTCGGCGTTTGACTCAAGCAGACGTCATAGCCCGTTTTCATTATGATACTGTCTGATACATTATAGTCCGTTTGACTATGATACATCAAAGTCCGTTTTCATTATGGTACTGTCTGTCGTTAGAATTGATTTTTGAATAATTTTCGCCAGTATTGTTACCATGCTTCGACCATGTTGCACAAATTGTACACATATACGACACTCTGCAGATCATGCATAACCTGGTCTGACCTGAGCAAACCATCTGGCAAGTTATTTTCTGTCCTTTTTAACCCAAAATAGTTTGGGAACAATTGATATGGAATTCAAAGAAAACCCTAAGCTAGAGAAAGGTTAACAACTCAAATGGATCATCAAATGCTACTCTATTTCCATAAAAAAATTTCAGTTCACTGGACCCGGGTCACTGAACAAGACCGCTAGAACGGCCAGTAGTTGTAAAAGTATGCTTTCTAGTCCACCCCCCAATGTACTTTTCTCTGTCATTTGTCTAATAATTTCTGATATCAAAATTTTCATAATTTTTAAAAACCATTAATCCTGATATTTTCCTAATAATCCCCTGTTATCCATTTTTAAAATAAAGGGAAATTAAGTCCTAATTAAACTTTGTCATTTTTGGACTATTGCGAATTTTTGAATTTTAGAAAACTTTTTTAAGACAGAAAATAAATAAAACATAAACGGTAACTCTTGTTTGTCCTGTTATTTTTCTATTTATTTAAGTATTATAAAAAAGTATTAAAAGAAATTCCATGAATTTAATGTCTTTTTAAATACTTATTTTAATAGAAAAAAATAGCAAAATCAAACAAGGGGTTAAAATATATGATAAAAGTTAATTTCTCTTTAAAAAAATCAAAAATTAGCAATAGTCCAAAAAATGACAAAATTTAATCAAGGTCTTAATTTGCCTTATCCTTAAAAAATTATAAGCTCGCCCTTCGGGCTCGCGGGGATTATTAGGAAAATATCAGGATTAATGGTTTTTAAAAATTATGAAAATTTTGATATCAGAAATTATTAGACAAATGACAGAGAAAAGTACATTGGGGGGTGGACTAGAAAGCATACTTTTACAACTACTTAATGGGGAAAGAAATATTTTTTTAAAAAAAAAAAATTAGTTAAAAAAAATATTTATATTAAATAAAAATGAACGCAAAGCTAGAAACAAGTCAAATAAAAGAAACATTAAGTTTACAAGAAAAATATGAAAATATAGATAAAATGTTTTTAAATGTTTATGAATTGTTAAAAGAAATTATTATTGGGGAAGAATATAGACCAACATTAAGACAAAAATTAAAAAAAATTATAATTGAAATTAATTCAGAGTTGAATAAACTTCCAGATTTGATTTTTGATATTGATAAAAATCATTTTGTTAATGATAATGATAGATATATATGCGTATTTTTTGATCATTTTTATTATTCAGGTTATATTGATAGGTTTTTAACAAATAAATATATAAAGTATTGTAGAGAGATATATATTATAAAGAAAATTTTAAATAAATTTCAAAAAAAGATAAAAATTAATCCTATAGGAGAAAAAGATACGAATATAGATAATGATGAAGATTATGGAAACTATTGTATTCCTACACATGAGGTTTTTGATTATTTTAGAAATGGATAAAAATGGAATAAAAAATAAAAAAAATAAAATTTAAAAAAAATAATGTATACATATAATAAAAGATGACTTCAAAAGATTTAACCAATCTTTCAATTGAAGAATTAAAGAATATAAAAAAAAATAAACAAAAAAAATTAAAAAAAGAATATTCAAATTATAAACAAAAATTAATTAATGAAATCCAGGGTATAGAAAAACATAGAAAAAATATTAAAAAAGCTAATTTAAAAATAAAACCTAAGAAAAAAATAAAATCAAAAAAAACATTTGAGGATTATTTTAAAGAATGTATAAAAAATAGAAGAATACCAGAAGATACACCAAAATATTTAAAGAAAGCACTTGAAAGAGCAATGAAAGAATACCATGTTGGAATTAAATTTGAAAAATCTGCTCTTGGTAATTTTGCTAAAAAATTTGTTATTGAAGGGCGTCCAAAAATATTTCCTAAGGATTATTTTATAGAAAAACTTCCCCAATTAAAAGAATTTCTTAGAAATTATAGAAATATTAAAGTTAGATTTATATTAATTTGTTTAATGGAAAAAGTGGTGTTTATAGGAAAAACTCATAAATTTATTAAGGATAAAGCTTATTTTTATTCTGAAATTCATATTAATCTTAAAGGTTCAAATATTAAAGAAATTTTAATTAAAATATTTCAAGAAATTCTTAATAAAATTTCACTTTATTTAAGAAATGGTTCAGGTTGGTATTTTAGAGAGGTTATATCATTAGAAATTCATACTGTAAAATATAAACCTATGAAGGGTTCTACATATATTAAACTTCCTGATTTTATTTCAAAAAAGAAAGCTATAATAAATTTAGAAAATAAAAAAGATAATAAATGTTTCATGTGGTGTATATTGAGGTATTTACATGAATCAAAGAATAATCATCCTCAAAGGATTTCAGATTTAAAACAATATGAAAATGAACTTAATTTTAAAGGTATTAAATTTCCAGTTAAATTATCAGATATTAAAAAGTTTGAAAATCTTAATCCAAGTCTTCCAGGAATAAATGTTTTTTCAATTAATGATAATAAATTTTATCCTCTAAGAATGAATGATAAAGATTGTAATAATACAATAGATTTATTTTTTTATGAAGAATCTGGCAAATCACATTATACTCTTATTAAAAATTTTTCAAGATTAATCAATTCTCAAGTTAGTAAAGATACTACTAAAAAAAAATATTTTTGTAAAAAATGTTTGTCACATTTTACAAAAGAGGAATTATTAAAGAAACATTTTATTTTTTGTAAAGATAATACTACAGCTGCAATAAAAATGCCTACTAAAAGTTCATTTACATTTTTTAAAAATTTTAATTATAAAATACCTTTTCCATTTGTAATTTATGCTGATTTTGAATGTTTTACAAAACCAATAAATAATTGTGAACCAGATCCTAATTATTCTTATACGATGGAATATCAAAAACATGAACCTTGTGGATTTTGTATTTATATTAAACCTTTTGATTTTGAACTTGAGGAAAATGTGAATAGAATATTTAAAACTAATCCTATTGTTTATACAAAAGAAAAAGAAGATGAAAATATTGCATTAATTTTTGTAAAAAAATTAGAAAAAATAGTAAAAAAAATTAATTTTAGCTTTTATACATTTTCAAAAATGATGATATTTAAAGATTCTGATAAAATAGAGTTTAATAATTCAAAAATTTGTCATATTTGTGAAAAACCTTTTATAAAAGAAGATATTGATAAAAAATATAGTAAAGTTAGAGATCATTGTCATTTTACTGGGAAATATAGAGGAGCTGCTCATAATATTTGTAATATTAATTGTAGAAAACCTAAAATAATTCCTATAATATTTCATAATCTTCAAGGTTATGATTCACATCTTTTTATTAAAGAATTAGCAAAAATGGAAGGTAATGATTTAACTTTTATTCCTAAAACGGAAGAGAAATATATATCATTTTCTAAGAAAATTAAAGTTAATGAATTTAAATCAGAAAAAACAGAAGAAATAGTTAATGTTATTTTTGAATTACGATTTATTGATTCATTTAAATTTTTATTAACTTCTCTTTCAGGTCTAGTTGATAATTTAAATTCTGATGATTTTTATTCAATAAAAAAATATTTTAAAAATAATACAGATTTATTACTAAGAAAAGGGGTATATCCTTATGATTATGTTAATTCTTTAGAAAAATTTAAAGAAACTAAATTACCACCAAAAGAAAACTTTTATTCATATTTATATAATGAAGATATCACAGAAGATGATTATAATCATGCACAAAAAGTTTGGTCACAATTCAATTGTAAAACTATTAAAGATTATCATGATTTATATCTAAAAACAGATGTATTACTTTTAGCTGATGTGTTTGAAAACTTTAGAAAAACATGTTTGAAACATTATAATTTAGATCCAGTACATTATTATACATCTCCTGGATTAGCTTGGGATGCATGTCTTAAAGAAACAAAACAAAGACTTGAATTATTACATGATTATGATATGTTAATGATGTTTGATGAAGGAATTAGAGGTGGAATTACTCATATTTCAAAAAGATATTCAGAAGCAAATAATAAATATATGAAAAATTATAATCCTAATGAAGAATCAAAATTTATTACATATCTTGATGCTAATAATCTTTATGGTTATGCAATGTTACAAAGGCTACCAACTCATGGATTTAAATGGATGAAAGATTTATCAAAAGAAAGTGTATTAAAAATATTAGATAAGAAAATTACAAATCATGGCTATATATTTGAAGTAGATCTTAAATATCCAAAAAAATTATGGGATTCTCATAATGATTATCCACTTGCTGTAGAAAGATTAAAGTTTGGTAATGTTGAGAAACTTGTTGGTAATTTTTATATCAAAAAGAATTATATAATCCATTATAGAAATCTTAAACAATGTTTAGATTTAGGTCTTAAACTTGAAAAAGTACATAGAGGAATAACATTTTATCAATCTACATGGATGAAACCATATATAGAAAAGAATACAGAATTAAGAAAACAATCTAAAAATTCATTTGAAAAAGATTTTTTTAAATTAATGAATAATTCTGTATTTGGAAAAACAATTGAAAATATAAGAAAAAGACAAAATATAAAAATAGTAAATGATAAAAAAATGGCTAAAAAATTAGTATCAAAACCTAATTTTGATCGTTTAACAATATTTGATCGGAATTTAATAGCAGTTCATATGAAAAAAACAGAAATATATTTTAATAAACCTATTTATGTTGGTCAAGCTGTTCTTGATTTATCTAAAAATCATATGTATGATTTTCATTATAATTATATTAGAAATAAATATTCTAATAAAGCTGAATTACTTTTTACAGATACTGATTCTTTAATGTATGAAATTTATACAGATGATTTTTATAATGATATAAAGAAAGACATAAAAAAGAAATTTGATACTAGTGATTATCCAGAAAAACATGAATCTGGAATAAAAACAGGAATAAATAAGAAAGTAATAGGAATGTTTAAAGATGAAGTTTGTGGTAAACAAATTACACATTTTGTTGGTTTAAGACCTAAACTTTATTCTTTTAAGGTTGATAATGAAGAAATAAAGAAATGTAAAGGAATTAAGAAAAATATTATTAAAAAGGAAATAACATTTGAAGATTACAAGAAATGTTTATTCACAGAAGAAGAAGACTTTCGACAAATGAATATTATTAGAAGTAAAAATCATGAAATTTATTCTATGAAAGTGAATAAAGTAGCATTATCAGCAAATGACGATAAAAGATTGATTTGTAAAAATAAAATTAATACTTTAGCTTTAAGACCTTTAAAAAAAAAAATAAAAAAAAATTATTAAAATAAAATGATTAATTTCTCAAAAAAAGATATTATATTTATATATTTAAGAAGACTTTTTTTAATAGAAGATTATGATGAAGAAATTAGATATAAAAGGTATAAGAGAGAAAGATTTTATAAAAGAGAAAATTTAAAAAAAAAATTCAAAAAAATAAAAAATGTATACAGAAGAAGAAATTAAATTATTTTCTTCAATATTAAGATCTTATGAAAAAAGTCAAATCAAAAAAAAAAAGAAAAAAAGAAATATACCAATATATGAAAGATGTAAACATAAAAATAAAGAAATTATTGATTATGCTGAAGTTTGTTGTGATTGTGGTCTTGAAATTCAAAGAATATTAAAACATGAAGTTGGTGTATTTGATTGGGAAAGATGTTGTTATAGAAAAAAATCAGTATATCAAAGAAAGTATTTTTTTAAGAAAAAGATTAATGAAATACAAAAAAATTTTGATTTAAAAAGTGAAGATATTTCTAAGATTAATGAAATACTTTATAAAATTGATAATACAAATTTAATTAAGAAAGTAAATACACAGTTTAAAAGAAAGAGAATAATTAATATTACTTTTATTATAAAAAAGATTTTAATTATTCTAGGTTATAGTAATATTGATGAAATATTACCATTAAAACTTTCAGAATCAACAAAAGATTTTTATGAAGAATGGTGGGAATTAGTTAAAAAAGAAATAACATAATTTTAATACTTAAACAGTATTAAAATTTAATTTCTTACGTCTTAAACTTTTTAATGTATTTCTTTTCAATCTTTGATGAAGTAGGTGTTAATTCAATCATTTCTTGATCTAAAAGTTTCATATCAGATATGAATTTCTGATAATCGAATTCACCACCTCTCATTGCTGTTCGTAAATTAGTCAACACTTTTTCATAAGTTGTAAATCCAAATTTAACCATATCTAATTTTCCTTTGTAATTTTTCATTTCATGATATGTTTTTAATATTATTCCAGCTCCAGTTAAAACACTTAAAATAATAGGGTTTAAGGTTATTCCACCTGTTATTACACCAACTGAAGCTAGTAACACAGACGAAATATTCATAATATAATTTATTTTTTTATATTTACTTTGACTGTTTTTGTATATCCATGTTTTTTTATGATAAAAAGAGTATAAATCCTTTAATTGTTGGATTTTCTCAGGATTTAAAGTTGAAGAAATATGATTGAATTCGAATATATCTTTTTGTTCTTTGTGTCTTAATGATTTTATTTTTGTGATTGGCATTTTATTTATAATATTTATAATAAACTTTTACTGAATACAAGAGTAAATGTAATTTGGTTAACATTTACAATTTGATCAGTTCCTCTTTTATTAATCGCAATCCAAAAATGACTTGTTCGAGTTAATGGAAAATTGATATCTCTAAAATATTGATGATCATTTCCATTAATTGAAGATAAACTTTTTGTATTTCTACTATCAGATACTTTCAATGTTATATAAAAATATCGACTTGAAACATGTAATTCAGTAAAGAAACAATCTATTGATTCCAATTTACAATTGAATGGTATATATAAAGAAGTTGATATTGAATTGAAAAATAGATGGTTATTTGATTTTGATTTATTAAAATAAGCAGTTATAAAAAAATGAGATCTTAATGATTTCAAAAAAGATAAACTAACAGGTTGATCATCTTTTGTTGGATTTTTAATACTAATATCATGATTATTCATATTAATATCTGTTTCCATCACCATTTTCTGATTTTCAAAAATAAAAGGAGAATCATAAACACTTGATTCAACATCATTAACATAATTTTTTACACCATAAATAATCAAATAAGCTTGTGCTTGTACTAATGGTGTAGTTTTTGATGCGTCACAATGTAAATCAACAAAAAAATATTCAGGTGGGGAAATTTTATATTTATGCATATGAATAATAGATCTAGTATATCCTTCTTTTTGAAAAATTTTTGTTGTTTGTTGACCAATATTTAAACTTGTGGAAGTAGCATTAACACTAACATTATTCATAGTAACAGGAAAAAATTCTATACAAATAGTATATTCTCCTTCTGGTATTTTATACATATTAAAACTTATTCTGGAAACATATTTTTGATTAAAATTTACATGAAGAAGTAAATCATAAGCTTTTTTGTTAAAAATATGAGGACTTCTAGCAAAATCATTAATTCCGGTTACAGTAATATTAGATTCTGATGAACTTTCATTAGCATCTTCCATCAAATATCTGAATTCATCTTTTGGATGAGAAGATGCTGAGATATGAGATTCATTTACATACTTTTCTAAATATGAAACGTTTACAGCTGATTTTTTTTCACTTGAAGTGGGGTCTTTTAAGTTAATGATACTTTTATCACTCATATCAATATCTGTTTCCATTACCATTTTCTGATTTTCAAAAGTAAAAGGTGAATCAAAAATGTTGAAATAAACATCATTAATAAAATTTTTAACACCATAAACAATTAATTTTGCTCGTCCTTTTGCACCAGCAAATTTTAATTCTACATCAATATAAGATGAAGGATCAGTTGTTTTATTTATATGAATAATTGATTTTGTATAATTAGAATATGATTTTGATGTTTGTTTAACAATGCTTAATGATGAACTTGTTACATTTACACTCCTATGTGTCATTAAATCAGTGAAAAATTCAATACAAAGAGAGTATTCTCCTTTGGGTACATTTATGTTAAATCTTAATTTTCCAGAAGAATATGGTATGGGTAAATCTCTTCGAAATATTAATTGGTATGCTTTTTTAATGTAAAAATGAGGACTTTCAGGGAAAAAAACTATACCAAGTATACTAATGTCATTTACAACACTAGTTTCATTAGTATTTTCAAGTAAATACATAAATTCATTTTTTAAATGAGAAATATTGGTTTCAATTAAATATTTTTTGATATTATCATCCATTTTTGTTATTTCATTATCTACATATTCTTTATTAGTTACTTCATGATCATATTTAGGTAATGTTGATAAATTAAATATTCTATGATTATTGATATCTATATCAGCTTCCATTGGAGATACTTCTTTACGTGATAAGAAAATATTCTTCACATCATTATAAGAAACTAGATAGTTATAATTTTGTGTTAAAAAATCAAAAGTTTGTTGTTTACTTTGTATAATATTATAAAGTCCTTTCAAATCAATATTTGCATTTATATTTTGTGTATGAGGAATACCACTAATTCTTCCATCAACATATACTTTATTAGTTGCATCTTTATCACTTCTTGGAGTTGTTAAATTTATTATTCTTGTATTTTTTGCATCATAATATCTTCCTCCATTTAATGTTAAAAAAATACTTTTCCCATAATTCAAAGGAAAAGCATCATTTTCTCCAGCTGCTTGTACATTAGTTATTGCATGATAATTCATATCAAGATGATCTTCCATTGGATTTTCTTCTTTACGATTTAAGAATATATTATTTGCATCATTATAAGAAATTAAATTATTTTGATTTTTATCTAAATAGTTATAATTTTGAGGTTTACTTTGTTTAACATTAAAAAGTTCTTTCAAATCTATATCTTTAGTAACTTCATGAGTATGTGCAGGTACATTAGGATGATATTTCTTCAAAGTAATCATATTTACAGCTGATAAATCATTATTTTCATCTGTATCCATATTTGTAATTATTTTTCGATTCATTTCAATTCCTCCAGGACGAATTATATTATTTCCTCCTAAATCAAGATGACCAGTCATATGATTTGTGCCACTAACAAGAATAACATCAGTAGGATTTGGTTTTGTTGCTAATCCTGTATCAAGTTGATGTTTAGTTATAGCATCAGAAGAATTAATACCTTCTCCAAGATTTACTAATCGTTTTTGTTCAATATCGTAATTATTATCACCATCCAATTTCATTCCTGTATTTGCATGTATTTCTTGACTAATCTGTCTAATATATTCGTTGATATCAATATTAGTGTATTGATTGATATTATTGAATATTCCCATTTTTATTTTATAATTATATTTTTTCATCAAAATTCTTAGTAACTGATTTTTGTTCTTTATCTAAAAACAAGAATTCATAAGGTCTAAGTTTATTAAAAAGATTTGGATCAATCAAATTTTCTTTTGCAATAAGATTCAAATGATTTTTACTCACAGGTGGATATAATATCATATGAGAACAATTTAATCTTAATTTTGAGGGTACATCATAATAACTCTGACTTAGATAAATAGGACTGATACCATGATGTCTTCCATCAGTATAATGATTTGCTATTTTTTTCTGAATTCCATCTGTAGCATTAACAAGATCGTCAAATACAACAATTTTTCTATTATCTTCTGGATATTCTGTTGTTTCCATTATATCTTCTGGAAATTCTAAAACATCATATCCAACTTTTTCACTAATTCTAGACATTATTTTTTTAAGATCTTGTAATTTTTCTTGATTATGGTTAGGACCATAATAATAAATTTTATCATAGTAAACTAATGGGGATCTTAACATATGCATTAGAGTATTTGTTTTTCCACAACGGGTTTGACCAGCAATAAGCATTCTATAATCTTCATCTAAGAAATCACATAGTTTTTTAGACTTTTTTTTTTGATTCGAATCATAATTTGGGATTTTCATACTTTTTTTATTATAATGCTAGATAATAGAAATAAAATTAAATGTTATTTTTTATAAATAATTATATAATCTTATAATAAAAATGAATTTAGAAAATGTCAAAAAGTATGCAGATTCAGAATATAAAGGATATAAAATATCTAAAGCTGTTACTGCAGCTAAAAATGAAGTGAAAGACAAAGGTCAAATCCGTGATGTTGTTATGAGTGAATATTTTAAGACATTAAGAGAACCATTAAAAGAAACTATTGTTGAACAACAGAAGAAGACAGATGAAAAACAGGATAAAATAATTGAGCAGTTGAAAGAAAATCAACTTGCTTTGACTGGACAGATGATGCAAAATCAAAAAGCTATAAAAGAGGGTATACAAGATATTTTTACATTAAACCAAGAATTACCTCAATATCAACCAGAAGATGAAGAAAAACCAAAAAAACCAGAAAAACCAAAAAAACCAGAAAAACCAGAAAAACCAGAAAAACCAGAAAAACCAGAAAAACCAGAAAAACCTTCAAAATCAACAATAGAAAAATATGATTTGGATAAATTTTTAAATAATAAAGATTCAATTGATATATTAACTGAATATGGTTATAAATTACCATCATTTTATAAAGATATTGAAGATATTAGTGAACAAATTGAAGATGCCGATAATTCAATTAAAGAAATAAAAAAAACACTAAATAATGTTGATTTTTCAACAGATGAAAAAGGTATTAAAAAAGCTGAACCCAAAGCAAAAAATCCTAAACCAGAAACTTTAGAAAAAATAAAAAAGTTTAATACTTTAAATATTTTTAAGGAAAGATTGATAGGAATTGCAATAAGTCGTGGAATAAAAGGTCAAGGTTTAGGAAAAAGAAGATATAAACAACCAAGAAGAAATGCTTATAAAATTCAAAATAATCAATATGGTGGATTAATGATTGATTTACCAAACTTAATGAAAAATTTAAAACTGAATGCTTATCGTGGTGGTAAATTAATCTATGAAGCAGATGCTGATAAATCTCTTATAAGCCTATTAACAAAGAGATACAATCCTAAAACAAAATATTCAATGAATGCAGTAAAAATCTTTAATGATTTAAATATGCTAAGTAATATGCCACCTCATAAATCATCAGGAAAATCTAAAATGGTCGGATCAAGTATTACTTATTATAAAGAACCAAAAGAATTGACAGATAGATTAAAAGTATTAATTGGCTCAATAGCTGCTGGAAATAATTCACCAGTTATAAGAAATGATATTTCACAAATTAATGATGAATTATTAAGAATAGAAGCTATTGATAAAAAATTACATGAAAAAATGTATAATAAATGGATAAAATCTTAGATTTTAATACTAATTGAAGTATTAAAATCAAAAAAGATTATATAACTTTTTATGCTTTTATAAGCATTTTTCCAGATGAAGTGTATAATTCAATTTCTTTTTCATGTAAAACCAAAGCATTTATTGTATAATTTCCTGCTGGAGTATCATTTAACTCATATCTAAAAGTTAGTGATACAACACCATCTTTAACATCTTCTTCTTGATTTCTAAGATCAAAATATAACATCCCAAAAAGATTTTTGAAATTTGTTCTATCAATTATTGGTCCACTTAATAAATCATTATAAGCTGAAGAATATGACATTAATGTGCGATAAAGTCTCGATTCCTCTTTTGATGTCATTTCCAATTGGGGATAGTATATACTATTATTTACTTCTAATTGTGCTCTAGTAAAATTTCGATTTCCACCAATTCCAAAAATATTCCAAGTAAATATATTTGATGTTTGTACAGCATAACTTAATGAGGGAATAGCCCAAATGAATACATGTCGTGGTCTTCTAATTCCTGTAGTTATTCTGAAGTAGCTATTTACAGCTCCAGATTGTAATATTTCACTATGTTCTCTCAAGTAAGTCCACTTTTTTGGTTTCAAATAATTTTCAAGATACAACTTCATTCCTTCTCCATTAAAAATAATTTTCGGACACCATAATCGTAAATTAGTGATAATGACTTTTGAATCTGGAGCACCAGCATTTCTTAAAATAATATTATTATCACTTTCTAGTTTTAATAAAATATTCATTTTGATATTAGGATGAAGATTATTTTTAAAAGCTGCAAAATAACTATATAAATTCATAGGGATTGAAAAAACAGTTTCATTTACACCATCTGTTAATTTTTTCCGATCAGCATAACCTTTATTATATAATGCTTCTGCAGGTCGTGCTTCTGCAGCTCCTGTATTTGTATCTAAATAGAAAAATTGATCTTTCCCAACTGTATCTGCATAACTTTTAGTATATTTCAAAAGAGATAAAACATTTGATGTTTCATTAGCTCTTGTATTATTATATACAGTTATTCCATTACATTCAACTTGGAGTTCATTAATGAAAGTATGACCATTAGTTGTTGTACATAATTTGTTAACATTATCAATTGCTCCTGCTGTTATTCCAGTTGCACTATCAGCAAGAGTTACAAGTTTAAACTTAACTTCTAAATAAGCATTATACCAATCAATTGGATTAGCTTCTGATGAATTATCAACTGTGAATCTATAATTATCCTTTACTTGTCTAGCATTATTTGGAACATTAGCATTCAATGGTGTTTCCAAATCATAATATATATATTCATATCTCTTTACTAAATTCGGGCTTCTAAAATTTCCATTCATTTTATTTTAAGATTATATAAAATTTTTTTTAAAGAAGATCTTTATAAACATCTTTGACATAAGAATATTTATCATTATTTTTTTGTAAAAGTTTAACAATTTTTTCACCTTTATCTTCTTTCGGTGGATTTTCTTTTTGTGGTATTACATAATCTTGAATTTCAGGAATAAGATCTTCTGGTATAGTTTCAATTTCAAGTTTCTTCTCTTTCTTTTTTGATGATTTAGGTTTAGGTTTAAATTTATCATAAATCGTTTCACCAATTAATTGACCGGTTTTCTCACCAATCTTTTCAGATCCTTTTTCAACTAATTTTTCTGCTGCTTTTGAAACAAGTTTAGATGCAGTTTTTCCAGTAAGTTTAGCTCCAATATTACTCAATACATCAAAAACACCACCACCTTTTGTCTCTGTATCTGTATAATAATCTTCACCAGTATCATAATTTCTTATTCGTCTTTTCATTTTTTTATTTTATACATTATAATATTATTTATTTTCTTTCACCAATAACAACAGTTAAACTTATATCAATATCATTCAAATCAACTTCTCTATCTTGGTCATCTGTAATATAAAATTTCACTTCAAAAATTTCATTTCTATTCATTCTATTCCATAAGTAATTTATAGGTTGAATTTCAAATGGTAATGATCTTGTTTTTGTATTAGTTGAAAATGTATATAATACATTTGATCGTTTTCCTGAGATAATACTATCAGATAATAAACTAGTTCTAATATATAAATTATCAATATCATTACTAATATTAGGAAAATTCTTTCCATATGCACTTTTCTTTAAAACTTTTTTTTCAAATCCTAATAATTTACCAAAATTACCACTATTAGAAAAATCAATGTAATAATTTTCATTAAGAACAATAAATACTTTATATGTTGTAAGATCAAAAAGTATATTAATACCATAATTTTCTGTATTTCCAAGTTTACCAATTCTTTTTTGAATAAGAGTATTTATATCTTGATAATCATAAATACCTGATGGAAATACAATTGTTACATAAGTTTTACCTTTATCTTTTGATATTTTCAATTCATTGTTTTGATATTCAGGTCTAATATTATGCCAACTAGCAGTCATAGAAAGATGGTCTAATGCTAAATAATGAGTAGTGTTTGAATCCAATTTCAATTCAGGAGTAAATTTTAAAGTAAAATTACCTGGTTTATTTGATGGATTTTGTTTTTTAGCATCAAGACTTTTAAAAACTAATACTCTATTCTGAATCATTTTATTTAATATCTTAGATAAAATATTTTTTTATAAACTTTTCATTATATTGTTGATCATCAATTTTAAAAACTTTTAAAAGGTTGTAAAAAGATTTCTTATAAATATTATCAAGAAAATATAAACAGTAATAACCACATCTAACAGAATAGATATCTTGAATTGGATAACCTTTATTATAAATAAAACCTAGATTTAATCTTTTTGCATGATCTATAATTTCTAATGGTGGTGGAAGTGAAAAAGAATCGAAATAATAAATATATGGTGGTTTTATGAATTCTGCAACCCAATGAGTTCCTTGTCCTACTTTATCATCAAGATTAATTATACAACATCCTTTTTCATGAAAATGATCAATTGAATCTCTAGAAAAAATTCCTTTAAAATTTGGTATCTTAAGATAATCTATATATTCTAAAAGATCAAAATTACTGAGAGGTATATCTTTAAAAATAGGTTTTAAAGTATTGCTCCTAATACTGGAATTTGGTTGAATGGACTGTTCGGTCCTAGTAATAATCCTTGTCCTTTTTTTTTTTTACCTTTCCCTTGTTGTTCCCATGTTCCAAAAAATGGTGGTGGTTGATAAGGTATCATTCCTGGTCTAGCACTTACTTGTAATCCTTTTCCTTTTCCTTTTCCTGTTTTTGGAACTTGTAATCCTTTTCCTGTTTTTGGAACTTGTAATCCTTTTCCAAATATTTTTGATGCTAATTCTATAGCCATAGGAATACCAATTGCAGCTAGAGTACCTAAAAATCCTCCTTCAATTTGTCTTTGTGTTGGTTTAAAATATAATGCTCCACCTTTTTGTTTAGCTTTATTTAAATCATCAATTTGTTTTTTTGTTAATTCTTTTTTAAGACTCATCAATTTAGATAAATATTCAGATGGAATATTAATTCCTTTACCAAAAATTTTATCAATTCCAAGTGATCCTAAAGCTGTTAAAGCACCCTGAGCAAGTGCTGGAGCTGCTTTACTAGCAACTGTTGTAGCCATTGGAAGAAATTTTGAACCTATTGAAATAAGAGATCCAAACAAACTTCCACCTTCTTTTACTACTTTTCTAATTTGTGTTTTTGTTATTTTAATATCAGAACCAACTCCATTAGTTTTAGCTTTATTAAGTTTATTAATTTGTGTTTTTGTCAACATTAATTCATCTGATCCAACTAAATTATTTTTAGTAATTCTTAAAGTAATCTCTGATCTATCCTTATAAGCTTTTGCTAATTTTTTTAATTGAGATTCAGATAATTTTAATTTGTATGGAAAATAATTCGTCATTCTTTTTTTATTTAATGAATTATATAAAAAGTGTAAAAGTTAAATTTTTTTTTATCTAAATATATAATAAAATGAAATCTTATTGTGTGAAAGAAAAAAAACAAACAGAATGTGTGAAACCAGAAGGTTATCAAACTGCTAAAAATGGAAGAAAAATGTATTGGTGTACTTGTGCTTCTTGTGGAATAAAAAAAACACGATTTGTTAAGAAACAGGGAAACTAATTCAGCCTTCTTCTTCACAAGCACAAGAAGGAGAAGGCTTGGGTGAATTAGCATTAACAGGTTTAACTCATGCTTTACCTTGGTTAGGTAAAAAAACAGTAGAAATGGGGCGATATGGTATATCTGAAGCTATGAGAAATAAAAACTTACAGAAAAAAGCAATTAATTATGGATTAAATAAATTAACTCCAATGATTCAAGATGTTGGTAGTAAAGCATTGGATGAAATATCAACAAAAATAAGACCAAAATTAAAATATAAAACAAATAGAAAAGATTTAGACTTTCAAGGAGGTAGTGTAGATATTCATAAACTCATTGGAAAATTGCCAAAACCAAAAGGTGGTTGGACTCCTGGAGAATATAAGTACATGGGTCCGTATAACCCTTTGAATGAACAATTAAGATATGATCCTGAAACAGGTGAAGTATTAGAATGGATGGTTAAACCATATAATAAAGTAGATGAAATTGCTGCTTTTCATGATATATGTTATGATATGGGAAAAAATAAGAATGAATGTGATAGACAAATGGTTAAATCTTTAGATCAGATTCCATACGGTGAAATACCGAAATGGGGTCAAACAGCGAGATTTATTATAAATACTAAACAGAAACTTGGTTTGGGTTTACCAAAGAAGACAAAAAACGTAAAGCGGCGTTGAGTAATAATAGTGATTGGACTCAACAATTAGCCGATGAATTACATAAACCAATCACTAGAAATTTTTCAAAGAGAACTGTAATATCAAATGGGATTGATGAAATCTGGGCTGCAGATTTGGTTGAAATGCAAAAGTTTAGTAAATGGAATAAAGGAATAAATTATTTACTGATGGTAATAGATATTTTTAGTAAATATGGATGGATTGAACCATTGAAAAACAAAAAGACTGAAAGTGTTAGTAAAGCATTTGATGATATATTTAAAAAAAGTAAACGTAAACCAAAAATGCTTTGGACAGATAAAGGTTCTGAATTTATCAGTAAACATTTTAAGAAGGTCCTTGAAAAGAATAAAATCAAATTATATCATACAGAGAATGAAGAGAAATCAAGCATTGTTGAGAGATGGAATAAAACAATGAAAACCAGAATGTTTAAGATGTTTAGTGTAAATAACAATACTGTTTATTGGAACATCCTTGATAAATTAGTTAATGATTATAATAAAACAAGACATTCTAGTATTAAAATGACTCCAATTCAAGCTAGTAAAAAAGAAAACGAAGAAAAAGTTTATGCTAATTTATATTCAGATTTAATTTATTTGAAACCTGGAAAAATAAAATTTAAGGTTGGAGATTTCGTTCGTATATCAAAATATAAGAGACCTGTATTTGATAAAGGATATACTCCTAACTGGACAGAGGAAATATTTGTGGTTAATGAAATATTAAATACAAAACCTATCACCTATAAAATTGTTGATTTAATGGGTGAAGAAGTAAAAGGATCTTTTTATGAAAAAGAGTTACAAAAAACAAAACAAGAAATATATAGAATTGAGAAAGTATTGAAACGAGACACCAAGAAAAAGTTAGCTTTAGTTAAATGGAGTGGATATCCTGACAAGTTTAATTCATGGATTCCTTTGAGTGATTTGAAAGATTTTTAATACTATTGTAGTATTAAAAATTGTTTCAAGCGACATAAAAAAAAGCCCTTTTAAGGGCAAAAATACTTTTTTTTATTTTAAAACAAATCCTGTGAATCACCTTCTTCATTTTCTTCATCGACTTCTTCATCACTTTCTTCTTTAATCATTAATAATGATTCTCTTGGTTTTAATGGTCTAACATAAACTTCATGAACTTTAATTTGAATAGATTTTACTAATTTGGAAATATAAATACTCTCAATTATTAAAGCTAATTTTACTTTACAATATTGATTAAGATATTCAAATGGATCAACATTTTTATTTCCTTTTGTTTTAAACAAAGATAGAATTTTATTAGATTTTTCTGAATATATAAGTTTTGCATATAAAACTGGTGAAACACTGTCATCATTTACTGTTTTAGGTCTTCCTTTTTTATCAGTAATTTCTTTCTTTTTATAATATAATATTTGCGATAAATTTTGAGATTCTTCAACACCAATTGTCTCTTCAAGATGATTATAACAAAGTTGTTGTATTTTTTCTAATGTTTTAAAAAACTTTTTTTCTTCTTTTGTTGGATCTTTATCTTTTTCCCATAAACAAATAGGAATAGTATATCCAACTAATTCTTGAGATTCTTGATTCTTTCTTTCAGATACACCAAAACTAAAAAGTAAAGGTGTTTCAATTATAAGAGGACCTTGCTTACCATTAGGATAAGTTGTTTCGATTTTAATACGATGATATTTCATTTTGGAATTCTTGACTTTATATTGTTTGGCTTCGTTAAAAATAAGATTTTCTTTAGAAATGTTTTCGGGAGATATAAGTTGCATTTTTATTATATATAAATATTTTTTTTTTTAAATTTTATTTTTTTTAATTGTAAATTTCAGCATAAAAAAAATCCCTAAAAAAGGGATATAATTATTAATAAATATAATTAACTTGACTATCACTAACACTAACTCTAGCAGAATCAGAATCAGAATCAGAATCAGAATCAGAATAATCGGTTTGCCAATGAATAATAACATCTTTTTCTTTAAAATAACTTTTAAAATCTTTAACAATTTTTCTTATTTCTTTAATTATTTCTTTATTATCTTTTCTCAATGAAAGTTTTCCCTGACATTTATAAATATCTTCACGATATAATGATTTTCTATATTTTTTTTGTCTTAACATAATACTTTTAATTATGCTAAAACTTAAATAATTAGAATATGTAAAATCTATTAACTTTTCATAATTTAAAATTTCGAATTTTATATCATCACCTTCTATACAATATAAAACTTTTTTTTTATATTCTTCTTTCATTAAATATTTTCTAATATATTTTATTTCTTTTCTTATTCTTTTCAAATATTTTCCTTTTTGTTTGTCTATTTCATTATTTTTTTGACTTTTTTTAAAATATCTTAATATATCTTTTATTTTTAAACTATTATCTGATATAATTTTATCTTCAATTTCTCTCTTTCTTAACTCATAAAATCTTCGATAATTAATATATATATTGTGAAAATGAAGATCAATCATAAACATTTTACCATATAATATTTTATCAAAATATGTTACACCAAAAAGAGTGATAGGAATTGCTTTGTATTGCGTATTAACAGATTTGCTTTGTGAAGAATTCATTTTTTATTTTATATAAATTTTTTTTTTTTAAATTATAATTTTTTATTTTTCCACTACACTCATTTTTAAAAAAATATTTCTTTCCCCATTAAGTAGTTGTAAAAGTATGCTTTCTAGTCCACCCCCCAATGTACTTTTCTCTGTCATTTGTCTAATAATTTCTGATATCAAAATTTTCATAATTTTTAAAAACCATTAATCCTGATATTTTCCTAATAATCCCCGCGAGCCCGAAGGGCGAGCTTATAATTTTTTAAGGATAAGGCAAATTAAGACCTTGATTAAATTTTGTCATTTTTTGGACTATTGCTAATTTTTGATTTTTTTAAAGAGAAATTAACTTTTATCATATATTTTAACCCCTTGTTTGATTTTGTTATTTTTTTCTATTAAAATAAGTATTTAAAAAGACATTAAATTCATGGAATTTCTTTTAATACTTTTTTATAATACTTAAATAAATAGAAAAATAACAGGACAAACAAGAGTTACCGTTTATGTTTTATTTATTTTCTGTCTTAAAAAAGTTTTCTAAAATTCAAAAATTCGCAATAGTCCAAAAATGACAAAGTTTAATTAGGACTTAATTTCCCTTTATTTTAAAAATGGATAACAGGGGATTATTAGGAAAATATCAGGATTAATGGTTTTTAAAAATTATGAAAATTTTGATATCAGAAATTATTAGACAAATGACAGAGAAAAGTACATTGGGGGGTGGACTAGAAAGCATACTTTTACAACTACTACGGCCACAGTCACGTCAATAAAAGCAAAAAAGGTCAATCCTTTTTAACAGAAATTTCTGTTTCAACTGCAGTTACAAGATGCTTTTTAAAACATGAAAACGAGTTTAACTGGTGGAGTCCTTATCTTTCAAATAATTTTCATTATGAGTTTTAATAGAGTTTATTATTGACCGCTCCGTGCGAGCGTTCATGAAGCAGGCGGTGACGTGAAGTGGCGTGCGTAGTCCGGGCTCAGGTGTGTAACTGGAAACGGCGGTTGATGCGGAATGAATGTGATAAAAGATCGGTAAGTGATCCATGCGTAGCCAGGAGCTCTACTGCTTACCATCCCAACATAAGAGGATCAAGAGGAAGCGTGAGTCCATAAGTAAATAACGAAGCCTTTTCTGTGTACTCTCGTCCGGTCCTGGTACTGTATCACATTGTAACATTCGCGCCCTTACCGACCCTTAGGGCGGTTGTCGTCCTCTTCAGAAGTTCACAGCGTCACTGTTTGATCCTCCTTCTATGTTCCGTTCAATTCTGATAAATTCGGTAGATTTCGGTCTGCAGAAGCGCGCATGATCACGTATGAGTCTATAGCTAACCAACGAAGCCTCAGTCGTGTTGCCACTCGTCCGGTCCTGGTACTGTAACATTCGCGCTGAGGTCGGTCGTCTTCCTCTTCAGATGTGGGATCGTTATCACTATCAACGTCACTATCTGATCCTCCTTGTAACTTCCGTTCGATCCGGTCAACTTCGCTCTGCGGAAGCACGTACTATCAAATACCAGAGTCTTTAGTGCTGATATCGATGTCAACCTTATCAACAATTGAATACGGAGAGTTCTTGTTGTCCCCATACACTTCTTGGAAGACAAAAGTATCTTCTGAATTGCTGTTATCGAGCCAAAGAATATCGGCTGTTTCTTCTGCAAACTCCAACTCTGTTGACGTCGTACTCTTTTCAAGCAGATCTTTCATCACCACGGCTAGAAAAAAGCTGAACTGCTCCCTCCGTCTGGCATGCTTTACAGCGACGACATCACGAGTGGAAAATAGTACTTCGTATTGTAGCTGTGCGGTCAGTGAGTTGTCATTTGCCTCACCTGAAGTTGGCTCACCAAGGAAAGAGATGGTTGACACTGTTGATACTGCCTCTCTTCGTTGTAGCCCGAAGAATACAGCATACGGCAGACAACCAGTTTCCTCCTTGCTCTTATCCCTCATACTCTTCCCAAATGTTGCACCCTGGATCCAGAGGTCCGTTCTCTGAATATCATGAGTGAAATTAACCGCATAAACGGTTAGAAGAAGCTCGCGAGACGGACCTCTGGTCACTGGAATATGCAACCTCATTTCCATGCGAGGATCTAGTTCAGAATCTGAACTAGGTCGCTGATTGGTTACTCCTACTTATTTCCAGACTCTACCGGGAGTTAACGATGCAACAGCAACTTCGATTGGCTGGACCAAAACAATTCGCAACGGGCGCGTGAAAAACCGGTTTCCCAAAGTGAAGCTACACAAACAACAATGGCGGACGTAGATAGAGATCGCGGCTTTTTGCGATCTTTAAGAAACGCTGTGGATTACTCTTTAGTATCCAAATTTTCAAAATATCAGAGAACTAAAGCCAGTTTAGAAAGAAGCGCTGTTGAAATTTATTCAGCGCAAGGATGTCTTGAAAAGAGGTGTTGACAGGCCAGACACGACTTATTAATTCGTGTTACGTGGAGTGTGACCTTTAGAGTTTTGTTTGAACGAGGAAAATTTTTATCTCTATTTAATTTTTATCTCTAGCACGGAGGCGTGCTTTGGAGTTGCAGGTATTCTCGCTGAACGATTTCGCTGACCACTGGTAGGTGACAGGAAGAGAGATAGGTGTACTGGATTAATTGCGTGCGGATATCAAGGATTCTTTGTTTGTTAAATCTCTCGCCTTTGAAAACGGTTGTATCCAGAAAGTTTACTTCTTTGTCTGAGATTAATGTTTGTTTGCAAGGACAATAAAATCTTCTATCTCCTTTTTCTCGACACTCTACAGTGAAAAAATGTCATCGATGTATCTTTTCCACTGGAGTGGATTTGATTTAATATTTCTGTCTCGCCCGCGTTTTAAACATGTCAGCTGTTAGATTTAATGTAAACAAACAGACACGCGTTGGTCCCCCAAGGTTTAAAACCGGTTTGGTGAGATATCCGATCCACAAATCGCATGGAAATGAGGTTGTGTACTCGAGTGCCCTGAGGTTTTTATTTTTTCTCGGCGCGTTGCGCGTCGTTGTCCCGGCTTCGCCGCTCAAACTCGCCGTTTTCACTAAAAAAATAAAAACCTCTGGCACCCAGGGTACAAATGTTGTGGAAAACTCACGTAGTTGTTGCATGTCTTCTAATGTCAACTGCTCCATCTCATTCGTCAAGGCTGCTACTTCTTTCACAGGTGGAGGTGTGCCGTGGATAACCTTATCGGGATAATAGCTCTTTGGGACAGTGTTATAATGGAAGTGACCCCTGTACAAGCGCTTTTGGAGTTCCCTGACACAAGCAGCGCATGTGCGCTGCAATCCATGTGCCGTGGAATCCACAGTAAAATTTGAGATGGACTCTGAATGATCGGCGCGACAACATCGAGACAACAGTATCGTTAGGTCAGCGGATGGCTAGAACCACAGGAGCGCCAACTTTAAGCCGAAGGCTTCGCAGGATCCAGCGCTATTTTTCTTGACCACTAAAAACATGCATTTTAGTAAATTTATATTAGAATATTCCCTATTCTCTATTTGTCATGCGCTTTATTGAAATATTCCGTATTCAGTATATTTTTCAGGCAAATATTCAATATTCCTCAGTTTTCAACTACGATATTCAATATTCAATATTCCGCTTCTACCCCCGAATACAAACAGGCTTAGACTTACAAAGGGTACAAAGGACGTTCCTTTGGAGCGCGCTATGTGTACCATTTACATCCCTTAGTGCGTTTGTGAACAGAAATCCCTTACGCCGGCCATGGTTTGCGATGCGATTACGCAGACAAACATTGTTAGAGTTATATTTGACTGTGAATTAGGGTGGCCGGTCTCGATGGCTGGTCGGCTAGGGTTTTATTTAGTAATTTATTAAATAGGACATGTCTACTTTAGATTTCAAATAAAAGAAATAATTATCACAAAAGAGTATTGAAAACCCTGTACATTTACCTTTACAACTTGGTTTGTTGTTGCTCCATCGACCATCTGTACATTTAATTGCCGGCACGCCGTCCATAATGTAATCTCTGGGACAAGTGAATCTAACTGTGTGATCATGACGAAAGTCTTGACCCATTCTATTTCCTTGGTAAGGCAATCCAGGATCTGAGCAAGGGGCTGTTGAAGAAAAAAATTGAATTAAATAATTAATAATTAAACTTGTATGTTTGAAGATGAGTAATTAAAAATACAGCTCTAGTTCCCAGACCCACCCTTACCTTCAAGAGTGAGTCCTCGATAGCAACTACTTCATAGTATTTAATCGAAACGTCGCCCACGAAACAAAAATAACAAACGGATGATTAAATATATATTTGATGTTATTTTTAGGTTTACTAAAGGTCGTTTGTGTTCGTTGAAATGGTCTTTTAGTCGTCGTTTGTTTCCTTCGACAGATTGCCAGTTGAAGGTTGCGGTATGGTACCATGTAAAATAAGTTGGCCAGGTTAGCCGAGCCAAACCGTTTATATGAGGAAAAGTTGGCTCGGCCAGCCGGGTCACCCTGTCATCGAAAGAGGTTGACCAGGCTACAGAGCCAACTTTGAGATTCTCATATAAACAGTTCGCCGCATTTTGTAAGAGAAAGTATGACAACTTGGCTCGTCCGGGGTAGCTCGGTTGGGTGGCAGGACAACTTTTCTCCATATAAACAGGCCCTTAGACTTAGAAACGGTGCAAAGTTCGTTCCTTGGCGTGCGCTGCGTGTACCATTTACAACCCATAGTGCGTTTGTAAACAGACGTCCCTTACGCGGGCCATGGTTTGCGATATGCTTACCAAACAAACGTTGTAAGAGTTATATTTGACTGTGAATTAAGTGGCTGGTCTCGATGTCTGGTCGGCTAGGATTTTATTTACCAATTTATGAACTAGAACATGTCTACTTAAGATTTTATATAAAAGAAATAATTATCATAAAAGAGTATTGAAAACCATATACATTTACCTTTACAACTTGGTTTGTTGTTGCTCCATCGACCATTTGTACATTTAATTGCCGACACGCCCTCCATAATGTAATCTCTGGGACAAGTGAATCTAACTGTGTGATCATGACGAAAGTCTTGACCTATTCTATTTCCTTGGTTAGGCAATCCAGGATCTGAGCAAGGGGCTGTTGAAGAGAAAAATTGAATTAAATAATTAATAATTAAACTTGTATGTTTGAAGTTGAGAAATAAAATATGCAGGTCTACTTCCCAGCCCCACCCTTACCTTCGAGAGCGAGTCCTCGATAGCAACTACTTGGGTCATGCCTCGTGTACGACGACTGTATTGTGATGTATTGTGTTAGGAAGTGTTAGGTTGTATTGTGTTGTATTAGGTTGTATTGTATTAGGCTTTATGACGTCAGTCAGGTCGTCGTACATGAGCCATGACCCAACTACTTTATAGTATTTAATCGAAACGTCGCCCACGAAACAAAATAACAAACGGATGAGTAAATATATATTTGATGTTATTTTTAGGTTTGCTACAGGTCGTCTAGTGTAAGTTCGTCGAAATGGTAAATATTGCACAGAATTGTATTTTATAATGATAATGAATATTTTTATTGTATATTTTGTTATTTGTCATTTTTCTCTTGGAGAAATTAGCTACTAAAAGCTACTCTTAAATTCGTTTAAGAAAGTACAAGAAATGTTTTGTTTGTGCCTGGAAGGAGAAATCATAGACGAAGAAGAGTTTATTTTGCTTTACGAAGACTTCCGCCCGAAGAATCTTCCTTTTCCTCACTCGTCGTATCCGAAGTTTTCCCTTCCAAACAAAGACCCGGCCGAATGTAAAGCGGATTTCCGAGTGGAAAACAGGGACATTCCTTTACTTGTTGAGGCATTAGGAGTACCTCCTATCTTCCAGTGCCATAATGGAACAATCTGCGATGGAGTCGAAGGCTTGTGTATAATGCTCAAACGGTTTGCTTACCCGTGCCGGTATTCAGACATGATTCCTATTTTTGGTCGATCCGTGCCAGAGCTTAGCATGATCAGCAATAAGGTTGTAGACTGGATGTTCACCACTCATGGCCACAGAGTCACACAGTGGAACCATGACTTGTTCAGCCCAGCAGCACTGAATACCTATGCTGATGCTATCAGCAATAAAGGATCAGCCCTAGATAATTGTTTCGGTTTCATAGATGGAACTGTACGTCCTATTTCTAGACCAGGTGAAAACCAGAGGATTGTATACAACGGACATAAACGGGTTCACGCCCTTAAATTCCAGTCCGTGGCGCTTCCAAATGGAATAATTGGCCATTTATATGGTCCTGTAGGTAAGCACAGGCCTTAAATAATTACTTAACTCAAGCTCAGGCTATTAGCCACTCTACTCTAATTTTTTCAAATTTTTGTCTTTTTTCACAGAAGGAAGGATGCATGATGCACGAATGTTAGCAGTTTCTGATTTGTACAACGATCTGGAAAATTTTGCTTTCTGCCCAGCTGGAAGAGAAATGTGCCTATATGGAGACCCAGCCTACCCACTTAGGATCCACCTCCAAGCCCCTTTCCGAGTTGGGGTATTAACCCCACAGATGCAAATCTATAACGAAAAAATGAGTGCAGTACGTGCATCTGTAGAGTGGTTATTTGGGGACATAATCAACTATTTCAAATTTCTGGATTTTAAAAAGAACCTGAAAATAGGTTTAAGTCAAGTTGGTAAAATGTATATAGTCTGTGCAATTCTGCAAAATGCTTTAACATGCCTTTATTCAAACACAACTGCTGAATATTTTGAACTCGACCCTCCAACACTGCAAGACTATTTTAACTAACTGTAGCTTACTTTACAATAGCTAGATAAGAACTTTAAAGAATAATACATCCAAAGTGACTTGTGTGATGATATAACAATAATTAACATCAGTAACAGCACTGTATAAACACAAGAAAAAATAAAATGTCCAGATGTGAAAGCATGCTTCAAGTTCAACTTAACACAACAATTGCATCTGAGTTTCTCTGTACACAACAACTACTTATTTGTAATTTTTTCTAATAACACCATTAAAGCCTTTGACTGCTGCTGTTGTTGCTGCATCATCATCATCTGGGAGTTAAGAAACTGCTGTTGGCTTTGTTGTTGTTGCTGCTGCATAGCTTTCATCATATCTGCTTGCTGCTGTTGCATTTGCATTTGCTGTTTCCACAGGACTTCCATTTTCTCTCTCTCGAGTGTTTGCTGCTCCTTCCTTATCTTCAGATCTTCCTCTTTCAGCTGTTCATTTGCTTTAGCTCTCTGGGCTAAGTATTCCATCGCATCACCTCCACTTCTTCGTTGTCGCTTTGGTTTTTCATCGCTGTCATCTGTGGATGAATCGGCTCTTTTCTTAGTTTCTGACAGTTTCTCCATCGCCTTCAGTCGAACATCTTCCGCCTTAGCCCTGTCATTCTGCAATTTGTTACTGTTCCCTGTTTCAACTTCGCTACTTTCTTCCAGTGCAATCAACATATCCAACAGGTTTTCTAATTCTGTTTGCTCATCCGGAGCTATTCCGGTTGCTTTTTCTTCCAGTTTTAGCTTTTTCTTGTGTTTACTAACCAGACTTCCGACGTGATCCCGTACTGACCTTTTGTCGACTTTAAATTTCGGTACCATGCAGCTGTTCAATGTGTCCGCAATTTTCTCCCACATGTTGGCTCTTTGAGTTGAACCCTTTTTAGTAGTAAAAGGGTTTACATTTGCCACTTCTCTGCAAAGGATCACTTCGTGGTCATACGTCCAAAACATCACCGCACTAAAAATAAAAACACAAAGTTAAATATTGGGTAAGCAACGCTAGCTTAAAATGGAAAACTGCCAAAGAGCGACAGGAATATTCGATAGATTCCTGATTGAGGATTTGCAGTTGTAGTTTGTGACTTACTTGCAAGGCTTGCTCGAAGCCGCTGCAGCCATGATGATGACCTGAATCGAGCCTGAAAGTAAATTGAAAAATCATGAGAATCCTTTCATCTTTTCGATCCAAACGTTAGCTACAAATAACGCTCAATGTTCCTAGAGTGCTTATCCTTTCAGTTTAAATGAATTTAACATCACTTGACTTAAGGACAGGAACAAATATACTCACGTTTTCTCCAGGACGTCAAAACACCGAAACCCACGTTGCTGACGCGACGTGAGGCGACCAGGACGACGGCTTGAGCATGCGCAATATGTCTCCTCTTTGAAATTTTACTTCCGGCCGCGTCTCACAGCCGTCGCGTCTCGGATCTTAAAGTCCCTATTGTCAGTTGAAGGAAGCGGCATGCTACCATGTAAAAAAAGTTGGCCCGGTTAGGCGAGCCAAACCATTTATATGAGAAAAAGTTGACTCGGCCAGCCGGGTCACTCTGCCATCGAAAGAGGTTGACCCGGCTACCAACCGGCTCTGTTGGCTACCGAGCCAACTTTGTGATATAAACATTTGGCGCATTTTGTAAGAGAAAGTATGAAAACTTGTCTCGCCAGGGTAGCTCGGGTGGCGCCGGCGGGACAAAGTTTGTCCATACAAACTCGGGGGTAGAAGCGGAATATTGACACTCAAAAAATTCCGTATTCCTCTGCTCTCCTGAGGTAAATATTCCCATTCCCTACTCATTGTTTGTGGGATATTCCTTATTCTTTTAAATTTTCGAAAGTGCCTTATTCGACTTACTCGTATCGATTCTCTCATACTCAGTCCGCAATCAACAAAGTAAATGTTTAATACGACACGAAAAGTTGCGAATTGAACCTCAATCTTGCCATGTCCCATGGTTTCAGGATCATGGTTCGGCGTTTGACTCAAGCAGACGTCATAGCCCGTTTTCATTATGATACTGTCTGATACATTATAGTCCGTTTGACTATGATACATCAAAGTCCGTTTTCATTATGGTACTGTCTGTCGTTAGAATTGATTTTTGAATAATTTTCGCCAGTATTGTTACCATGCTTCGACCATGTTGCACAAATTGTACACATATAACCATCTGGCAAGTTATTTTCTGTTCTTTTTAACCCAAAATAGTTCGGGAACAATTGATATGGAATTCAAAGAAAACCCTAAGCTAGAGAAAGGTTAACAACTCAAATGGATCATCAAATGCTACTCTATTTCCATAAAAAAATTTCAGTTCTCTGGACCCGGGTCACTGAACAAAACCGCTAGAACGGCCACAGTCACGTCAATAAAAGCAAAAAAGGTCAATCCTTTTTAACAGAAATTTCTGTTTCAACTGCAGTTACAAGATGCTTTTTAAAACATGAAAACGAGTTTAACTGGTGGAGTCCTTATCTTTCAAATAATTTTCATTATGAGTTTTAATAGAGTTTATTATTGACCGCTCCGTGCGAGCGTTCATGAAGCAGGCGGTGAAGTGAAGTGGCGTGCGTAGTCCGCGCTCAGGTGTGTAACTGGAAACGGCGGTTGATGCGGAATGAATGTGATAAAAGATCGGTAAGTGATCCATGCGTAGCCAGGAGCTCTACTGCTTACCATCCCAACATAAGAGGATCAAGAGGAAGCGTGAGTCCATAAGTAAATAACGAAGCCTTTTCTGTGTACTCTCGTCCGGTCCTGGTACTGTATCACATTGTAACATTCGCGCCCTTACCGACCCTTAGGGCGGTTGTCGTCCTCTTCAGAAGTTCACAGCGTCACTGTTTGATCCTCCTTCTATGTTCCGTTCAATTCTGATAAATTCGGTAGATTTCGGTCTGCAGAAGCGCGCATGATCACGTATGAGTCTATAGCTAACCAACGAAGCCTCAGTCGTGTTGCCACTCGTCCGGTCCTGGTACTGTAACATTCGCGCTGAGGTCGGTCGTCTTCCTCTTCAGATGTGGGATCGTTATCACTATCAACGTCACTATCTGATCCTCCTTGTAACTTCCGTTCGATCCGGTCAACTTCGCTCTGCGGAAGCACGTACTATCAAATACCAGAGTCTTTAGTGCTGATATCGATGTCAACCTTATCAACAATTGAATACGGAGAGTTCTTGTTGTCCCCATACACTTCTTGGAAGACAAAAGTATCTTCTGAATTGCTGCTATCGAGCCAAAGAATATCGGCTGTTTCTTCTGCAAACTCAAACTCTGTTGACGTCGTACTCTTTTCAAGCAGATCTTTCATCACCACGGCTACAAAAAAGCTGAACTGCTCCCTCCGTCTGGCATGCTTTACAGCGACGACATCACGAGTGGAAATTAGTACTTCGTATTGTAGCTGTGCGGTCAGTGAGTTGTCATTTGCCTCACCTGAAGTTGGCTCACCAAGGAAAGAGATGGTTGACACTGTTGATACTGCCTCTCTTCGTTGTAGCCCGAAGAATACAGCATACGGCAGACAACCAGTTTCCTCCTTGCTCTTATCCCTCATACTCTTCCCAAATGTTGCACCCTGGATCCAGAGGTCCGTTCTCTGAATATCATGAGTGAAATTAACCGCATAAACGGTTAGAAGAAGCTCGCGAGACGGACCTCTGGTCACTGGAATATACAACCTCATTTCCATGCGAGGATCTAGTTCAGAATCTGAACTAGGTCGCTGATTGGTTACTCCTACTTATTTCCAGACTCTACCGGGAGTTAACGATGCAACAGCAACTTCGATTGGCTGGACCAAAACAATTCGCAACGGGCGCGTGAAAAACCGGTTTCCCAAAGTGAAGCTACACAAACAACAATGGCGGACGTAGATAGAGATCGCGGCTTTTTGCGATCTTTAAGAAACGCTGTGGATTACTCTTTAGTATCCAAATTTTCAAAATATCAGAGAACTAAAGCCAGTTTAGAAAGAAGCGCTGTTGAAATTTATTCAGCGCAAGGATGTCTTGAAAAGAGGTGTTGACAGGCCAGACACGACTTATTAATTCGTGTTACGTGGAGTGTGACCTTTAGAGTTTTGTTTGAACGAGGAAAATTTTTATCTCTATTTAATTTTTATCTCTAGCACGGAGGCGTGCTTTGGAGTTGCAGGTATTCTCGCTGAACGATTTCGCTGACCACTGGTAGGTGACAGGAAGAGAGATAGGTGTACTGGATTAATTGCGTGCGGATATCAAGGATTCTTTGTTTGTTAAATCTCTCGCCTTTGAAAACAGTTGTATCCAGAAAGTTTACTTCTTTGTCTGAGATTAATGTTTGTTTGCAAGGACAATAAAATCTTCTATCTCCTTTTTCTCGACACTCTACAGTGAAAAAATGTCATCGATGTATCTTTTCCACTGGAGTGGATTTGATTTAATATTTCTGTTTCGCCCGCGTTTTAAACATGTCAGCTGTTAGATTTAATGTAAACAAACAGACACGCGTTGGTCCCCCAAGGTTTAAAACCGGTTTGGTGAGATATCCGATCCACAAATCGCATGGAAATGAGGTTGTGTACTCGAGTGCCCAGAGGTTTTTATTTTTTCTCGGCGCGTTGCGCGTCGTTGTCCCGGCTTCGCCGCTCAAACTCGCCGTTTTCACTAAAAAATAAAAACCTCTGGCACCCAGGGTACAAATGTTGTGGAAAACTCACGTAGTTGTTGCATGTCTTCTAATGTCAACTGCTCCATCTCATTCGTCAAGGCTGCTACTTCTTTCACAGGTGGAGGTGTGCCGTGGATAACCTTATCGGGATAATAGCTCTTTGGGACAGTGTTATAATGGAAGTGACCCCTGTACATGCGCTTTTGGAGTTCCCTGACACAAGCAGCGCATGTGCGCTGCAATCCATGTGCCGTGGAATCCACAGTAAAATTTGAGATGGACTCTGAATGATCGGCGCGACAACATCGAGACAACAGTATCGTTAGGTCAGCGGATGGCTAGAACCACAGGAACGCCAACTTTAAGCCGAAGGCTTCGCAGGATCCAGCGCTATTTTTCTTGACCACTAAAAACATGCATTTTAGTAAATTTATATTAGAATATTCCCTATTCTCTATTTGTCATGCGCTTTATTGAAATATTCCGTATTCAGTATATTTTTTCAGGCAAATATTCAATATTCCTCAGTTTTCAACTACGATATTCAATATTCAATATTCCGCTTCTACCCCCGAATACAAACAGGCTTAGACTTACAAAGGGTACAAAGGACGTTCCTTTGGAGCGCGCTATGTGTACCATTTACATCCCTTAGTGCGTTTGTGAACAGAAATCCCTCACGCCGGCCATGGTTTGCGATGCGATTACGCAGACAAACATTGTTAGAGTTATATTTGACTGTGAATTAGGGTGGCCGGTCTCGATGGCTGGTCGGCTAGGGTTTTATTTAGTAATTTATTAAATAGGACATGTCTACTTTAGATTTCAAATAAAAGAAATAATTATCACAAAAGAGTATTGAAAACCCTGTACATTTACCTTTACAACTTGGTTTGTTGTTGCTCCATCGACCATCTGTACATTTAATTGCCGGCACGCCGTCCATAATGTAATCTCTGGGACAAGTGAATCTAACTGTGTGATCATGACGAAAGTCTTGACCCATTCTATTTCCTTGGTAAGGCAATCCAGGATCTGAGCAAGGGGCTGTTGAAGAAAAAAATTGAATTAAATAATTAATAATTAAACTTATATGTTTGAAGATGAGTAATAAAATATGCAGGTCTAGTTCCCAGACCCACCCTTACCTTCAAGAGTGAGTCCTCGATAGAAACTACTTCATAGTATTTAATCGAAACGTCGCCCACGAAACAAAAATAACAAACGGATGATTAAATATATATTTGATGTTATTTTTAGGTTTACTAAAGGTCGTTTGTGTTCGTTGAAATGGTGTTTTAGTCGTCGTTTGCTTCCTTCGACAGATTGCCGGTTGAAGGTAGCGGTATGGTACCATGTAAAATAAGTTGCAAGGTTAGCCGAGCCAAACCGTTTATATGAGGAAAAGTTGGCTCGGCCAGCCGGGTCACCCTGTCATCGAAAGAGGTTGACCCGGCTACAGAGCCAACTTTTCTAAGTGTCGCTTAAATGGCATCGACCGTTTACGAAAGAGAAATACGCGGCGCCGGCGTGACAAAGTTTGTCCATACAAACGGGCCCTTAGACTTACAAAGGTTACAAAGGACGTTCCCTTGGAGCGCGCTATGTGTACCATTTACAACCCATTTACAGTCCCTTAAGCCGGCCATGGTTTGCGATGTGCTTACGCAGACAAACATTGTTAGAGTTATATTTGACTGTGAATTAAGGTGGCCCCTAATAGTTTAAACATTCCCATCATGATACATATATGATATTCAATCACAGCTACAACAGTAAAGTTAAGAGAAAACGGTTAGTACAGGTTTGTAAACACTTAACCAATGAACAAATAGGCCATTTCCGAGTTGCCTTTAGCCTCTTTATCAAAGCGAGGCTAGGTGCGAAACCTTTCATATGAAAATGAGTTTTCATTCACACAAGTTATTTGCATGCGAATGAAAACTCTTTTTCATATGAAAGATTTCGCACCTAGCCTCGCTTTGATAGAGAGGCTAAAGGCAACTCGGAAATAACCTATTTTGGTGGCTACGACATCAAAATTTGTTACCCTGGCAACGTCAAAAGAGGCCAAAAAGACGCCATTTACAACCTTTTGAGGCTAATAACTTCAAAACTGCTCGGTAAAATTTTTTGATTTTTATATATTTACGTCGTATAAACATAACAAACATTTGTGCCAATTTTGAAAAATACTGTACATAGGATTCAGAGATATGTCATTTTTACATAAATTTAACGTAGCTCTGAACTCTATGCACAGAAGTTTTTAAAAATTGTTAAAATATTTCTCTTGCCAATTAAACAAAAATATATCGAAAACAAAAACTGTGTAGTTTATAAGTTATTGGCCTCAAATGATCAAAAATAGCGTATTTTTGACCTCTTTTCACGTTGTCATAACAGCGAATGATGACGTCATTTGGATATCACTTTGTTGGCTGATAAAAGATTTACTGGTTTCAAGTAAAAGATTTTTAGCCACACCATCGGACTAGCTGTAATGGAATGCGCAAGACGAGAGGGCTGAACAATATGGAGCCACCTTAAGTGGCTGGTCTCGATGCCTGGTCGGCTAGGGTTTTATTCACTAAAATATTAAATAGGACATGGCCTCTTAAGATTTCAAATAAAGGAAATAGTTATCACAAAAAAGTATTGAAAACCGTATACATTCACCTTTACAACTTGGTATGTTGTTGTTCCATCGACCATCTGTACATTTAATTGCTGACACGCCCTCCATAATATAATCTCTGGGACAAGTGAATCTTACTGTGTGATCATGACGAAAGTCTTGACCTATTCTATTTCCTTGGTAAGGCAATCCAGGATCTGAACAAGGGGCTGTTGAAGAAAAAAATGGAATAGAATAATTAATAATTAATATGTTTCTCAGATACATTTAACACCTTTTGGGTGACACAGACAACTTGATGGGCCCGGACAAGCTGTCTGAATTGGCACAGGATCATTGTGGTTGGAGGAAGCTTGTGGTCGCCTGCTCTGCAGCCGACAGATGATGATGATGATGATTTTTGTTTGAAGATGAGTAATAAAATATGCAGGTCTAGTTCCCAGACCCACCCTTACCTTCAAGAGCGAGTCATCGATAGCAACTACTTTATAGTGTTTAATCGAAACGTCGCCCATGGAACAAACACTGGCCTTTCTTGACAATTGAATAACAAACCGATGAGTTAATATATATATTTGATGTTATTTTTAGGTTTATCTACTGGTCGTAGCTAATGTTCGTTGAAACGGTCGTTTAGTCGTTATTAGCTTTCCTCCGAGAGATTGTCTGTTAGGATCTTTTGGAAGGATACAAGCAACGTTGCCCACATGCAGTTCGACAACTTTATATGATCATGGTGTAATTTTTTTGTTTAAAAACTGAAAAATTGATTTATAAATCACGATGAATAGCAATCGTAAAAGTTTATCGTGTATAAAGTTTCGAATAATAGATATTGTGGTGTGGCTTGATATTAACAACAACAACAACAGCACACTTTATTAAAACAAATATTGACGATTTAAATAGTACCTACCCAGTAATAGTTAAGCTAGTCGAGGCGGGCATGTATAATTAAGTTAGGCTTATTACGAGGGTTCAGATTACAGCAGTTCAGATTACAATAAATAGTAGATTAAAATAATAAATTAAAAAGAGTAAAGAAAGTAGAAAGAGATTACACTATACTGGTCGTAGTTACAGGATTGATACAGTTTACATGTTTTTAATTAATTCAAGAATTGAAGATGGTGTAAGATACAAATTTTCTTGTTTAAAAATATTATTAAGTGTTTCATGTATTTGTTTCTTAAATAAATTTCTACTGGCAGATTTTTTAATATTTTCAGGTAAAGCATTCCATAGCCGCACGCCAAATCGGGAAAATGAATTCTTTAGTTGTTCAAGACGAGAAGACATGACATAAAATTTATTAGTTGTTGCTGATCTGGTGTTGTAGGAATGTATATCTGAGACATGGGTAAATAGATTTTGAATAGGAAGAGGAGCTAACTTGTTTTGAACTTCATACATTAAACAAGAAACAGATTCGACATAAAGGAAATGAACAGGCAAAATATTAAGATTAACAAAAAAAGAAATAGCATGTTCACACTTTGGAGAAAAATTTATCAAACGTATGACCCGTTCAGTGAAGGAGAAGAAGCTTTTCCAAGGTTGACTGTGACGCTTGACCCCACGAACTAATTCCATAGGTGAGGTAAGGAAAAATAAGAGACTGTGCAAAAGAGCTTTCTTTTCCACTAGCCCATTTGTTTAATTTATCCCTGAGAACTGGGAAAATGCCCACTTTATGGAAATCAGCCAATATTACCCCAATTCATAAGGGAGATAGCAAGGAGCTCGTTACCAACTACAGGAGCGCTTACCATTTGAATGGAATTTCCGGTTAAAATTTTTCGACAAATGGTACTGGACTGGACCTAACTGAAGGAAACGGAACAGGAATGACCTGTACCATTTGTATTTTACCGAATGCCGAGAGGCACTGGGAGTGAAAAACAAAATGACGGCGGGAATATTAAATTAACAGGCAAATACTTGGGTTTACCTCGGTGTAAGAACCTGTGACTTTTTTCTTTGTTTTTTACCTTTGTAGTATTGCATTCCCAGTTGACTCTATTGTTTTATGCCTTTTGTTTTCTTTGTTTTAAGTCACTCATGAGTTTCACAGGTTCTTACACCGAGGATGAGCCAAATACTTTTATAAGCTTACCCTAAAACGCGATTGTACCGCTTTCAAGCCCTGCTACAATTCTCCAGATTTTACCAGAACAATCATTTATTTATTTACTTACTCACTCAAGTTTAAACGCTAGAATTCCAGCTCTGATTCTTTGTTATGTACGACTACTTCAATTTTGCGAATCGCTATCCCATGACAAGCATGCAGCAAGCACGAATCGTAAAAGTTAAAGTAAAACAACTACCGGCAGTCAAAAATGTCCATCCACCTGTAATTTCGTAGTCATGCTGTAGAAAATCTGTCAATATAGCCGATGAAAAGTGGCAATTTTCACACGAACAAACTCGGAGTAAATTTCCTTCTTCAAAGTGATCCGCCATCTTCGAGCTTCTTATTTCTCGCAGAAGCCTGGTACTAGTGATGCGAACAAATGGTACAGAAAATTCCGGTCGTTTCGGTAAAAGCGAGAAAAAGGAAATACCTTGAAAGGTATCACCTTTTCCCCGGGAAAATTTCCGTTGGGATGAACCGTTCCATTTGTTTTTCCACCGGAATAACCGGTTTTTCCATACAAATGGTAAACGCTCCAGATCTATCTCATTATTGCCAATCCCGGCCAAGTGCTTAGAACGTATTGTTCATTCTGTTATCTATAATCATGTCTCAGCATTTTTAACTGAGTGGCAACATGGTTTCGTTAAAGGTAGATCCTGCAAGACTCAATTTATTTTAACCCATCATCAATGGGCTACTGCCCTTGATAAAGGCAGACAAGTTGATGTAGTCTTTTTAGACTTTTCCAAAGCCTTTAACAAAGTGAACCATGCAGTTTTGTTGCAAAAGTTGTGCAACTTTGGGATCACTGGCTCATTATTACAATGGTGGGAAAGTTATCTAAGCAATCGTCGACAGAGAGTAGTGCTGGATGGTATATCCTCTTCCTGGTCCGATGTCTCAACTGGAGTTCCTCAGGGCTCTTTATTAGGGCCTTTATTTTTTGTTATATTTATTAGTGACCTTCCCGAAGCAGTACTTCCTGGCAGTATTATTGCTCTTTATGCTGATGACTGTAAATGTTCTAGAATCATTGACACGGCTGGTGATCTTGAATTGTTTCAACAGGACCTGGATAGTCTGCATCAGTGGAGTGTTCGGAATTTTATGAACTTCAATGTCAAAAAATGTAAAATTATGAAAATTACTAAGAAGATTCAACCACTCACTTCTAGTTTTTTCCTGGAAGACTCTGAACTGGAAGAGGTTAAAGAGTTTAAAGACTTGGAGATTATTACGAATCATCACTTATCATGGAACCCACATATCGATTACGTAGTATCTAAGGCTAACAGAATGCTCGGTCTGATTAAGAGAACTTGTAATGGTCTGGATGCCCCTAAAACCTTGCGTACTCTTTACTGCTCATTGGTCCGCTCAGATTTGGAATATTGCTCAGTGGTGTGGTCCCCATATACAAAGAGAAATACTGATAGGCTTGAAAGAGTACAGAGAAGAGCAACTAAATTTATCTTAAAAAGTGATGATCCCTATGACACTCGTTTGAAGAAGTTAAACCTAATGTCACTGGAGAAGAGAAGAACACTGGCTGACGTGACTTTCTTATATAAAGTACTTAATGGCAACATTGATATTGACATCAGTAAAATTATAGATTTCTACTCAGAAGCTGACCGCTTCTCACTTAGGGCTAAGGACTCCTTAACTTTAAAGAAGAAATATGCCAGAACTAATGTCTAGAATTACTGACCAGTGGAATCAACAACGGTTAGACATTCGTGTTTCTGATAATGTAAATATTTTTAAGTCTAGAGTTAGGAAATTTTTAGTGATTTTTAAGTAGGTTTTATATTTCTGTATTTTCTGAAACTATTATTTTTTTGGTGTGTTTCTATATATTTTTAGGTGATCTGTTTTTATATGGGGTCTAGGACTCCTTTACAGTTCATCCTTTGGTTTTTAATCCATAGATTGTAATAAATAAATAAATAAATAAATAGACAATAATAGAATAGGGTACAAAGTGTCTCAGTTTAGCTATCATACCAATGGTCTTGCTAATTTTTAGAGCAATTAGATCAATATGAGCTTTCCAGTTAAGATTCTTGTCAATAAGTATGCCAAGATCTTATCGTTGTCAAAAATATTTATCGTTGGTTGGAAAGATAGCTTCTTTCTATAATTTCGAAATATCACATATTATTATTGATATTATTGCCTTGACTTTTCAGATTTTTAACGTAAACTCGAAACAGATAAAACCATTGGATTTGAAAGGATAAAAAGTCAAACAATGACAAAAGGTTACTGTTTTTCCTTTATACCCAGATGCCGATGAGACTTACCTAAGCACCTTGGAACAGGAGCACTCCAACTCTTATCAGCTTGACAGTATGCGATATCTTTTCCCTCTAGAGTGTAGTCCTTGTCACATACAAATATCACTGATCCACCGTATACGTAGCCCTTCTTCACAACCTGTTTTCCATTTGTGGGTTTTCCAGGATCACCGCATTGGACAGCTATAGCGATTATAAGTTATATACTTTTTAGCAATGAACAAATGTTAACAGAGTAGATTATATTTTCTCTTGCAGAGTTGCATTGCACTCAAATAGAAAAGCGAAATAATTTACCATTAATTCTTTTCTTTATTTTTATTAGAATGTACAAAAGCTTAAATTCTAAATGGGTAGAATACTAAAACGAAATATAGTACAAAATATAAAAAAAATGACGATGCTAGTTTTAATATACTTACGCCTCAAAGATTCGTAACATAGGAAACTGTTGCACCTTTAATTTGTTTTCAGTTAGGATTTTCGTAAAGGAAAAAAATCAGTTGGCAAATTTGTGGATTTTTCGCAAACATCAGAAAAATCGTCCAAATTGACTCAAAAATAACAAAACAAAAGCGAAGAAACGCTTAAATGTTTAAGAACGCAAAAGTTAAGACGAAAAGATAATAAAATAACAAACTTCGAAAAATGTGGCTGTCGAAATATTGTTGCCATGGAAACATCAAGTCACGTGAACAATAAAATGTCATACTAAATTATTGCCAGATAAGTTATAGAGTGTTTTCACATGACGCCATAAAAATTAAAAAATCTAAAGTATACATCCTACAAAGCTGTTTCTAACATGGTATGTGGATACCAGTGTTATAATCTTTCACAAAAAGTTTCAGGTTTTAACAATGTTTCGTTTTCGATTTATAAAGGTTGTAAATGTGTCACGCAATTCGTCACGCTATTTCACATTAGCCGTTAAAATAAACAAAATTGCACAAGTTGAAAGTTATTAATGAATTATAGATGCTTATAAGCCGATTTCATGCCTCTTATCGTGAATACAATATTTTGTGATGAGATTTTTGGTGTTATTAAGACTTTAAAGTCTTTAAATGTGGCCGCCATGTTGGTGTCCCTAAGTGGGACACCAAGATGGCCGCTCCGTACATTTCTTACTAAAAATGTCTATACTCGTTCGCCTATGACTCTTGAATGAAATGCTCTTGCGCTTCAAAATGTGGCCCAGATGTGTAGTTTTAAATTCTCTATAATTCCATAAACATTTCAGAATCGAAAACTGCTTCTGAATTTTCATATGACGTCAATGAAAACACTATAAGATAAGTTACGATGTTTGGTGTTGTTGGAGGTAAAATAGAAAACGTTATGAATGTTCACCGCGGCACTTTAATGTGCTTAGCTTCCTGCCAGGCTGAAAAGGGTTAATAGGTGAACGGACTCTTCACACGATTTCCTCACTAGCCAACAGATTTCTCCGTGTTAATGTTCTTTTGTTCTATCAATCTTTAGTAGATTTAACGGGAAATTAAAACAAAAGTATCCTTTTTAGACAAGATGACGCAGGGGTAAACGAAAAGCTCTCGTTACAAGGAACATAAAATAATCAAACCTTCACAAGTTGGAGTGCTGCCATTCCATTTTCCTTCAATACATGTGATCTGCCTGAAGCCTTTAAGTTGAAAACCATCATTGCAGGCAAAGTAGACTAACGCTCCATGTTTAGTATCGTTGTTATGTATTTCGCCATTACTGGGGGCTTGTAGTACACGACAAGACGCTGAAATAAAAAAAAAGAACAAGAATCTTATGTTCTCAATTTAAGTAACTGACAAGTTTTGTTGCTCTTGAAGCTAGATTGATAAAATAAACAGAAAGCAGAAAGGCTTGTCCATCGCAAGATTATACACGTGGGTGAAGGGGTTTACCTATTCCTCGAAATCCGGAATCCGAAATCTTGAGCGTGAAATCCTAATGGCCGGAATGAACCAAAACATGAAAAATAAATAAATATCGGTTTAATACCAGTTCATTTTTTCGTACTTGACATCGCACGGCGTAGTTTTAGTCTTCAGTCGCGCAGTTTTCCGATTTCTTAACTTTACCTTTTTACGCCAAAATTTTGATTATAGCGTGACATGATTGTATAACGCACGCTGTGGTCTAAGCTGAGTATAGTGCGACACATCGCGCTTCGTTGTCAAGCACATTCAGAGGCTTAGCCAATCTATAAACAGGATAGATGAGAGTGAAATCGTGGCAGCACAAGCGGCCCGACGAAATAGTCGCGATTTTAAATTTTCCATACCGTATTATGCACTTTCGTATTCATACATTTTTACACATTTTTAAGAATTTTTTGACAATGTCGCATCGCCGCGTGGAGAAAATCGTGTTTAAAATAGCCAGCACTACACGTGCATGTACAACCTCAATTTGACATTGAATTCGAGCCAATCAGAACAAACGGTTCTCACGGGAATTTTTGTGAAACGTCAGTATTTATTATTTTTCTAGCTGCAGTATAAATTTAATTATTGATGTGTTTTCCCTTTTTTATAACAAACAAGAGGCTACACTGGTAGCCTGTACTCATGCGCTTGCATAAGAAAGTTTTACGGTTTATTTTAAATGGGTCACGCACCCCTTCCCCCTCAACGAATTTTGCGTGACACACTGAAGAACACGTCAAGACACGTTTTCTGTACTCGCCGTGAATATTTAATTTATTGATTCCTGATCAAATCCACACTCGTCTAATATTTCCCAAACAGTGACTTCTTTCTGTTACATTTGAAAAGACTTCTTTTAAATGCAATGAAATCAGTAAACGACTGGGCTATTTTTCAATTTTAGCAATTCTCAAAAACAGTATTACGCGACCGTTGCACAACTGCACTCGCTTTGAATATTTAATTTATTGATTCCCGATGAAATACACACTCGTCTTTTATTTCCCAAACCATGACTTCTTTCCGTTACATTTGAAAAGACTACTTTTAAAAGCAATGAAATCAGTAAACGACCGGGCTATTTTTTTTATTTTAGCGAGGCAACGCGTGTGAACGTACAAAGCCATAAATGGACAAAGCTTTGCTACATGTATGTAGAATATGTGGAACAAAAAGGGTCATGTAGCGGCTCTCGTAAGGTCTGAACAAAAAGCTGTACACAGCTTGAACTCGTGGCGTCTTAACCTATGGCAGTATTGATTTCCAAGTGTTTTGAGTGCTTTTACGGAGAAACATAGGCTTAAAGAGTCTAAAGTCTAAAAAGTAAGACCACACTACATTTACTGCATTCAGTAGCAGACACTTGAAACCACGATCGCTAACTGAAATGGCAAGTTATATAAAACACAAAACTTGCCGGAGCAAAAACCCCACAGCAATAAGCGGCGAACAGAATATCAAACGGTCCTACCCATCCATGAACGCCCTGCATTGTCTTGAAAATTTGCACGCTGTGATTCTTCCATCTGCTTTTCAAGTCAACATCTTAGAGATTTTCCGCCATCTTGAAATCAAGAGTGGATCACGAGGTCGCGTGTCAACCAATCAGACCAGCAGTTGAATTTAAAATATATATACGCGTTGATTTTTCTGTACTCGCTTAAATATGTAATTTATTGATTCCCGATCAAATCCACACTCGTCTATTAATTCCCAAACCGTGAATTATTTGTTACATTTGAAAAGACTACTTTTAAAAGCAATAAAATCAGTAAAAATAGACATTAATATGGCACGCATTCCACAGTCCATAATCCACAGAAGTCCAGTCCCAAAGTCCAAATTTTTTTAAATCCGATATAACGACGCCGTTACGTGTGTTTCTATTGTTCTTTCTTCAAAAAAGTCTTGAAATTACTCGCTACAGGCAGCGAGGACTACTCCGGCACAGGCATTGTAGAGGATCGGCAGTAAAATGTGGAATAAATTGACAATATGCTTACGAGCGCGATGGATCGATGTTTGGTATTTTTGCCTCGGAAGAACTCTGATTTAAAATAGCTCTTGTTTCTACAGAATCGCGACAAATTCGGCCTCAAGTTGTATGCTGTGTGTAAAAGCAACGTTCACTTCGATGGGAGAAATACAGGACTGTCTTATGCACCAATAAGACCAAATTACGGAAAGCGTATGTCATGCGCATGCGTAAGAAACATTTGTCATATATTTTAATGTACCATGAGAAAAGAAGCAATTTATACGTTAATACTTTAAACAAGATAAGAAGAGGTCCGACATGGAGAAGCGTTACTCCTTTCATTCAGTCACCACGTTACTATTGAATGTTTTATAAATGAAGGCTGTACCACAATGAAGCCAGTCATTCTTGTGAGTTTAATATATACCTGACGTGAACATTACTAATTTGAGAAGGGTTGTAGGAGACGCTGTCGTGACACAACGATGTTTTGCCGGAAGTGAGAGTAGCCGGAAGTCTCTAAACCGGAAATGCAAAGGGAAAAGCTATAAACCGGAAATGCACAATTTAAAATATGTGTGCATAAATGTGCATGCAAAATCGTGACACAAAAAATAAGAAAAACAGAGGCCATTTTATAACTCATGCCGCTACGCGCATGAGTAACAAGACGCTGTTGGAGCGTATACTTGGGCGTCGTTGTATTAGGCATATTGGAAAATAATTGTCTTGGGAATCTGCATGCATGTTATTTCATGGTTTGATGATAGGGAGTATTCGGATAGTGTGAGCAGTCTAACAAAGAAGCGCGTTAACCGTCTAAAACAAGAAGACACAGTACACTTAGCGTGTGCGATCGTACGCGATTTATTAAAGTAGCGTGTCCACTGTGTCAAAAGACGAGTACATGCTGAAAAATACAAATCGATGCCTACTTTGTACTTACCGTTGAAAAAAAGGCCGTATGTCAGAGTTTCCCGATGGTTGTTATTGGTTTTAGCTAAATCTTGTAACTGGTCTGTGTTTCCAACACTTTTGAAGTGAATGCAAATGTAGCCGCAAGTGGCCTTTCGAAGCCATGATTAAGGCCGGCACACACTAGAGGACATGTTGCGGGGGCATGAAGCGGGGACATGTTGCAGCGACAGTTTTCCTCGTGTGACATCCCCTTTTTTTGCGAAAAAGTTCTGTTGCGGGGACACAATTTTGTCCCCGCAACATGTTGCATGAAATTCAGCTGGTTTGAATTCGTGCGTCATGAAGCGGGGACAAAATGACCCTCATTTCAATGTCGCATCGTGTGCACTGCTCTTGCAAACTGTCCCCGCTACAAAATAGAAATGAACCAATAAAAACTCGCAATTGATTATCCCATGAGCATTCAGTAGCAGTCTTTTATGATTTTTATACCTCAATCCGCTTTGTGTGCACCAGCTTGCGTACTGTCCCTGCAACATGCGTCAGTATGCTGTGCACACGAAGGGGCTTGTCCCCGCTTCATGTCCCCGCAACATGTCCCCTAGTGTGTGCCTGCCTTTAATCGCAGGGGCCCGTTTCTCGAAACTCCCGGTAACTTTTCGGGCCCGAAGCCAAATATTGAAATCAAATTCTAATGAATAAAAGCGCGGGTCCTAGCTAACAAACGAGTCCATTTTGTTTTGCTTACTGATAGTTTTATCGTATTATCTGCAAAACTTTTGAAACCTCGATCTTCAATGAAAATAAAACAGCTTACCGGGTCTATCGAGAAACGGCCCCCTAGGTCACCCTAGGTCAAAACAACTTTTTCAATTGAAGGTTTGCTGGAAGTATTCCCGCCGTTATTATAATAAAGTTTGAATGAAACTTATAAATGTAATCAAAGTTAACGACAGAAGTGATAATTTAGGAGGAGAGAAACAAATTTAGCCCTTTGAAATACATTTCTTTTCAGTTCAGGTAAAAATGTTGCAATTTGCATAATGTGAAAGTAATTTGAAACCTTTCCAGTAACGCATAACGCAGCTGTTTCATAAAACATCTCGCAATCAGATACACGAAAATATATCCAGTTTTTATTCCTCTGTATCCGAAACACAGAAAAGAAAATTAAATGAACAAGAGGCTCCAAGCAGCCTTTACTCATGCGCATGCGTAAGAAAATTTTATGATATATTTTAAACATGATAAGAAGATGTCCGACCTGGAGTTAAGTTACTCCTTTCATTCAGTCATCGTTCCTGCAAACCACGTTGTTTACTGTTGAATGTTTTGGAAATGAAGGCTGTACCACAATGTAGCCAGTGATTCTTCTAAGTCTGAATTTATATTATAAATTCTTAAATATTTTTAGGTAGTATTTAGTGTCCCCAGTTAGTGGTTGTATAACTGCTATTTTAGATTTGACACATGAATAAAGGTTGTTGTTGTTGTTGTTGTTATATATACCAAACGTGAACATAGTAACGTATCTAGGGTTGTAGGAGATGCTGTCGTGACACGTAAGTAACGCTCTTTTACGGGAAGTGACAGTAGCCGGAAGTCACTAAAAAGGAAGTGTAAATAGCGAAGACATGAACCGGAAGTGCACAATTAAAAATATGCGTGCATAAATTTGCATGCAAAATCGTGACACAAAAAATAAAAATAATAATAAAAATAACAAGAGGCTGCAAGCAGCCTATACTCATGCGCATGCGTAAGAAAGTTTTATGATAAATTTTAAACATAAGATCTCCGACATGGAGAAGAGTTACTCCTTTCATTCAGTCATCGTTCCTGCAAACCAAGTTGTTTACTTTTGAATGTTTTGTAAATGAAGGCTGTACCACAATGAAGCCAGTGATTCTTCTGAATGTTATATATACCTAACGTGAACATTGGTAGGAGATTCTGTCGTGACACTTCAGTAACGCTGTTTTACCGGAAGTGAAGGTATCCGGAAGTCACTAAACAGGAAGTGTAAATGACAAAGCTATGAACCGGAAGTGCCAATTTAAAATATCCGTGCATAAATTTGCATGCAAAATCGTGACACAAAAACTAAAAATAATAAAAACAAAAGGCTGCAGGCAGCCTATACTCATGCGCATGCGTACGAAAGTTTTATGATATATTTTAAACATGATAAGAAGATGTCCGATATGAAGAAGAGTTACTCCTTTCATTCAGTCATCGTTCCTGCAAACTGCGTTCTTTACTATTGAATGTTTTGTAAATAAAGGCTGTACCACAATGAAGCCAGTGATTATTCTACGTCTTATATATAGCTAACGTGAACATTTGTAATGTAAGTGGGGTTGTAGGAGATGCTGTCGTGACACTTCAGTAACGCTGTTTTACCGGAAGTGGGAGTAGCCGGAAGTCACTAAACAGGAAGTCTATGAACCGGAAGTGCCAATTTAAAATATGCGTGCATGAATTTGCATGCAAAATCGTGACACCAAAAAAAAATAATAATAATAAAAAATAAAGAAAAACAGAGCCCATTTTATAACTCATGCCGCTACGCGCATGAGTAAAAACAAGAACAACGGAGTAATAACAAGAACAACGGAGCCGAAACCTTACCTCATGCCGCTTCGCGTATGAGTAAAAAGTGATCGCTTTAAGGTTATTTTCGCCCGAGAAACATTCACTAGCGGAAGCGAAACTCGCAAGAAACGTATCGCAAGACACCGTGTGCATTGTAGTTTGTTGTGTACCGACCATGATTTCTACTCCTATACCCAAATCAATCTGTGACAACTGGTAAAAAAAGTCTGCTTTTATACCACTAAAAATTATTTAGCCAACAATCTTAAAATAATCACATTACGTCATTCTACACCAGTGCAACTTTCGACTTACAAATAGATTATGATGTCATTCATTTCCGACTCCCTATTGACTTAAAATAAGTTATGATGTCATTTATCCTCGACTCCTCATTGACTTAAAATAGATTATGATGCCATCTCTAATTATTTTTAACCCATGACCTCACCTCTAGGGATCATGACGTCAGCTAATCCCAATCTCGTGGCGCCTAGGGATCATGACGTCAGCTAATCCCCCTCCTCCCGGCCTCCCCATTCACTTAAAATAAATTATGATGTCATTATCCCCATTGACTTAAAATAGATCATAATGTCATCTCTAATTAACAATGATTTAGAAATACATAGACAAGTAAAAACAAGCGATATAATATCCCGACGTTTCAGCGACCTCATTACGCCATTATCAAGGGTACAAATGAGAATAAAATTAACAAATGCAAGTTCAAGAGTAATAACTAGTTTACATAGCGGAGGTGGCACATTCAAACTCGGTGTTAATTGTTTGATGTAAAGCATCTCGTTGACTAGACAATCAAATTTGTTCATGCATTTCTTGAGAACTTTGAAACAGCTAAGGAGGTCCTCAGGGACAGCACCCGCGTGGTCGTTGTCATAGTGCTTGCGTACTGAAGATGACGTGCTTTTATGGCCATCCACGCGGGCATATAAATGCCCGCGCGTGTAGCCAACATAGCTCCATGTATCACACAGGTTACATTTAAACTGGTACACAACGCACTGTTGATTAACTAACTGCGGTTTAGTCTCACAATCTTTAAGGTCCTGACAAATACGGGCTGGATTGTTAAGACGCAGTTGAAAGACCTTAGCATTAAACTCCAGACCACAATCCAAAAAAAGCCCGTATTTGTCAGTCGGATAATGGAGTCATCAAACATTCGAGTTTGCTGCGGCATTTCTTAAGCACTTTGAAGTTCTTTATTAAGTCGACAAGCAAAAAGATCGCTGATCATCTGAGAGTTACGGAAGAAAAACCACCCCTGATAAACTAGCAAAGTGTAGTATATGAATTCAAATGTGATTTGTGTGATACAAATTATATCGGTTACACTTGCCGCCACCTTCATCAGCGGGTTGGCGAACATAAACATTCCGTGATCGGAAAACACTACAGGGACGAGCACGACTTGACACCCGTCGACTTAATTAAGAACTTCAAAGTGCTTAAGAAATGCCGCAGCAATCTTCGAAATGCTGTTTATTAAGAACAAAAGACCGAAACTGAACACGCAAGCGGATTCCATTCGCGCGAAACTCTTTAAATGCTTCCATGCCACGCATTCTAATTTAATTTATTTTCTCACTCCCTTATTCCTATAAATATGCTTAACCGGTACCCTCAATTTATTCATTCGACAATGATGACATGAAGTCATCGAAACATCATGTGGTTTTCATATCGTTAATTTTCTTGTTAAAATCATATATTTGAACTGCGGATAAACATGAATGAAATTTGTGATCATCGCAGTGTGCATTCAACTTAAGCAGTTGACAAAGCAACCTGAAAAAATTCAGTCTTGAACGGGATTCGAACCCATGACCTTGCGATACCGATGCAATGCTCTATCCACTGAGCTATCAAGCCACATGGATAGATAGTCAATTGCGAGTTCGTAATATACCCGATGATAGTGAATATATGATGAATGTGAATGTATGAAAATCATATATTTGAACTGCGGATAAACATGAGTGAAATTTGTGATCATCGCAGTGTGCTTTTAACTTAAGCAGTTGAAAAAACAACTGTACAATTACTGTACAAAAGGAAGAAACAGATGAAATGAAGTGAACGATCACGCGGTATGAAAGAAACGAGTACAGATACTATCATTACAACTTGTTGGTACCCTAGCTATACGAAGTCTGATTCCATCCTTTATACCTCCCATGCAATAATTTGTTTTCAGGCTTTTCAGGCTTTTCTGGTGATGTTGTTGTAGGCTCACCAGAAGTTTCGAGTATCCTTGGTTTACAACCATTCCCAAAGGAACGTCAGGGCGGCCATGTTGGATGGCAGTCAACAAAAGATTGCTGATAAGCTTCTATTGTTCTATCATCCAACACGGCCGCCATGTCTTTTTTCGTTAATTCCTTTGGGAATGCTTGCAATCTTGGACTAAACCAGGCTTTTAAGCAGTCTTTTGGTGCAAGGGTTAGTTTCCACAGGCATTCCATGATTTCTACCCAAGGCTGTCCCGTTCATTTATAACGTCAATAAGATGGATGGCCTCATAATCAATTTACTTGAGTTATGCACCATTAAGGAATTGTTTATGACACAGTATGCAGATTCAATATATGGTAGAAAACTTCCCAAAAATATAGGGTTTTATATACGAATTTATTAAATAGAACATGTCTACTTTAGATTTCAAATAAAGGAAATAATTATCACAAAAGAGTATTGAAAATCATATACATTTACCTTTACAACTTGGTTTGTTGTTGCTCCATCGACCATCTGTACATTTAATTGCTGACACGCCCTCCATAATGTAATCTCTGGGACAAGTGAATCTAACTGTGTGATCATGACGAAAGTCTTGACCTATTCTATTTCCTTGGTAAGGCAATCCAGGATCTGAGCAAGGGGCTGTTGGAGAAAAAAAATGAATTTAATAATTAATAATTAGGGTGGCAACAAGTAGTTTTTTTAGGTCACACTTCCCTTTTTGAATGCGCATATACATAATCTTACTTTAGCTCAATGAAGCTGAATTTCATACCAGATGTTAATTCCTCGGCAATAAAGAAACCGAGCTTTTCATTCAAATGCAGTTTAAAAAGAGTGAAAACGTCACGCAAAACTGCATTTGAATGAAAAGCTCCATCTCTTTATTGCCGACGAGTTAGTCAGAGCTATTTGCAGGAAGTAATAATTTAAGTCTGATGAAACTTTCTGTGGTAATTTAATGAAAACTTGCGAGACCTATGGAATGTTTTGACTGCTTGTATTTCAAACATGAAAAATACACGTGTTAAAAATGTTTTAGCGATTTATTTAAAATCGAACAGTTTAATTTGTTTAAAATTTCCCCATGTAGTGTGCTGTACTGTGTAGATTATAGCGCATTTATTCGCTTGTCGCGGGTAGCCCCAAAATCGAAAGACATTTAGGAAAAACTGTTTTTCGCTATATTTGTTTACCGTTGCTATGGAAACGCTGATTAGCATAAAAAGAGCATCATCCAAACCTTTCATCCAAGTCTAACATCTGGTATCAAATTTAGCTTTGTTGAGCTAAAGTAAGATTATGTATAAGCGCATTCAAAAAGGAAAGTGTCATGTGACCCCCAAAAAACTACTTGGAGCCACCTTAAACTTGTATGTTTGAAGATGAGTAATAAAATATGCAGGTCTAGTTCCCAGACCCACCCTAACCGTCAAGAGCGAGTCCTCGATAGCAACTACTTTATAGCGGAGCTCTGGCGGACCGAAGGCCCCACGCGGAGACCCATACCCATAGAACCTATGCCCGTCATTTTTCATGGTCGTGGATAGCGTAATGTTTCGCCGGCGCGCGTGTGTACATAGTGTGTATCTCTTGGGCAGGGCTAATTCGCGGGCGCATATGAAGTCGCAAAACATGCGCGTATGACGTCGCGTAACTTCCGGGATCTTATCAATTTTGAAAGCAATATGAGGCTTTGTTTGTCGCGCGTTTACAAAGCCGTCAGCTTGGTTGGATTGCTGTGGTAAGCGAAGAATTAAAGTCGTTATTTCCCTGCATTGTTTCGCGGTTTGCTACTCAAGACAGGGACATTAATTAAGGGATACTCAGAAGCCGCTATAGTGAAAAAAGAAGAGCTTTTAGGGATAAAATCTTGCTTCGAGGAACTTCGTACGTTTTAATCAATGCAGGAGGAGAATTTAATCGAAACGTCGCCCATGAAACAAACACTGGCCACTTGACAAGTGAATAACAAACCGATGAGTAAATATGTATTTGATGTTATTTTTAGGTTTGTCTAATGGTCGTCTATGTTCGTTGAAATGGTCTTTTAGTCGTCGTTTGCTTCCTTCGACAGGTTGTCAGTTAGAGTAGCGGCATGGTACCATGGAAAAAAGTTGGCCCGGTTAGCCGAGCCAAACCGTTCATATGAGAGAAAGTTGGCTCGGCCAGCCAGGTCACCCTGCCATCGAAAGAGGTTTACCCGGCTACCGAGTCAACTTTGTGATTCTCATATAAACAGTTCGCCGCATTTTGTAAGAGAAAAAATGGCAACTTGGCTCGTCCAGGGTAGCGGCTCAGGTGGTCGGAGGGGCAACTTTTCTTCATATAAACAGGCCATTAGACTTACAAAGGGTACAAAGTACGTTCCCTTGCAGCGCGCTATGTGTACAATTTACAACCCATAGTGCGTTTGTGAACAGACGTCACTTACGCGGGTCATGGTTTGCGATGTGCTTACGCAGACAAACGTTGTAAGAGTTATATTTGATTGTGAATGAAGTGGCTGGTCTCGATGGCTGGTCAGCTAGGGTTTTATTTACCAATTTAAAAAATAGGACATGTCTACTTTAGATTTCAAATAAAGGAAATAATTATCACAAGCGAGTATTGAAAACCATAAACATTTACCTTTACAACTTGGTTTGTTGTTGCTCCATCGACCATCTGTACATTTAATTGCTGACACGCCCTCCATGATGTAATCTTTGGGACAAATGAATCTAACTGTGTGATCATGACGAAAGTCTTGACCTATTCTATTTCCTTGGTAAGCCAATCCAGGATCTGAGCAAGGGGCTGTTGAAGAAAAAAATTGAATTGAATAATTAATGATTAAACTTGTATGTTTGAAGATAAGTAATAAAATATGCAGGTCTTGTTCCCAGACTCGCCCTTACATTCAAGAGCGAGTCCTTGATAGCAATTACTTTAAAGTGTTTAATCGAAACGTCGCCCACGAAAGAAAAATAACAAACCGATGAGTAAATATATATTTGATGTTATTTTTAGGCTTGCTACAGGTCGTCTATGTTCGTTAAATGGTCTTTTAGTCGTCGTTTGCTTTTTTCGACAGATTGTCAGTTAGGGTAGCAGCATGGTACCATGTACAAAAGTTGGCCCGATTAGCCGAGCCAAACCGTTCATACGAGAAAACGTTGGCTCGACCAGCCGGGTCACCCTGCCATCGAAAGAGGTTGACCCGGCTACCGACCCATCTTTGAGATTCTTATATAAACAGTTCGCCGCATTTTGTAGTAGAAAGTATGAAAACTTGGCTCGTCCAGGGTAGCTCGGGTGGCGCCGCCGGGACAAAGTTTCTCCATATAAAAGGGCCCTTAGACTTACAAAGGGTACAAAGTAGGTTCTCTTGTAGCGCAATACGTGTACAATTTACAACCCATAGTGCGTTTCTGAACAGACGTCCCTTACGCCGGCCATGGTTTGCGATGTGCTTTCGCAAACAAACGTTGTAAGAGTTATATTTTACTGTTAATTAAGTGGCTGGTCGGCTAGGATTTTATTTACCAATTTATTAACTAGAGCATGTCTACTTAAGATTTTAAATAAAGGAAATAATTATCACAAAAGATTATTGCAAATCATATACATTTACCTCTACAACTTGGTTTGTTGTTGCTCCATCGACCATCTGTACATTTAATTGCTGACACGCCGTCCATAATGTAATCTCTGGGACAAGTGAATCTAACTGTGTGATCATGACGAAAGTCTTGACCTATTCTATTTCCTTGGTAAGGCAATCCAGGATCTGAGCAAGGGGCTGTTGAAGAAAAAATGAATTGAATAATTAATAATTAAACTTGTGTTTGAAGATGAGTAATAAAATATTCAGGTCTAGTTCCTAGACCCTCCCTTACCTTTAAGCGCGAGTCCTCGATGGCAACTACTTTATAGTATTCAATCAAAACTCGCACACGAAACAGACACTGGCCACTCTTGACAAGTGAATAACAAAACCGATGAGTATATATATATACATATATATACATATATATAAAGTGTAGAACTGGATATTCGTAAAACAGTGCTCAATACATTAATGTAGAGCGAAGAGACAAGCACTTCCCTAAAGATCACAAGCTCCGAAAAATATTCAACCGCAACACCATAAAAATAAGTTACAGCTGCATGAATAACGCCAAACAGATAATTGATAACCATAATAAGCAGATTCTAAAGTCATCCACGCAAGCCAACGACGCCGCCACAGCTAACTCTAATACCACTCAAGACAAGAAGACATGCAACTGCCGACAAAAGAACACATGCCCACTCGACGGAAACTGCCTACAATCATCAGTCATCTACCAAGCTACAGTCACGCGCAACGACAACAACACAACAGAAACATACATCGGACTCACGGAAAACGACTTCAAAACAAGATACCGAAACCACACCGCATCATTCCGCCACTCTAAACACAGAAACTCAACTGAACTAAGCAAGTACATCTGGACTCTCAAAGACAACAACATCGAACACTATATTTCATGGCGCATCCTGTCTTCGCATTCACCGTACAACAGCTCAAGCAAAAGATGCAACCTCTGCCTAAAGGAAAAATTTCTAATCATTTGCCGACCGAAACTTTCTACACTTAACAAACGTAATGAACTCGTGTCTTCTTGCCGCCATAGAAACAAAGCCCTTCTACGCAACAGCTGAACTGTTAAACTTCGCGCCGCATAGATTTGTTATTGTTATTATGTAGGTTATTTTGTATATAAGAAGCGACGGTAAGGAATATTCTTATTGAATCCCCTGATGAGTGCGCAACCACGAAACAGGCTTGTCGGGATGAAAGCGTAGTTTATTTGTTTCTTTCCTCCATAAACATATATATATATATATATATATATATATATATATATATATATATATATATATATATATATATATTTGAAGTTATTTTCAGGTTTATCTACTTGTCGTAGCTAATGTTCGTTGAAACGGTCATTTAGTCGTTATTTGCTTCCTCCGAGAGATTGTCTGTTAGGATCTTTTGGAAGGATGCAAGCAACGTTCCCCACATGCTGTTCGACAAGTTTATATGATCATGGTGTAATTTGTTTTGTTTAAAAACTGAAAATTGATTTATAAATCATGATGAATAGCAATCGTAAAGGTTTAGGGTGTATAAAGTTTCGAATAATAGATATTGTGGTGTGGCCTGATATTATTGCCTTGACTTTCAGATTTTTAACCTGAACTCGGAACAGATAAAACCATTAGATTTGAAAGAAAAAAAGTCAAACAATGACAAAAGGTTACTGTTTTTCCTTTATACCCAGATGCCGTTGAGACTTACCTAAGCACCCTGGAACAGGAGCACTCCAACTCTTGTCAGCTTGACAATATGCGATATCTTTTCCCTCAAGAGTGTAGTCCTTATCACATACAAATGTCACTGATCCACCGTATACGTAGCCCTTCTTCACAACCTGTTTTCCATTTGTGGGTTTTCCAGGATCACCGCATTGGACAACTATAGCGATTATAAGTTATATACTTTTTAGAAATGAACAAATGTCAACAGAGTAGATTATATTTTTCCTCGCAGAATTGCATTGCACTCAAATAAAAAGGCAAAATATTTTACCATTAATTGTTTTCTTTATTTTTATTAAAATGTACAAAAGCTTAAACGCTAAATGGGTAGAATACTAAAACGAAATAGTAGAAAAATGACGATGCTAGTTTTAACATCCTTACGCCTCAAAGTTTCGTAGCATAGGGAACTGTAACACCATTAATTTGTTTTCAATTAGAATTTTTGTAAAGGAAAAAATCAGTTGGAAAATTTGTGGATTTCTCGCAAACATCAGAAAAACCGTCCAAATTTTCTCTAAAATAATCAAACAAAAATAAAGAAACGCTAAAATGATATAAAAACGTAAAAGTTAAGACGAAAAGATCATAAAATAACAAAATTCTAAAAATATGGCTGTCGAATTAGTGTTGCCATGGAAACATCAAGTCACGTGAACCTTAAAATGCAATACTAAATTGGTGTTGTTTAATTTTGAATGGTCACCGCGGCACTCTGTTCTCAGCTTCCTGCCAGGTTGAATAGGGTTAATTCTTAGGTGAACGGACTCTTCACACGATTTCCTCACTAGGCAACAAATTGTCCCATGTTAATGTTCTTTTGTTCTATCAATCTTTAGTAGATATGCCGTTTTTGCTCAATTAAGCGCCCGGGCGCTTATTAAAAATTTTGGTCAAAAGGAGGGAGGCGCTTATTGGAATGAGGGCGTCTAAACCTCGGACGAAGAAGGGGGTTGAGGTGGTTACCACCCCCCTTAAGGTTTTTCTCAGATATTTTCAAGACCATTTAAGATTAGCACATATCGTTTTCAGTAGATGTTCATTTATCCTTGAGACACATTTTGGTAAAGTTTGGCGACAACCGGTTGCTATGGTAATGAGATATGACGTCATAAGTAACATGTTGTCAACCCATTATTGAAGAAAAAAGCGTGTTTTTCACCTTTTTTCAGAGAAAAAACATATAAAATGCTACCAAAAGCGTCAAAATGTTTGATTGTATGTTATTTCGCAACTCTAGCAGACAATATTTGCAATTTCCGCATTTTTCTGATAAATTTGAATTTTTAGTAAAATCCAAGATGGCGGCCACCTTGGCGGCCATTTTAGATGACGTCACGGACCCCCAGCAGCGCCTCAACCCATAATATTTACCTTATCTTGTAGAGCACATCGCGGGCTATCTATCAGATGTAAAATATTTCCGAAATATTGCAACATCGCAAAAACCCAAGGGGGGGGGGGGGGGGGAGTGCGCTTATTAGAGCGCGGGCGCTTATTCGAGGAAATACGGTAGTAGGAAATTAAAACAAAAGCATTCTTTTTAGACAAGATGGCGTAGGGGTAAACGAAGGAACATAAAATAATCAAACCTTCACAAGTTGGAGTGCTGCCATTCCATTTTCCTTCTATACATGTGACCTGCCTGAAGCCTTTAAGTTGAAAACCATCATTGCAGGCAAAGTAGACTAACGCTCCATGTTTAGTATCGTTGTTATGTATTTCGCCATTACTGGGAGCTTGTAGTACACGGCAAGACGCTGAAACGAAAAAAGGACAAGAATCTTATGTACCCAATATAAGTAACTTACAAGTTTTGTTGCTCTTGAAACTAGATTGAAAAAATAAACAGAAAGCAGAAGGGCTTGTCCATCGCAATGTTATGCACGTGGATGAAGGGGCAGAAGAGGGAAAACTGTGGAGCTACTTAGTTTCCTTGTCTAAAAAAGCAGCACTAGGATGACGACAGGACCATACCAGCGACAAACTACAAAAGAACTTCAAATCAAAAGCACGACGGACTTACCACAAGACAACCGCTCCTCCCTTAAAAATTGAAGGAATAAAGGATCTGGACGGCGTTTAAATGATACCCAGAATACGCAAAAATGTCAAATGTTAACGTCGAAATACCGTGTTTCTTAACTAACATCTCAGATATGTCCAAATTAACCGATATATTCTCACGCTTCAACGGCTTCAACGTCCCTACCGAGCAAAGAGAGCTCTCATAGCTTTCCAATCAGCTGTATGGGTGACGTCACATTCTATTACGCACCGAGAACGACTGGGAAGAAAGAGGCTGACGATAACTGAGATTGCAGTAGTCCCACACAGCTTTTCTCTTCTGGAGTACGTTTCCATGTAAAGCAACTGTTTCTGTATTTCTTTAACCTCAAATTTGATCGCCTTCGTACCGCGCTTTGTGTCGGAAATGTCTTCTTCATTAAAGTTTACACTTTCATCGAGCTCCTTGAAAGACTCGTCCAATCGTTTAGCTTTGACCTTTAAGGTTTTAACGTCGTTTTCTAGCCTGTTAATGGACTGCTCGATATTAGAAAGCGACGTGAAGACCTCGTTAAGTCGGCTTTCGATGATATCCAACTTTCCTAGTTTGGCGAGGACATATTCGAGCTTTTTGCCAAGATCTTCGGCCATGTTGAGCCCTTCAAAGACTTCGTTTGTTTCGCTTGCACTTTCAATATCTTCCCGTGTACGTTTTTCATTCGGTGAACAGCTAGTAGAAACGTCAGAGGATTGTGTGCGGATTTTTCTCTTAGCGGACATAAGGCTTTAAAGAGTCATTTCAATCGGAGCACATCGCAACACGTCTACATAATCGCCATGCTAGAACCCAGCCGTTGGTCTGGTTCTGCTTCCAAAGCAACATCCATCTGCTTCAAGTCCGGGTCTGCGGCTTGTCGGGTTTGCAGATCGTTCACTGTCCAAACAATTAGCCACGTACCGGTATGGCTGTCTACTGCATTGGTTTAGGCTACCTGGTCACTTTTCTTGTCAGCTGGCCAGGGGGTTTCTAGACAATGCGTCAGCATTCTGATGCTTCTTTCCTGGCCGGTGTTCAATCTTGTAGTCGTACTGGGCCAGTAACTGGAGCCACCTGGCCACCTGATCCTCGGGTTCATGGAAGCTCTGAAGCCACCTCAGTGCATTGTGGTCCGTTCTGACGATGAAGGGTTCCCATACAGGTAGTGGCGGAAGTATCTGATTGAGTACACCATGGCCAGCATCTCCTTCTTAGTGGTACTGTAACGCCGCTCCAGATCAACACAACACGACTGGCATACGTGATGACTCTTTCGCTTCCGTCCTGCATTTGACAAATGACTGCCCCCAGCCCGAAGTTGCTGGATGTAATCTACAATGTAATCTGCATCAAATCGGGGGAAGACTAACGCAGGAGTTGTCACCAGTTTCTTCGGGGTACGGAAGGCTTTGTCGCACTCTGCAGACCACTTGAACTTTTCGGTAGATTTTGCGGTAAGGCGGTGCAAGGGGGAGGCTGTTTCTACGAAATCCTCGATGAACCTGCAGTAGTACGATGCCAGGCCCAGGAAGCTTCTTACATCAGAGACTCTTGACGGTACTGTCCATTGCTCAACAGCTTCAATCTTGGTGAGGTCAGTGGTTACACCTGCTGCTGAAATGACATGGCCAAGGTACGGGACTCATGTTTCTCAGCAGGAAGCACTTTCAAGGTTTCAGCTTGAGGCCTGCGTGGCGAAACCGTTGGAAGACTTTCCTCAGCCGCTCAAGGTGCCCCTCGAAGTTTCGTTCACAACGATAACATCGTCCAGGTAGACGAGACACGTCTGCCACTGCAGGCCGGCAATGACGAACTCCATAAGTCTTTGAAACGTACTTGGCGCATTGCAGAGACCAATTGGCATAACCTGGAATTCAAAGAGGCCATGCGAGTCGCGAACGCTATCTTCTCGCGGTCATCGGCGTCCATCTCGACCAGCCATTAACCACTTGTCAGATCCGATGTGGTAAAAAGCTGGGCACCTGCCAAGGCATCAAGGGTTTCGTCTATGCGCGGCAATGGGTAGACATCCTTCCTGGTCACGTCATTGAGCTTCCGGTAGTCCACACAGAGGCTGGTGGTACCATCTGGTAGACGAACGCGCTACCCCGTTTTGTAACATCTCTTCCACATGTTGGCGCACAACCTCCTGCTGGTGCATGGGTACCCGCCTTGGTGCTTGCTTTATTGGAGGTTTGCTGCCAGTGTCTATCATGGTGCTTTATTATGCCGGTTCTGCCGAGGTATGCTGATCCAACTGAAAATGTCTGCCTACTCGTCAAGGAGTTTGACTAGTTTGGTTTCCTGCTGTCCAGTGAAGTCTAAGGCACCGAGGTCGAACTTAACGGACACCCCTGGGCTGGTCTGCTGTTTGGTCTAGTCGGCCTCAAGGTGGTGGAACTCAGCTGGGCACACAACATTTCCTTCCAACTGACTGAAGGTACCAACGGAGGTGTAGGTGTCCTGGCATAGGGTCACGGGAGTTGGCGACGGATTAACAAGGCGGACTGGTAATGTGTTTTCTCTGGGTTGGGCTACGACTTGGGACGGCAAGAGATCATGCTACTCGGCAAATCCTGGAGATGGCTCTACTATCCCTAACAGACCATCACCCACAAAGCCCCCTTAACTTTAGCATGCAACACCATTTCATGTCTATCAACCACAACTACAGTATCCGCCAAACTTATCCTAAAAACCTTGCTCGCACCACTTTTACCCTTAAGTCCTACCACCTTGTCTTTAATTTTAATTATTTGGGCCTCAAAATCAATTTTACAATTATGCTTGCTAAGAAAATCAATTCCGAGCAACAATCCTGGGTTACATCTGCGGCAACCAATACTGAGTGGACAACATCCACCCCATTGACACAAATGTGCAACTCACATTTCCCCTTAATGTCTAGAGGTTGGCCATTCGCCGAAACTACCGGTTCACCAACAAAACTTAACTTGAAATTCGTTTGGGACCTATTAAGCACCCGTTGATGAACTAGAGTCACTGCTGACCTACAGAGGAGGGACGACTGCCGTTCCACAATACCACGCAATCGCATTTCTGTCACGCTCCCAAAGATCGCGCGGAATTTTCTAAGAAATACAGTGGAGTGAGGTGCCGGTTTCTTACTGCTCCGTTAGACGAAGTGGAGGTTAGATACCAGTTTGTTAATTTTTTTTAATTTTCTTTTTTGGAACAGTTGGCCGGCTTTTAATGTAAATTATTTAGGTTAACAATGTGAGGTATTTTGACCTCGTGCCACGGGTCAATGACCTTGTTGAAATAAATCGTTGGTATTCATTAATAAGAAGGAGTATTTAGCATTTTCATTGATATTCGTCGCATTGTATTGTTATTCCTTTCAACAGTTCTAAAATGCTCCAAAATGCTCCGCGATATCGCCCTGAAAATGTATTGTAAAAAGCGCTTAGATTTGGCTACTTGCAATATGAGACACTAGCAGTACAATAATAGAAAGCACGCGTACGACTCCCACTCGTCGCAAAAATGTATTTTAAAAGCTTGAAGTTTAATGCTTTCCCAGTAAGACTTCAGAGAGAATTGCACCTTTAGATCACAGTTATGAATTTGTTCTCTTCGATGATATGGACTTTTTGATCTTGGCGGATTATCTCTCAAATTGATGGGAGGATTTCATGCTGTACAGAGCCGTTAGAATTATTATATTTCTTTATGCCGTTGTTTGATGCTAACTCTATTGGCATACATTGCGGTTTCTTTGGCTCACTTTTGTTGCAAGATAAATACTTATCGGCTAAACTTTGGTATCGCCTTGAAAGTGCTGGGATCGTTTAATTTCTCAGGCCGTGATTTAATGTCTAAAGTCTGCGGTGTGCAAGACTTGTGAGAAAGTGTTTCCAGCATCACGGATATAGATGTCTTAGATCTGAGTGTCAAAAAGAAGTAGTCTACAATTCCACTGCAATGAAATCATGAATTCTTGCAATAATTTTTAGCTCCTTAGTTAGTTCTGTAGTTGAGTAGTGTGTCTCAGTGGAGCTAGGATAAAGCTCTGTTGTTTTGTAATAGCGTTTGATTTGGCATCCAACAGACAATCTGCAGCATGGTTGCTATTTTGTAAATCTCACGGATGCTAGTAAATTCGTACATCCTTTCCTTAAGCAAGGAATGAACACAATTTCATGTCCTTAAGCAAGACTCGAGTTTCAGTTCTTTGGCGAACCTCGTCAGTTGCTACCATGTGTAAAGGTCTCGTAGGTCGAATTCGATCTCAGCGCCATTATGCAATGGCGCCGCTCTCGCGTGGGTTCTGAACTGACCCAATGCTAAACTGTACTGATGACGTCATCCGAGTTTCGATAATATACTTCGAAATGCAATGCATTGTGGGATAGCAGTCTTACCTCCTCTGGCTAACCCAGTGTCAATCAACACTTCTACAGGTTTTCCACCAACGAGCCCAAGCACATACGCTTGCAGTGTCACTGGAAACACTATGTATACTCGAAAATGAATTCTCGACCTTATAACTAATACTTGATGCTGAAGTTTCTTAGCCCATTCCGAATTTCCCGACCGACGCTTGACCCGCGGTGCCGATCACGTCGAGTTTCGCTACTGCTCCTTGGGTTTTCTGATGGAAGCAACGGAAGCAACGTCGTTCTCTGCGGTCCTTCGTTTATTGGGACCCTCGGTCCCAGTCTCCGACGTTTTGTTGTTTTCCGCTCGAGCCGCTGGCGTTTCCATCCCCGTTGGTTTTTTTGGCGCTGAACGAGCTGGACCATCTGTTCCATGGCCGCTCTATTCTGCCGTAACTTTACGAGGTCACTATTTTGTTCAACAGCCGGCTCTTGAACTACCCGAACCTGACAACCTTTGCTCCTCCGAGACTCTACTTCGAGCATGGCCTAAAGTTGTATTTCACGATTGAGAGAGCTTCATCGAGCGTTTTCGGACCGGACTCACGCACTTTCATGCGGATTTCGCGATCTTCCAACGCATCGACAACCTGGTCATTCGCGAGGCTGTTCTATTGGGATTCGGCCGCGTCTGGATGGGCCTTCTTTACGAGCTTAGGTAAAGGACCCGCTTAGCCAGGGAGCTGATCGTCCCACTCGCGACGTCTCGCTCGAAACTCCGCTTTGTTTATCTCGATTCGTTCCTGTGGGACGAATTTCACTCGAAGTGCCTTCTTAAACTTGTCATAATTCCCCCGCACGACCGAACGATCAAAAGCTGTGCTTTCGCGCGTTATTCCAGCCGTTAAGGTGGCTCGACTGGGTTTTTGAGCGACGATACCGCTTAGCTTTGAGAAACGTGTGTACCACCACAAACGATCCAACGGAAAATCGATTGCCACAGCTGTACTAGAGAAAGATTAAAGTTTCAGATGAGGTTAGTTTTATGGAAATCGGAGTTGCCAAAGCAACGTTATGACGTCACTTCCGGTTTAACATAATACCGAATTACTTGTCATCAAGAGATAATTTTGGAAAACGCTCTCTGGATCTTCGACCTGACGTACTTGTCCTTAGGTCTACCAAATTTTACAAATTTCTATGGAAGCGTTTTCGAGAAAATTTCGAGTGAATTTTTAAGGTATTAAAATACAACAAAAACAAAACAATTTTGAAATGTTATTAAAACTTATGTCTACAGGGCTTGATGAAATAATGTTTTCGTCTTACATGAATTTTATACCATCCAAATACATTAGGTGAAAATCTCAAGGAAATCGCTCCGTTTGGATTTCAGAAATATTACCTTGAATATGAACTGGCCTGGAGTGTTATTTCGCTTTTACATAAAAAATTGACCCTACACTTATTAAAATTGTCATGAATTAAAAAGCGAATGATGAATTTTTTTAAAACTTAGTCCTCATAAAGATTAATTAATATTCAATACAACTGCCAAGTTTCAAATTCATTGAAACGTTCTAAGGCTGTCAATTTACAGCCTCAACGTAGGAAAATATTGAGCTGATTTTCACGAAAGTGATTTGTTGATCTCATTATGTGTCTCCATTGTCTCGAATCGCCATGCAATTGTAAATTTCAGTACATAATGAATTCATAAACACCTCATTGCTTTGTTTTAAGTGTTACATGAATTCATGATGTACTGAAAGCTACAATTCCACGGCGATTTGAGACAATCGAGATGCATAATGAAACAACAAGCCACAAGCACGAAAATCAGCTCAATATTTTCCTGAGTTGGCGCTAAAAATTTACAGCCTTAGAAAGTTTCAATGAATTCGAAACTTGGAGATTGTATTAAACATTAATTAATCTTCATGAGGACTAAGTTTTAAAAAAATTCATCATTCGCTTTTTAATTCATGACAATTTTAATAAATGTAGGGTCTATTTTTGGTGTAAAAGCGAAATAACACTCCAGGCCAGTTTATATTCAAGGTAATGTTTCTGAAATCCAAACGGAGCGATTTCCTTGAGATTTTCACCTAAGGTATTTGGATGGTATAAAATTCATGTAAGACCAAAAAATTTTTTCATCAAGCCCTGTAGACATAAGTTTTAATAACATTTCAAAATTGTTTTGTTTTTGTTGTATTTTAACACCTTAAAACTTCACTCGAAATTCTCTCGAAAACGCTTCCATAGAAATTTGCAAAATTTTGAAGACCTCAGGACAAGTACGTCAGGTCGAAGATCCAGAGAGCGTTTTCCAAAATTATCTCTTGATGACAAGTAATTCGGTATTATGTAAAACCGGAAGTGACGTCATAACGTTGCTTTGGCAACTCCGATTTCCATAAAACTAACCTCATCTGAAACTTTAATCTTTCTCTAGTACAGCTGTGGCAATCGATTTTCCGTTGGATCGTTTGTGGTGGTACACAAGTTTCTCAAAGCTAAACGGTATCGTCGCTCAAAAACCCAGTCGAGCCACCTTAAGAACTGCATAATCTTCAAAATGCGAGACCCACGAATCCCAGTCTTTATTCTCGCCCGCCGTGAACGATTCGGGCATAACTATAGGTCTTAAACTACCCGATTGTGACAGAGTTATAACGCCTAAACTAGAAGGACTAGTATTTTCCCCATGGGTAACCATAACTTTAGCTTAGAGAATTTACACAAAACTGTACCAGGTGCTACACGATAAACGAAAACGCAACCTAGCAAATCCCGCAAACTCAATTGTGACAAACAGCTTCCCAACAACTTATCGACAACAAACTTACTTATCTCCAAGGATTGCCGAACTGCATCGATCCTTGTGCCAGTGTTCCACGAAGACCTGGATCTATCCCACCGCTGCCACCAGTGTTGTAAACGGGAGGTATCGTGGCCCAATTCGCAAATAAGCGTCGACTGCATGCAAGCCTTGGTTCGTTTAGGTTAACAGCACAGAGTCAGGACGTGGCTCAACTTGTGTATGATCACACTAAAACTATCTTCTTTATTTATTGCTAAATCAATGTCCTTATATACATATTGTTGGTTAGCTATACGTGATTAAATATACAAGAGAATATATGAGGTTTCTTTTCTAGTAAACAACTTAATTAAGACGTAAACACAATACCTGTAGTAATTCCTGTAGAACTAGGCGTAAGCTGGGCGTTTACATCAGCATATCCCACATAAATTCTAGGCATTGGGAGGCACTAGTTTTCTACAATATTCCTGCCGGAAATTACGAAGTACATTGGAACATTCTAGCTTTTACATGTAATACGCAATCAACATACGTTCACGCTTGGTTTAACAACAATGGTCATATTTCTGATAACAGAATGATGCAACTGCAATCAGTCTGTTATCGGCTGAAGATCAACATCTCACATCTCGATGAACTAAGTGTCATGATTTCTTGTACTTTACTACAAAAGCATTGCTCTAATGTTTTGCATTTGTATTGCTCCGATATCTGCGATCTGCAGATTAAAGCGTATCTATCTTGAATTGTTGTTCAGTGGCTGAAGTTTTCCTCTTCAGAGCTAGCGACCCGAGTTCCAATCCTGGCGGGAGCGGCCATTTTCTTTTTCTTTTGTGAAAGTGATGTACTTTGCGTTTGAAGTCGTTCAATTCTCAAAAAATATAGAACCGTATTTATAAAAGCAAAAAGCATAAGCTTACCGCAATATTGCGGTATGCGTAGGCTCGCGGTACAAGGTTCATATGACACGTTGGCAATTACATCATTCCTGCCTTTTTATATTTCATACACTTTCGGATTCCAGCATTTAGATAAGCCTAGAAATTTGCTTTTAATCTTTAATGTTTTCTACAAAATAATTTGTAATATCGTTTCATTTTTAACCGGAAATACGCGAAGCGTAATGAACGGGTTATCCCAGACAGTGGCAAACTCGCTCGCTCTTCCATCAGCTGTGATTTTTTGGTCACGTTATGTTTTAAATTAGTTTTGTTGCCAATGCTTTCCTCAAGTAAAATATGTATCCTTGTGTTTTTCTACTGAACAGAACATGTAGACCGGCCTCGAATATCACACGTATTATTATATCGCGGATTACGGTATCATAAAAGATATCGAGCGTGTTTATTAAACATATTGTACGAAAGGAAGAGACAGATGCAATGAAGTGAACAATTACGCGGTATGACAGAAACGAGTACAGATACTATCATTACAACTTGTTAGTACCCTAGCTATACGAAGTCTGATTCCATTCTTTATAACTCCCCTGCTACAATTTTTTTTTTATACAAACGAGGCTTTTAATGCTTTACTGGTTATGTTGTCCAAATTAAAGCTCACCAGGATTTTCGAGTATTCTTGGTTTACAACCATTCCCAAAGGAACGTCATGGCGGCCATGTTGGATGACAGTGAACAAAAGATTTCTCATTAGCTGTTATTGTTGTATCATTCAATAGGGCCGCCATGTCGTTTGTTCGTAAATTCCTTTGGAATGGTTGCAAACCAAGAATAATTTTCTTGGACTAAACCAGGCTTTTAAGAAGGCTTTTGCTGCAAGGGTTATTCTACCCAAGGCTGTCCCGTTCATTTATAACGTCAATAAGATAGATGGTCTCATAATCAATTTAACTGATTTATGCACCATTAAGGAATTGTTTTTTTGGCAGAGTATGCAGATTCAATATACAGTATAGAACTTCCCAATCCATTAAAAAATATAGAGTTTTCTCTTTACCAGTTTATTAAATAGGACATGTCTATTTTAGATTTCAAATAAAGGAAATAATTATCACAAAAGAGTACTGAAAACCCTGTACATTTACCTTTACAACTTGGCTTATTGTTGCTCCATCGACCATCTTTACATTTAATTGCTGACACGCCCTCCATAATGTAATCTCTGGGACAAGTGAATCTAACTGTGTGATCATGACGAAAGTCTTGACCCATTCTATTTCCTTGGTAAGGCAATCCAGGATCTGAGCAAGGGGCTGTTGAAGAAAAAAAAATGAATTAAATAATTAATAATAGGCCATTTGCACGATGACGTCATATGACTACAACTACCAGAATCCTTCAGTTTTTTGTTTTGTAGTGCAAATTAGGGCTATTGTTATCTAAACCGCACTGGGATTACAACATTTAAATAAGAAAGGAAAAACGAAAGGGATTCTGGTAGTTGTAGTCAAAGGACGCCATCGTGCAAATGGCCTATTAAACTTGTATGTTTGAAGATAAGTAATAAAATATGCAGGTCTAGTTCCCAGACCCACCCTTGCCTTCAAGAGCGAGTCCTCGGTAGCAACTACTTTATAGTGTTTAATCGAAACGTCGCCCACGAAACAAAAATAAAAAAAACGATGACGAAATATTTATTTGATGTTATTTTTAGGCTTGACTACTGGTCGTCTATGTTCGTTAAAACGGTCTTTTAGTCGTCGTTTGCTTCCTTCGACAGATTGTCAGTTAGGGTAGCGGCATGGTACCATGTCAAAAAAGGTGGTGCAGTTAGCCGAACCAAGCCGTTTATATGAGAAAACGTTGACTCGGCCAGCCGGGTCACCCTGCCATCGAAAGAGGTTGACCCGGCTACCAACCGGCTCTGTTGGTTACCGAGCCAACTTTCAGATTCTCATATAAACAGTTCGCCGCATTTTGTAAGAGAAAGTATGAAAACTTGGCTCGCCCAGGGTAGCTTGGGTGGCGCCGGCGGGACATGGTTTCTCCATATAAACAGGCCCTTAGACTTACAAAGGGTAGAAAGTACGTTCCCTTGGAGCGCGCTATGTGTATTATTTACAACCCATAGTGCGTTTGCGAACAGACGTCCCTTACGCGGGCCATGGTTTGCAATGTGCTTACGCAGACAAACGTTGTAAGAGTTATATTTGGCTGTTAATTAAGTGGCTGGTCTCGATGGCTGGTCGGCTAGGGTTTTATTCACCAATTTATTAAAAAGGACATGTCTACTTTAGTTTTCAAATAAAGGAAATAATTATCACAAAAGAGTATTGAAAACCATATACATTTACCATTACAACTTGGTTTGTTGTTGCTCCATCGACCATCTGTACATTTAATTGCTGGCACGCCCTCCATAATGTAATCTCTGGGACAAATGAATCTAACTGTGTGATCATGACGAAAGTCTTGACCTGTTCTATTTCCTTGGTAAGGCAATCCAGGATCTGAACAAGGGGCTGTTGAAGAAAAGAATTTAATTAAATAATTAATAATTAAACTTGTATGTTTGAAGATGAGTAATAAAATATGCAGGTCTAGCTCCCAGACCCACCCTGACCTTCAAGTGCGAGTCCTCGATGGCAACTACTTCATAGTATTTAATCGAAACGTCGCCCATGAAACAGACACTGGCCACTCTTGACAAGTTAATGGCATGATGAGTAAACATATATTTGATGTTATTTTTAGGTTTGTCTACTGGTCGTCTATGTTCGTTGAAACGGTCTTTTAGTCTATCTATCTTATTAGCTTCCTCCGAGAGATTGTCAGTTAGGGTCTTTTGAAAGGATACAAGCAATGTTGCTCACATGCAGTTCGACAAGTTTATATGATCATACTGATCATGGTGTAATTTCTGAGAGTGAAAAATTGATGTATAAATCACGATGAATGGCAATCGTAAAAGTTTAGGGAGTATAAAGTTTCGAATAAAAAATATCGTGGTGTGGCTTGATATTATTGCCTTGACTTTTCAGATTTTTAACCTAAACTCGAAACAGATAAAACCATTAGATTTGAAACAATAAAAGTCAAACAATGACAAAAGGTTACAGATTTTTCCTTTATACCCAGATGCCGATGAGACTTACCTAAGCACCGTGGAACAGGAGCACTCCAACTCTTGTCAGCTTGACAGTATGCGATATCTTTTCCCTCTAGAGTGTAGTCCTTATCACATACAAACGTCACTGATCCACCGTATACGTAGCCCTTCTTCACAACCTGTTTTCCATTTGTGGGTTTTCCAGGATCACCGCATTGGACAACTATAGCGATTATAAGTTATACACTTTTTACAAATGAACAAATGTCAACAGAGTAGATTATATTTTCTCTAGCACAGTTGCATTGCACTCAAATAAAAGGAAAATAATTTACCATTAACTCTGTTCTTTATTTTTTATTAAAATGTGCAGAAGCTTAAATGCTAATCGGGTAGAATACTAAAACGAAATAGTAGGAAAAAATGACGATGCTAGTTTTAACATCCTTACGCCTCAAAGTTTCGTAGCATTGGAAACTGTAACATCATTAATTTATTTTCAGTTAGGATTTTCGTAAAGGAAAAAATCAGTTGGCATTTGTGGATTTCTCGCAAATATAAGAAAAATCGTCCAAATTGACTCTAAAATCAAACAAAAAAAAAAAAGAAACGCTAAAATGATATAAAAACGTAAAAGTTAAGACGAAAGGATAATAAAGTAACAAAATTCGAAAAATATGGCTGTCGAAATATTGTTGCCATGGAAACATCAAGTCACGTGAACAATAAAATGCCATGCTAAATTATTGCCAGATAAGTTATAAGAGAAGTTACTATGTTTGGTGTTGTTTGAGGTAAAATAGAAAACGTTATGAATGTTGTGCTTAGCTTCCTGCCAGGCTGAATAGGGTTAATAGGTGAACGGACTCTTCACACGATTTCTTCACTAGCCAACAGATTTCTCTGTGTTAATGTTCTTTTGTTCTATCAATCTTTAGTAGATATAACAGGAAATTAAAACAAAAGTATCTTTTTTAGACAATTAGATGACGCAGGGGTAAACGAAAAGCTCTCGTAATAAGGAAAATAAAATAATCAAACCTTCACAAGTTGGAGTGCTGCCATTCCATTTTCCTTCAATACATGTGATCTGCCTGAAGCCTTTAAGCTGAAAACCATCATTGCAGGCAAAGTAGACTAACGCTCCATGTTTAGTATCGTTGTTATGTATTTTGCCATTACTGGGGGCTTGAAGTACACGGCAAGACGCTGAAATAAAAAAAAGGACAAGAATCTTATGTACCCAATTTAAGTAACTGACAAGTTTTGTTGCTCTTGAAGTTAGATTGAAAAAATAAACAGAAAGCAGAAAGGCTTGTCCATCGCAAGGTTATACACGTGGGTCAAGAGGCAGAAGAGGGAAAACTGTGGAGCTACTTAGTTTCCTTGTCTAAAAAAGCAGCACTAAGATGACGACAGGACCATACCAAGGACAAAACTATAAAAGAACTTCAGATCAAAAGCACGACGACCCAGAAGACGCAAAAATGTTAAATGACAATGTAGAAATACCGTGTTTCTTAACTAACATCTCAGATATGTCGAAATTAACTGATAGCTGAGAAATGAACAAAAGTTAAGTGGTAACTCATCCTTATTCCCAGGGTTCAACGCGCCTACCGAGCAAAGAGAGCTCTCATAGCTTTCCAATCGGCTGTATGGGTGACGTCACATTCCATTAAGCACCGAGAACGACTGGGAAAGAGGCTGGCGATAACTGAGATTTCATTAGTCCCATCGAGCTTTCTTTCAAATATAAAATGGGGTCCTTCTTCATCCTACACCACCCCCCCCCCCTCCCCCTTCCCTGCTCCTACCCCTTCCCGCCGCCCTAAAAACTGAACAAAATAGCAACTTTTCTCACCCGGTGCAGAACATCCGTACAGCTCCAATCGGAGGCAAGGGACCACAGGAGCTGTTAAATCCATCGTAACTGTTAGTGGGTCTTTAGGATAGATCCGAATTGATCGTGTTCTTATTGGTGGCTTAAATACCGTCCTGTGCCAAGAACGGCTATTCCTGTTGCCGGTAAGATCCTGTAAATAAAGTACAATATTGATGTTGCGTCAGTTTACGATTCCAATATTTTAGCATTGTTAACAGCTTAGATGTCCGTAAAATTTAAAATATCTTCTATGTTGTAAAAAACAGTAATAAGCTAGCAACAAGTTTTTTTTCTTAAATTATATCACTCAGATCCTTGTTATCTTCTATATTACGAATAGTTCTCGCCGTTCAGCTTTTCTGTTAACCAACTCGCGTATCAGCGGCAATCATGACTGATTCATTACCATCTGTAATTCTATATCACCTCCCTGAGTTTCAGTGTTATTCTACATACTTATCACTGATGATCGATTGCATATAAGATTATTGAAGTACCTGCAAGTCGCAGTTAAGACTGGTTTGCAAAAGGTTACAGTAAAAATATTGAAAACACCGACAAATACCTTGACAGACAAAACGGTGACATGCAGGTTGCTAGAGAGGTCGGACGAAATTGAAAAATTCTAATTCCTTATCTATAATTAGTAATCCTAATCAAATCCCATTGTTCTCTTTCTGCATTATTCTGCGCCCTCAGCTGCCTGCAATATACCTAATAATGCTGCGAACCGAAGTAATTATCTATTAAAGATTACCTTGTTAGCCGTAACGACAACAAATGACACACAGCAATCTACCGAGAAACCGACTCATACCGAACGATTACTAATTACTCACAAAGCGACTACTGTATGAACTTTGACGAGCGCGACTTGTTTGCGACTCATTTAACAGCTTAACTGTCGAAACGTTTTCACTAAGAACAACTACAACCTAGTAGACTTTATTTGACACAACATTTAAAGACATTTAAAGGAGCACGAACCTAACACAACGAACGCCAACCTCAAACCTGTTATCACAGCGACAATACTCTTAGTCAAGGGCACTTCTGAGACTATTGAACCGGATCCTTGCAATATCCATGTCGCTCATAAACCGTTATATTACTCATATTACCATTACTGCCTTATGAGAGTTACTAACAAATAATCACTTAGATCGATGAGACCGGCAGAAACTTGAACATGGGACAAACTGAACATAAATTAAAGGGGCCACAAAAAGGTGATTTCAATTCACTAATCACAGAACTGACTGGGACTTTGCTGAGTGCGTTACCTACAGTACGGACTACTACAAACGACTTACTCTAGAATGGCGGAGTTTACTAACTTAAAATGACATTAATGAACCGATGCCAACAGCTACCCATGGTGTACAAACGACAAATTTGCAGGACTAACAATAGACCGACGAATGTACATTTAACAATACACGGATCGAAATGGACAAACTACTGAGCCAATAACATCATAGAAAAACTGTCCAATGGCAGCAAAAGCCAGACACTAATACCATCACCTGACGATTCACAATTCACGTGACTCTGAAGATGACTTCCGCTCAGGTTGTCGAATCGTCAGTCACTGTCAACAACAACAGTTCTTTTCAGAACTACACTAACCCAGACGATCGCACTCGAGAGACCGCTGATACCCCTGGGTTCAAATCAAATTTTCATGGTAATAGTAGGTAATTTTCTCAATTCTTTTTAGATGTACAGTAGCTGTTGAAAATTATTACAGTAATTTTGGAATGGTTTAAGAATGTTACCTCTTTGTACGATGCCCATTTTCCTTCCTTCAAGTATCTGACGTCATACTTTCTTGACCAACTGAAATCATAACGACTTCCTTGGGTTTTTATTGCAGTTATCAACTTTTCCTTGTCCAATTGTATTTGTATATATGGCAAATTATCACTGGGAGCTGAGCACCAGGCCTTCCGTCCATCCAGTCGTGCAAAGGCAGGAGCGTGATTTGAACTTAACTGGGATGATGATGTAATATTCTCATTCGGGATTCTTTTGCTTTGCATTCCTAGTTTGCCACTGCATCCTAATGTTGAAATGTAATATGGACGATATGTCAATATGTGCTGGTAGCATAGATTGAAAGGAAAGTAAGAAATATATACTGTCAAAGATGCTACTCATTAGCAGGGACCAGATCTGATTCAAAAGTTACAGCTCTGGTCCAGGTTGTTCAAAGCACGATTAATCTAACCCGAGATTGGCGTCAATTTTGAATCCAATTAAATTACTAATCAATGTGGATTTTCCAAAGGTATTTCTTTAGTTTCTAATTTGACTTGTCTGCACTTCAAGCTTAAAATAACTTGAAAACATTTGGAACAAAAGAAGTGTTATCCGTGGTTAACACTATAACCAGGGGCGATCACCCTTGACTGACTACTAATAATCCCGCCTGGGTTCACAAAGTATCAGAATTGCCAAGTTATAATTATTTGCTTTTGTTTCGAGGTTCATTTGGACAACAAACCCTTGAGACCACCCTTATATGATGCATTTAAGCAGCGCCTGAGTAAATTTGAAAGTTTTTAATTTTCAGAGTTCACATTGGTTCAGTGTTCACTAAAAGCTCCACTGCTGAAGGAAGTCTTATAAAATTCATCTTTCCGTCAATGTTGTTTCATCACTGCTGTTCCATGTTATCACATCTAATTTAAACTTCTTTTCATCTTACAATTTTTAATATAATGCCAAAAAGCTCGCTGAACTTTTAGAGAGGGAAGCAACATCACGCGCGGATGTTTTCATGTAGCTACACTGGTTGGCCTTCTATGACCCAGATCGAACTGCTATTATTTTTTTAAGGAGAGAAGAAACCGGAGAACCCGAATAAAATTAAAACCAATATCAAACTTAACCTGAGCGAGCGCTTTCGCTACTTTGTCATCTTTGCTCTCCATTTGATTAGACAATAGAAAGTTTAACGTGGTCAATACACTTTGCTATGACTGTGCAATGGTATCGGTGCGTCCTGTAGATAGTAACACACAGCGCTGATTGACGCTTAAATTCAAAGGCTTGTGATGAAAACACCATATTAGCAAGAAAATATCTTAAAACTTACCGGCGCCCTTCGTAATTTGACCGAAGAACAGCGATGCAATAGCAAATGACAACAGAATCTAGTATACAAAAGAAGAATATTAAAACAAATTAAAACTACAAGTACGGTATCCAGCGCATGCAATCATTCTGACAAAAAGTTCTCTTTACTTCTCTCGACGATATTTTAGCGCGGGTTTCTCAAGTACGTACAAAACTCATCTTAATCCTTAGTAAGCACTGAATGAAATTTAAGCTAGAGAAGCCAATGCAACCCGCCAACAACTTTCTTGCGCGAAAGCCAACGAAAGAGGGCTTCGCACTCTGTCCTCTTGCTTCGTGCTAGAATTTCTACTTTAGTTTCCCACTTTTACAGAACCCGTAAATCAATAACCTCCAGCTACGTAGTAACGAGGTATTTAAAGAACTGAAGACAGTCATGAGAGGCTCTCTGGAGGCTTTTCGGAACATTGTTCGTAGCGACTATGTCAATGATATTGCATTGGTCAGTCAGACAGAAAAAAAATGAGCGAAATTTAGCAGGAAACTGAAATGTCAGTAATCCTATGTATATTCGAATTGTGCCCCTGCAAGCGTATACCAGTCACGCGAGTAACAGGTTTTGTTCCGATTTGCCATATTTAGTCTTCGGGGTGGTTGATTTTTATAACAACAGTTATAACAACAGTTGTTTAGAAAAGTGAAATGCCGTCTGCAGAAATTTGCCAATACATTTAAAGATTTACAACCAGCTCAATGATGGTCGCCATACAAACATCACGCTCAATTAAACACTAAGTAATCATGCTCCTGTTAAACGATGAATGTTTGAATGTTTGTATCTGGCTTAATAACCCACCTTTACAAAGTCCACTAAGGACATGCTGGCCTTATGACTTAAGTCTTGAATACCTTTCTTAGAATTTGACGTGTGGCTGTTTCTTCCTTCGCTTGAACTTCCGCAGCAGGCTTGCGGTATGTCTTGTGATGAAGCAATGGAAATTTGCCAAAAAAAATAAATAGCTCAAGCGCCAACTCTGACAGTGCTGACAGTGCTATCACGTTCCTCCAGGAAAACGGAAAGTATTGTCACACTCTTGTTAAAATCTCCTTCTGTGCAGACAGCTGAGAATATTTTGGACTTTCGGTCAGTGTAACCGTCATGTTAAAGTCTTGAATCACTGAGTTTGACTTGCTCATATCGGTATATCTTCTTTTCGACTACCGCACCAACGTGTTACAAGCGGAAAGCATTTCGTTATAGTTTCCTGTATGCGTCCGAGCTGAAGTAATCAGGTTTTGCCACAAATCTACGAAATTTGCTAAGGAAACTCACTGCGACAGTGCTATCAGTATGAATCAACCGTTTCGACAGAAAGAAAGGTGAAATTCTGACATGCTTCTAAGTAAAGTCCCAATCCTTCTTTTGGCTCGTCACGCACTCCTCGTGTGATCTGTGTGTAGCTTGCATAAAAGGTATCAAACCCTTAAAGATATCTGATTTACGGGTTCGTTTTGGTGCTAATATATCTTCGGTCCCAACGGGAGGAATGCGTGACGAGCCAAAAGAAGGTCTTTCGTGTCCATCGATGCAAAAAAATAATAACAACTCGACTGCCTGCCTCATTTGTTCGACAAAGAAAAAAACACGGAAGTTTACGACAACCGAAAGTAATTTGGATAATCTTTCACTTGGATCCAACCTCGTCCCCAGTGCCTTCTCAGCTTTCAAAATGGCGGGGCAGGCGTAGAACTAGAAACCTGCAGAAACTGACTTTAGGAATCGTAGAGAATTCTCTCACGATGAAATGGCGTTTAAGGAGTTTTGTTTTTCAGTGATTATAATTAGCCGGGGTTTTTTTTTGGCATCTGAAAGAAACCGTCATTCAAACGAAACGAAGACGGTCGGCATTAGGTAACATAAAGTGAAGTAGGTCGGACACGTTATTGAGAATTATATAACGTAATGTCGACACTTGGAATTTTATTTTCAATAAATTTTTGAGTGTAAAAAAGAAAATCTAAAATCCCCACTCAGGATTGAACCTGTGACCTCAGCTAGGCTTAGGCTTACATAGCCTACCGTACCACTGTACCACCTAGCTTCTCGGGTTGCTTAGTCCTAAATTTACCAATATAAACTGCTACCCCCAACCTCAACTGAAAGCTAACCAGTTACTCCGTTATATAACTCTCAATAAGGTGTCCAATCTGGTTTCAGTCGATGTTATCTAACATTGCTATTGCTATTGTCGCATGTACCTTGATAAGGAAGATAAACGTATAATACTGGAAGTCACAAAGCAGCATAATGTACCCACTAGTTTTAATTCGAGACGATTTAAGGTGGTTCAATCGGCTTTTAAGCGGTCTTCTCCAAGTCAGATCAACGTGAAATTTTCACCACTAACTGGTTTTGAATTGAAGTTTGGCAAGATATATTTTCTGGTAAAATCGATATTACCGTGAAGACGATAAACAAGAAACTTAGAAATCAGTAAAAGTGAAATTTAGCGCGTTTAAGATTTCGCATTAAAAATCCCACATAGACATCTTAAAATATGGTACATGGCATACATATTTTGAAATAATAAAAAATTCTGTATGTTTGAATTCAAATAAATCGCAATAACATTTCAAACCTTACTATTTGTATACTGGTATTAAATTGATCGTGAGAACACTGGTTTTGTGAAATTACTTAATGATAATGTCAAAAAGTAGCCTGATGTTACGTTTGTAAACCTTCAAAGTTTTGTTTACTTTCTCTTTTGCGATTTTTCGCTTCATGTGCAATTATAATCCCAGTTGTACAGTCAGCCTTGCTTTATTAGTTTTCGCAATTTTTGGGTATTTTTCGATTTTAATCGCTTTTGCAAAAATCTGAGAAACGGCTTGATAGATTTTTTTAAAACGTTAACCACGCATGCTTACCGATGTGCAAAATATTATCTGAAAGTTTCATTGACATTGATTCACTGGAACGCCTTTAAATTTAAAGATGAAGACGACGTACGAACCGGCCAAAACGTTTACGTTACAAATTTACTTTTTTTAAGTTATGCTCAATGATTTCAAATCAATACGCACTACATTCTTCCGTGATTGAAACATTGCAATGTACGCTCCTTGATGCAAATTTCTTTGCATCTGTTTTCTTTTGTGTTCAAAACGCCTGCTGTAAAAACGTTTTCAAAACGCAAAAGGGCATTTATTGCTCAAAATAATCCTAAAAAGAAACTTACAGCCGATTTCACTGCTGTGTGCAGACCCGGGTTTTTCGAACATGATTCGCCGGCCATGATTCGCCCGTCATGATTCGCCCGTCATGATTCGCCCGAGAGGTTACCAAGCACGATAGCTCGTGAGAGGTCAACGTTAGATAACATCGACTGAGATCAGATTGGACACCTTATTGAGAGTTATATAACGGAGTAACTGGTTAGCTTTCAGTCGAGGTTGGGGTCAGCAGTTTATATAGGTAAATTTAGGACTAAGCAACCCGAGAAGCTAGGTGGTACAGTGGTACGGTAAGCTATGTAGGCCTAAGCCTAGCTGAGGTCACAGGTTCAGTCCTGAGTGGGGATTTTAGATTTTCTTTTTTACACTTAAAAATTTATTGAAAATAAAATTCCAAGTGTCGACATTACGTTGTATAATTCTCAATAAGGTGTCCGACCTACTTCACTCTATGTTACCAAATGCCGACCTCGTTGAGATTCTTACATGTTACCACGAAGATCTGAGGTGGCGTATAATCTACCACCAACACATTTACAGAAGCTCCATAAAGGAAACATCGAGATGCCTTTTTACGAGTACTACATTTGTATCGAATATTCGAAAATTGTACAAACAGCGGGGAGACGTGAGCCGAAAGCGACGACGAGGACGGCAAAGAATCCTGTCACGTAAGCTTATAAAATAATTTGTAGTGACATGTAAAGCTGTGGAGACTCACAGATATTATAAACAATGCTATTGAAACATAAAAGATCTACAGACATACCTTTTTATAAGTAAATCCAAGGCGAAGTATTGATCTACAAATGGTTGAGATTGATAACTTTGTTCCCGCAAGTGTATAGAACCAGTCTTGATATTCATCAAGGTAAAGATGCGGCTTACACTTGACCATTGTATCCAGAATTTTGTTTTCCCTAGCTGCATCAATAGCATTGTTCATAATATCTGTGAGTCTCCACAGCTTTACGTGTCACTACAAATTATTTTCATATAAGCTTACGTGACAGGATTCTATGCCGTCCACGTCGTCACCTTCGGCTCACGTCTCCCCGCTGTTTGCACAATTTTCGAATATTCGATACAAATCTAGTTCTCGTAAAAAGGTATCTCGATGCTTCCTTTATGGACTTCCGTAAATGTGTTGGTGGTAGATTATACGCCACCTCAGATCTTCGTGGTAAGCTTTCATGGCCTATTTACATTACAACAGTTAACATGCAAGAATCTCAACGGGTCAGCATTAGATTCCATCCACCAACACCACCTCGGACACCTTATTGAGACTTATATAACGTAATGTCGACACTTAGAATTTTATTTTCAATAAATTTTTAAGTGTAAAAAAGAAAATCTAAAATCCCCACTCAGTATTGAACCTGTGACCTCAGCTAGGCTTAAGCTTACATAACCTACCGTGTCACTGTACCACCTAGCTTCTCGGGTTGCTTAGTCCTAAATTTAACTATATAAACTGCTACCCCTAACCTCAACTGAAAGCTAACCAGTTACCCCGTTATGTAAGTCTCAACAAGGCGTCCGAGGTGGTGTTGGTGGATGGAATCTCATGCTAACCATCTCAACGAGCTATCGTGCTTGGTAACCTCTCGGGCGAATCATGACGGGCGAATCATGACGGGCGAATCATAGCCGGCGAATCATGCCCGGGTCTGCACACAGCAGTGAAATCGGCTGTAAGTGAATCTGTTAAGTAGTAAGGAGAGTAATAAGGTACAATCATACTCGAATTTAGATAATAATATATAGATGCAAAGCAGATCACAAATGATTTGAAATCATTATTAAGCATAACTTAAAAAAGTAAATTTGTAACGCCATTTTTTCGGCCGGTTCGTACGTCGTCTTCATCTTTAAATTTAATGGCGTTCCAGTGAATCAATGTCAATGGAACTTTCAGATAATATTTTGCACATCGGCAAGCATACACAGTAAATGTTTTAAAAAAATCCATCGAGCCGTTTCTCAGATTTTTGCAAAAGCGATTAAAATCGAAAAATATCCAAAAATTGCACCTAAAGGGATGTTAGGAAAAATGGTAGTTCTCAAGATCACAAAATAAAAAGTAAACAAAACTTTCAAGGTTTACAAACATAACATCAAGCTACTTTTTGACACTATAATTAAGGAATTTCACAAAACTAGTGTTAATCCCTCGATAAATTTTTTTTGTATTTTTTTTTACAGCATCCTGCTAGTAATCTACAACACTTTACACGTTTACGTTACATTACATTAAACTACTTTGCATTTCACTACATCACTAGTATAACCGAAAAATAATTTCATTTCATTACTTATAATTATAACTATAGACAATACAATGCTATTTCAACTTCTTTGAAACGATTATTATTATCATTTTACACTTACAAGCACACACACCCACATTACATCACAAACACACGACTGACTCTGATGTCGTCAGACCTAATGCGCATAGTTTATATATATAGTATAGTATTTAAATGCACGAATTATAAGTCAATCTCTTCTATATATATCCCAGTATGGGCGGCACGGTGGTCTAGTGGTTAGCGCGTCGGACTTTCAACCTGAAGGTCGGTGGTTCGAAGCCTGGTCTCTGCCGTCGTGTTGTTTCCTTAGACAAGAAACTTTACTCCACACTGTCTCTCTCCACCCAGGTGTATAAATGGGTACCGGCGACAAAATGCTGGGGGTAACCCTGCGATGGATTAGCATCCCATCCAGGGGGGAGTAGCAATATTCCTAGTCGCTTCATGCTATAGAAACCGGGTTTAAGCTCCGGCCGTTGTGAGCCTTCTGGCTCGGGTGCGCGACTTTACTTTTTTTCCCAGTTTTAAATCTCTAGTTCAAGATTTTTAATCTTTTTTACTCTAGCCTTAAATACTTTAATTAAGGGAGAGGTGTCATTACAACGACATGAATACAAATATTGTTTAGCAATTAGCAGTACATGATTAACAAATAACTCGTCTTCACAATTTGACATTCCAAACATGATTTCTCTGTTATTAAGATTATATATATTGACTTTTAAATTGCAGAGCCATTTTATAACCTCTTTCCAGAATTCTTTGGTATAATTGCAAGAGATTAAAATGTGTTCGAGGGATTTGTTTTGTTTTGTTTTTTCTTTTACTGGGAAAGGCAAAACACCGATTTTATTTAAAAAGTCATTTGTCGCAAGGTACCTGTTTAATAGTTTGAACTGAAATTCACGCAATTTTTTATCGGAGGTGACACGATGTGGTAAACTATATATTTCTCTCCAATCAAGGGCATCATTTATAAACTAACTATTGCATTTCTTTTGAGCAGAGGGGGTAGTAATAACTCCATTTCGGAGTTCTTCGTAAATAGTTTTTGACACAGCTTTATTGATAGGAGTCTTTTGCCCGTTTAAACTTAAAACAATTTGCTCCTTTAAATTAAATACTTTTTTGTCAGAGTAAGAGGACTTTTTTTAGCAAATCTCGCCACTCATTTGGCAAGGCGTTTGTCACGGATACGAGTCTAAAAAGATCCAAGGGAGTAACTCTCTCACATTACATTTGGTTATAAACTCATGATTTTCAGAGATTAGGTTAGCTATTCTTAGAATCCCCTTTTCTGCTAATGTTTTAAAAAATACAGATTTTCCATCAATAAAAATAAATTTATGGTTCCAAAGAATAGTTTGGAGAGTTACGTCTTCGCATTGATTATTTGCCAATGAGCATTTTGCGCAGCTTTTTAAACAATCTTCGTGAAAGGAGGAAGTTTTATCGGCAACATTTTAACACATCGAAATTGCAACATAAGATAAGCTTACCTCCAACCGATTTTAAATAATGCAGTAAAACAGTCTTCCAGCTACTCATTCGTCACTGGCTAATTTCTTACAACAAATAATCCTCTAGTAAAGAAGTATTTTTCGTTTGTCTCACGATGTAGTCACTTCCGATGTGGATCGCGACGTTTCGACTGCATACTGCTAGTCTTCTTCAGGCGATGGGGTCGACTGGTTACGCGTCACCTTATGAACCACCAGAGCCTAACATCACGAAGGAAATGCAAGACGCGCTGAAACGCCTAAAAGAGGACCAGACCATCACGGTTCTCCCAGCAGACAAAGGGCGCGCTAGCGTGGTCATGGATACCGACACCTATCGCACCAAGATGTCTTCCCTGATCGAGAACGGACCGTACCGGCTCCTAAACAGAGACCCGACAGACCGTCTGACTCGGAAGTTGTCCGAGAAACTACTAACCTTGAAGCGAAGCGGACATCTATCGGAGGCCGTTTACAACAAGATCAGACCTCGACACAAACAGCCGCCTAGAAGCTACGGTTTACCGAAGATCCACAAAACCGACGTACCCTTAAGACCTATTGTGTCATGCATTAACACCTTTGCATATGATTTATCCGCCTACTTAGCTAATATCTTGTCTCCTTTAACAGGTAACTCAGAGTTCACGGTGACCAATTCAGCTCACTTCGTATCCACCATCAACAGTGAGACGATCCTAGACAACGAGATCATGGTGTCTTTCGACGTAGAGTCGCTGTTTACCAACGTTCCTATCGAAGCCGCCGTACCAGCCACACTACAGAAACTGGAGAACGACCCTACCCTTGCAGACCGTACGACGCTAACGCCTGCTCAGATCGCTGACCTCCTGACTTTCGTATTGAGATCCACATACTTCCACTATAACGGATCAATTTACGAACAACAAGAAGGCGCAGCCATGGGGAGTCCGGTTTCCGCTGTTATTGCCAACCTCTACATGGAGAGCTTCGAGGAACAAGCAATAACTTCATCATCTTACAAGCCTAGGGTCTGGAAATGCTACGTAGACGACACATTCACCATTCTAGATCGCGCAATCGTCGATAGCTTCTTACAGCATCTAAACGACCAGCAGCCTTCCATCCGTTTCACCATGGAGACAGAGAACAAACTCGCCTTTCTCGACACCGCAGTTTCAAGAGAACCCGACGGCCGCCTCACCACCAGCGTATACAGGAAGCCTACACACACTGATCAATACTTAGCGTATGATTCACACCACCCGCAATCAGTAAAACGCGGTATTGTCAAGTGTCTTTACGAGCGCGCCAAACGTCTCGTAACGAAACCCTCTGTTATCTCCAAGGAGAAAAAACATCTGTCATCTGTTCTTGTTTCTAATGGTTATCCTTTTTCTTTCTTGCAGAAACTTACCAAGACCAGAAAACCCAACACCAGTACTGAGCCCACGACCGAGTTCAAATCTACTGCGGTTTTACCTTATGTCAAAGGTCTGTCCGAACAACTTCGCCGCTGCCTACAACAACAAGGCGTACGCGCTGTTTTCAAGTTGGAGACTACACTCAGTTCACGCCTAGTACGGCCTAAAGACGCTGTTGATCCGACTAAACAAGATAGCGTGGTTTACAGAATTCCTTGTGAATGCGGTAAAGTTTATATCGGCGAGACTGGGAGACCTATGCAAGACAGAATAAAAGAGCATGACCGAGACATCCGATTCGCCCGTACCCAGACCTCCGCCGTTTCAGAGCACGCCAACAACACCGGACACCACCCGCTTTGGAATGAAGTAAAGTTTATTGATTGTGATCCTCATTGGTACACACGCAGGGTCAAAGAGGCGATCCACATAAGACTTAACCCTAACAATATCAACAGGGACAGTGGAATAGAAATTCCAGAAGCATGGATGCCCACGATCAAGAAGCACAACAACAGGAGAGCCGTACGACTACGGACCGCCGAGGGAACGATTCGCCGAAACAACGAGGATCAAAATGCGCCAGTCACAGCTGTTGAAAACCAACCAATCACAGCAGAGCATCGTGGTTCATAAGGTGACGCGTAACCAGTCGACCCCATCGCCTGAAGAAGACTAGCAGTATGCAGTCGAAACGTCGCGATCCACATCGGAAGTGACTACATCGTGAGACAAACGAAAAATACTTCTTTACTAGTGTGTTCACCACGATGAACAACAACAACCCTTTTTACGAAATAATCCTCTGTGTTTCAATCATGGAATTTAAATGTGGAGCCTTCAGCCCTCCGTCCTCAATATCGCCAACCAGAACAGAGCGCTTAACCTTGTCTTTTCCTTTCCAAATGAAATCGAAAATAATTTTGTTCACCTCTTTGACAAACTCTTGATCAGAACAAATCATGTTTGCCCTAAATAGAAAAATAGGAATTATGAACGTTTTGACTATCTGAATTCTACTGATTATCGTAACATCTCGCCATCTCCAAATATGTAATTTTTGTTTGATAGAGGTAACAATTTTTAACTTTCGTTTAGCACGTAGATCATAGGTAAAGTGCACTCCTAAGATTTTTACTGCGTGTTTAATTTTTAGGTTTCTTATTTCGGTGTCGTTTCTCAAAGAGTGATATCCACGATTACCTAGTAACATTACCTCGGACTTTTCATGATTAATTCTAAGGCCAGAAATTTCCCCGAAATCTTCTACTAGTTCCATAAATTTTTTAAGTGAGTGATCATGTTGCGAAATGCTTGAAGTGCGATAGCACAATCACAAGAGGACTTGAAAAACATATTTGCGGGTATTCTACTTGTTCCAACTGTCGAAAATACTGTAATTTGGCAATGCACGAATGTTTATTGAAAAAAAAAAAATGCAAAGGAGGAAGATGTACAGGATGCACTAGAGACAAAACCTGCTATTCTTGCCAAACATACACGGAAAAAATATGTTCTATGATTTTGAATGCACTCAAGAAACAGGAATTCATGAAGTCAATTTGGCGGTGGTGCAAGATTTTGCCGCAAATTAATGCATCTTCCGCACAATTAAAGAATTCTGCAAATTTGTGTTCGATGAAGATCATTATGAATATACCTCCATTGCCCATAATTCAAACGGTTATGATTCACAGTTTATCTTGAAATGGTGCGTAGAAAACAGCTTAAAACCTTATTGCATATATTCGAGAACAAAAATAATGTCGATGGAAATTCAAGGATTCGGTGTGAGATTCATAGATAGCCTGAATTTTGCTCCGGGCACATTGGCTTCATTCCCAAAACATTTGGATTGAAAGAGCTGAAAAAGGGATATTTCCCACATTTCTTCAATAAGCGATCAAATGCCAATTTTGTTGGCCCAGTTCCAAACAAAAAATATTCCGGATGCGATCAAATGCCTAGTTGGGCAAGAAAAGCTTTCCAAGAATGTGTCACGTGTCAAAGAAAACTATGTATTTGACTTCCAAAAAGAGCTTAAGATCAATGATGAAGTTTCGCGGAGACTTTATTGAACTCGAAAATATCGATCCCCTTCAATATATCACAATCGCAAGTGTGTGCATGACAATTTACAGAGATCATTATTTGGCTGCAAATTCAATTGCAGTTGAAAAAGATACCACACGAAAGGAAAAATATCCGAAAATGTCCATTGCATGGCTAGATTTTTTTGCTTAAAAACAGCATATTCAAATTCAACACGCTCTGAATGGCGGTGAGAAAAAACGTGTGTGCCTCAAAGGAGAACATGCCAAAGTCGATGGTTTTTGCGAGAAAACAAATACTGCCTATGAATTTCAGGGACGCTTTAGGCATGGATGCAAGAAATGCTTTCAATGGCGATACAATTAATTCCAAAAACCAAGTTGATATGGCAACCCTTCGGAAAGGGACAATGGAAAAAAAATGCCAAAATAACTGAACTGCTGGATATGGTCTTGATGAAACAAAATCATGAATTCAGATTTTTCATGAAATATCATTGGAAACGCGACTGCGTGGAGCCGCAGAACCAAAGAGATGCTTTCTTTGGGGGCCGAAGAAATATTACAAAGCTCACCTATGATTTCAAAGATGAGGAATGTAGAAAATATGTGGATATCGTGAGCCTGTATCCAACAGTTCAATATTTCAAGAAATACCCAATTGGGCATCCTGTGAAAATCCTTGAGCCAGAAACGTTTGACGAGAGCTTGCTTGGTTTCATCAAATGCAAGGTTTCGCCCCCTCGTGGACTTTATCACCCAGTTTTGCCTCAAAAGATTTTGTGCGGCAAGGCAAAAAAAAATTGTTGTTCCCACTTTGCCGAACTTGCGCAGAAACAAAACAACAGAAATGCGATCATTCAAAGTCTGAAAGATCGTTTATTGGAACATGGTGCATCAATGAAATGCAAAAAGCGTTTGAAAAGGGATATGAGATTGAGGTTTATGAGGTTTGGCATTTCCCAAAGACAATTGGGAATCTGTTCAAAGAATATGTTAAAAACTTCCTGAAAATCACGCTTGAAACCTCTGCATTGAAAACTGGCCCTGGGTGCAAATATGAATCAGAAGAACAATTCAAACAGATCGTCAAAGAGCGCCTTGAAATTGAATTAGGAAAAATCGAATTTAATCCTGGAATGCAAACAATTTCAAAAACGTGCCTGGTTAGCCTTTGGGGAAAGTTCGGACAACAAAACAACATGAAACAAAACAAATATGTAACAGAGCCAAAAGAGTTTTACGAAATCTTGCTCGATGATAGCATTGAAAATCTTTTCATTCATTTCATCAATGAAGACATGGTTCAAATGGCATATGATTTGAAAGATCAGTTTGTGGATAATTCAAACTGCACGAATATTTTTGTGGCAGCCTTCACAACAAACCACGCAAGACTAATGCTTTATGATGTTCTGGATACATTCGGAGATCAAGTTCTCGGATTTGATACTGATAGCGCAGTATATGTAGATTAACCCGGAGGCGCAACTGTTGAAACTGGAGATATGTTGGGAGAACTCACAGATGAACTCGGAGGCGATAAAATTGTTGATTGGTGTGGCGGTGGCCCAAAATCTTATAGCTATGTGAATGAAAAAGGAAAAATTACATGCAAAGTAAAACGGTTCACATTGAATCATAAGAACAGCCAATATCTGAATTTGGAAGGAATGAAACAGGTCATCGACCAACAAAAAGAACGAATAACGCTTGTCAATGATAGGCATATCACAAGAGATCCAAAAACAAAAGAGGTGGTCAATCAATATCAAAAGAAAGACTTTCGATTTGTTTATGATAAGCATTGTTTGAATAAAGTTGAAACGGGATTTGATACACTTCCATATGGGTTCTAGGGCACTTTCATGGGTACAAAGATTTTCTGCTTTTTGAACAGCAAAGTTGGCGCTTAAATCTAGCGAGAAAAAGGGATGTCATTTTTGCTTCTGCCGGTTTTGAGCATAAGGGTTTTCTGTTAAAGGGTGGCCCAGAAGGACAATTGACGCTTAATCTAGCGAGAAAAGGGGGGATGTCATTTTTTTTGTTTCTGTTGATCTCGAGTAGAAATACAAAAGTGCTCAAGGGGCGTAAGCATCTGCTTGGTTTCTGCTAAAGTGAGCCAGGGTGCCTGACATAACTACTCACCTCTCGTTTTTCCTTTTATGGAGTTCTTAGGGAGTTATTGATGTTTTTTTTTTACCTTAAACATCAATAATTAATAAGATAAAACACATCTTAAATTGACAAAATTGGAGTAAATAGGTGCAATGTTGTGACTAGGTTCAACTTGCGTCTCTGCTGGGCTCATATTCCATCACGCGCCATTCGCTTCATCTCAGGATGGTAAGTGTAAAGTTCGTCGCTGCTTATTTGCCCCTGCCTACCCTCCCGCGGGACGAATTTATGAAAGGGCATTGTTTGTTATCATCTAATCAGAAAGGAGCAAACGGCGTGACTGTTGGAGGCCGGTACACATTTTACCAGCCGTGGCTCTTTCTAGCTTCGAATGCTGGATTTCTCGATATCATTTGGGGTCTAGCGCTTCGAGTTTTGGACGGATTTTATGGTACGAGAAGAAACCTCTGGGTTTCAGCTTGTCTGGTGCGGGGTTTGGAAGCTGTGCGATGGAATTTCTTGATGAAAATTGGTTCGGCTCTGGAGAGGTCCGAAATCCAGCTTTCCTCTCTTGTCTCTATACTATACGTTCACGTAATTGTCCGATGCAAAACCCTTCAAATCGCTTAAATTCGCCGTTTTCAGGTACAAGAACGACAACACACAACATTTCAGGTAAAAATACATTTATTTTAATCTTATATATGAATATTCATCACAGAATATTACGATAAGTGAACCTTTTCGATATTCCCATACATTTCCTATAAATTTAAAAACACGAGTCTGCATTTGACGTCATCTAATTAGCATTTTGTAAATTCAAATCTCTATAACTCACTAACGTGATGTTAAAAACAAGAAATATTTCACTATTCAACTTTTCAACGTACATTGAGTTGATTAAAAGAAAAAAAATTAGGGTTTAGGTGCACTTTAAGAGTTATATGTTCATGATACCATTGACTATTCCCCTTTTATGGGTTTCAATTCTCATCCGTAGTTTTTTCAATCCAGTCTATAAATGGATAGAGCCTGGTGTAGTATGCATACTTATCCTTTTGTGCGCACCCCTCCCCCCAGCTGACCAAACCAGCAGCGACCCATCGGTATTCATCTCCTCTTCTCGCTTCACGAACAAACGCGCCCCCGCCGTCACTTCCACATGTATCATTTCCTCCTTTTCCGTCTCCTACACAAAACTCCACTGTAGAATTGAAAGAAAAAACTGAACTGTTTGCACATATTTGGTCTGGTTGAATCGTGTATGCAGAGTATTTAAGAACTTTGGAATATCGATCAGCTTTTAGATTTCGATATCCGGGCTTTACGGCTTTTGTTGCTCCCCACCCGGTTACTATGCCGTATTTCTTTGGTATCGCCAAATCACCCTCATCCTTTTTAGGTAAGCACACAGTTCGTACAAACTTGCCAAGTATCACTTTCTGACTGAGTTTCACGAGGGCGATGTTATTCTTAAAGAAATCTTTCTGGTAGTTCTGGTGAATGTAAATCTGTTCTGGAATGATTTCCTGTTCAGACTTCTCCTGTTTGGTCAAGCTGTGGTCACCTGCCTTTATAACAAATCTACGAAATAGAAATAAAAACCATGGTGATTTAACGCCCGAATGTATGGCGAATGAACAAATGTACATATGCCTTTATATAGACGTTTCAGAGTTCATAAAGGAAGGCTTAGGATGGTTTAAATCTAACTGGGCTGGAAGTTTTAGCCTGGCCAAAAGGGCTGAAAAACAAACGTAAACGTAATCGCAATCATATTTTTGCATGTTCTGAAATAAGCCTGTGAAAAAAGATTTCTTAAATGGAACAGATTACATCTAAAATAAAGCAAAAATCGCGTATTTATCTCGAGAATAATGTGGTCTAACATGCATTCTTCTTGCATTTTTCGCATTTTTGTTAGCATAATTTTTGTTAGATACTATTAATAGACTTTTTAGTGAATCTGTTGGGACATTCTTGTTGCATTTTTCGGATTTTTGTTAGCACATTTTTGTTAGATACTATCATCCTCTGTCGAATTTTATTTACAATTTTGGCATCTCATAGGCGAAGAGATGGTCGAAAGTTTTAACTACGCTCTTCTGCGAGGCCAAATGAATATAACTCAGTGGCAAGGAATCATTAAAGTTATACCGAAAAAGAAAAAAGATAAATCCTATCTTGAGAATTGGAGACCCCTTTCCTTGCTAAATGTGGATTACAAGAGTTTTACTAAAACTATTGCTTACAGAATTGCTACGATTCTGCGTAAATTAATTAATGGGGACCAGACAGGCTACGTTAAGGGACGGTATACAGCTATTTCAATAAACGTTGTCGGATGAAAGCTTAAAGCCCAGACCGCAAGGTAGTATGGGTTAGGATTAAAAGCTATTGATATAAAATCCCATACTACCTTACGGTCTTGGCTTTTCACCTTTTTCAACCGACAACGTTAATTGAAATAGCTGTATTGGACAAAATGTCAGACTTATTCTCGACCTTATGAAAGTTACAGAGATTGAAAATATGCCAGGTATAGCTTTAGTCATTGATTTTAAAAAAAGCATTCGATACGGTAAATTGGAATTTTTTATCAAGGACTTTACAAATGTTTAATTTTGGGCTTCTGATTCAAAGTTGGATAAAGGCCTTTTATAACAACTGTTCATAAACACATTAATAATTCATGAGCATATCAGCCAATCACACGACGCAAATCGATCACGTGTATGAGCCTTTATACCTGGTAATCTACGGTCACTTTGAAAAGCCTGGTGGCGGCTTTGATTTCAGTCACAGGGGAGTTCGGGGCTGAATTGGCAAACAATGCAATTATCGCTGAATTTTTAATGAGAATGATTTTAAAATGACCGTGATATTTATATAGAGCGTATGCACTCACGTGGCAAGCAGCTATGCAAATTTATTGGAACAAAAGAAAGTGTTAACATAAGAAAAGCGTTCAAATCCCACAGGATTGTTTTGGTACACCAATATGGCCGCCGTGACGTCATGTGCATACGCTCTATTAAGATCACACTTAACCTTTATATAAAGATTACTGATATGGGTAGTAATTGTCAGTCAGGATTCTAAGTGCAACGAATGGTGACTTTAATATTTTTGTGCAGTACTGTTTTGCCAAATCTGGTCTTTCGCCATTCTATTTCGAATTTTCTCAACAAAATAAACAATCAACAGTTTAACAAGTGAGCCGTTATTTGAATGACACCAGCGCCCTCGTGTAAATTGCCAGGTAAGCGACTGGTTCGCAGATGCAAGCTGCTTATTTCTACTCGTTCTCTACCTCTGAAAAAAAATTGTCCGCCCTTTTTATCTACCGTACCTGACAACTTTAGTATAGCATTTTTCAGTAGATGTTTTCCCTCAGAACTATAAAATCCCAAAACTTTCGACAGGAGCCGGGAAGCAATGGTCACTTCGTCGAAGACGTGGCACGTGTGTTGTATGCTAATCAGTCTAGTCTACTTGTTTTTCTCGTATGCTAATTTCCTCTTTGCACAAAAGCACAATTGTTTTAATTCCGAAGGGACACGCTTTTGAAAGAATGTTTTTGAAGCCGTTCAAAACACTCGCAGCACGTGTATTATCAGGTGTAAAAACTCTCGGCTTCACCTCGAGTTTTTAAACCTGATAATACACTACTGCTCGTTTTTTAAACTATACTTCAAGTTGTGTGATGAACAACAGATATGCGTCAGAATTTTTCGAATTAGAGCGAGGCGTTCGACAAGGATGCCCGCTTTCCGGTGCGCTCTTTGTTTTGTGCGCAGAAATACTAGGCAACGCTATCAGACAATATACGAGTATTCGTGGAATACAATATGCAGATGATACTACCGCCTTTGTAGCAGACTTGCAATCTGCGGAAAACTTGTTTAAATTATTGCATAATTTTCAGAAGTGTTCTGGCCTCGAAGTGAACCTTAGTAAAACTGAAGGAATGTGGTTAGGCGCTAATCGATCAAACGAGACAAAACATTTTGGTATTGCGCGACCTTCTGAACCCGTTTTGCGCTTGGAATCCATCTTTCGAATAATGATACTGTTTCCTTTAAGAAAAACTTCGATCAAAGGCTTAGGTCAATGCAAACCTTATTAAATTTATGGTATCCAAGGAATTTAACGTTACTGGCGGCCGCATAACTATTTTGAAAAGTCTTGCACTGTCCAAATTGGTCTACAATACGTCTATGCTTTCACTTCCTCTAGTATTTATCAATAGAGTAAATCAAGTTATCAAAACTTTCTCTGGGGAAAAAAATCAAAATAAAGCATAAAACTATGATAGGGCCCAAAAAAAGAGGAGGACTCGACATGCCTGATTTTCAAATCATCAATAATTCTCTCAAAATAATGTGGATCAAACGGTTAAATGATAGCACTGCAGACGCTAGCTGGTGTCATATTCCTATGGAATACCTAAAACCTGTAGGCGGTCGCTTTTTATTCGGGTGCAACTTCGACTTAAAATATCTCCCAATTGATTTACCACTATTATTTTACAGGGAAACTTGAGAATCTTGGCAAAAAATAAACTGTACTAACCCTGAAACGAAAGAGCAAATCCTAAATGAAATAATATGGAATAACAGGTTTATTAGAATTGAAGGTTGCTCTGTCTATTATAGGCAGTGGCATGAGGCAGGCATTACTAAAATTAATCATATCTTCCAAGATGGCTCTTTTTTAACTTTTTATGATTTTTCTTCTAAGTTTCCTATAAAGACGAACTTCTTAAGATATCATGGCCTGTGCCATGCAATTCCTAAAAAATGGATTAAAAAATTGAAGGCGCATAACGTACATGCGCCAGTGGTTTTACAAGCAAACGATCATAGCGGAATGTCAATAGATAAAATTTCTTGCAAGTCAGCTGGCCAAATGTATGTGAAGATGGAATTCGAAACACCTACAGCTGAAAAAAGAATGAAAAATGCTGTCCTTAACGAAGAAACAATACATCATATCTACAGATCCCTTTTAAAGTGACAAAAGATACTAGACTTGCTATTTTCCATTTTTTTTTCATTTTTTTCCTGACATGCAAGGGTGTCGAATTTGTTTTTCAGCGTTATAAGCCATGCAAGATTTTTTTTTTGAAATACATTTTTTCTTCAAAGTCAAGGATGAGTGGACATAAGTTTAACATAACTGCTTGTCTAAAGGAAAACCACATTTAACACTTAAATGTTGGACTGCTCTGCGTAAAGTGCCATGGAAATTAACATTATTAGAATTTTTGTTCTTTGGCTTTTAATACCAAGATTATAAATGTACCAATACTGACCTTAAACTTTCTCCATTTTCTATATGTCACTAAAAATTAACTTTTTAACATTTGGCATAAATGTACACTGTAGGGAGAACCTACCCCCCTTGCTGTATGTTCAGATGGTTATTTCCCTGAGAGATTGGTGCATTTTTTTCTTGGAATAGGTTATAAGTAGTCACAGGCCCGCACGACTTCTGCTGTTCGCCAATGTGATGTTCTCGCGTTTAGAGTTTCGCTATAACGAGTATGTCTTTAAGCGATTTCCCCCTTTTATAGGAGATAATGGGAGGCTCTTTATATATCTCCCTCAGCAACGGTTGGTTCTGTATTAAATGACATTTATCCATAAGGATATTCTTTAAATTGGACACCGCTGGTGATATTGTGTGACAAAAGGTAGAATTTTCTTGTATCCTTTTTCCTTCTGTTGAAGGGCCGACTTTCCCTCTTCGAATTTCATTTCTGAGAGGACTTTATGTACCAGAGTATCTGGATACCCTCTCAAATGTAGGCGTGATTTCAATTTTCTTAAATTCTCTTCGTACGTCGAGGATAGACGTTTCTTTAAATCTACTGATCACCCTTGTAGACGCACGTATCGAAGAAAATAGTTTCTTTCTCTGAGATTTCAGCCGTAAATTTAATGTTTTTGGTGATATCTGTTAGCCTGTTCAATGAACCCATTTATTTCCTCTATGCTGGTGTTCCACAAAGGGAACACGTCATCGATATATCTTAATTCAGGGACCGCGTAGCATATTTTGGATTGGTGGGGCTAGCTCGCGCATAGAATGAGCTGAACGAGCTTATCTAGGTGGGTCGGGGGTATGCTCCCACGGAAAATTTTGAAATTTAGAGTTTCTGAAATCACCGGAAACGCGTTTATTTCTATCAATCCTAAGAAATTTTTTAAAATTTTTATCACCATTCTGTTAGTTTTTTTTTTGCACAAAAACGTACATGTAAAACATATTTATAAGATGGTATGACGTTCATTCAAAGTGACAAAAGCTTAATATTAAAGGAGGATCTCACGGTTCGGCGCATGTGCAAGCTATGACATTTAATTTCATTGTTTAGACCAATCGAAAGCGAGTGGATAACTCTGGCGGGAAATTTGCCCGTGAAAATGTCGCAGATTGAATGGATGATGATACATACCAATGTGCGACATGAAAGCCACCAGAGCGTAGAATAAATCCTTCGAATCAAAGGTTTCAGTGTTGACTTTGTCGGTGTAACCGTTGAAATTTTCTGTGAATTTTGGTGATCCTTCGCTTTGTTTGGACTAGTTATAATATGTGATTATTGAAGTAAATGTGAATGTTTTTTTAACCGATAAAACTGGTAAGAAAGCGAATAAAGCATTTTAATCTGTGCACATGCGCCGAACCACCGTGAAACCATTCCTTTAAAGGCAGTCCTTAATTTATGTTCTTTTACCATTTAAAGTGGATTTCGCCAAACAGAACAAGTTATCAAGAAAAAAGAAATGTCTTAAATTTTTCGCGTTGGACCTATTTCGGGTTCATGATATGCTAGTCCATGCAGTTAGTTGGCTATATGAAGGAGGTCAGCGTCAGTAAATGTTCCAATGTTACGTTTGCGGCTATCATTTCGACTGACAAATTCGCTAGCCACATCAACAAGTCGCACAATGTCAGTTCTTGTCTTGTGCGTATTTAAGATTGCAACATTGTTTTATCTCTGCTGGGTCATCTTTGCTCGCATTCTGTTTGCAACGCCAATTGCCCATCCACGGATGGAAACGAAACTTCGGTCGCTAACTTCTGCAGCAGTAAAAGAACAGATATAAAAAAATAACGCGAACGCTTAGAGACATGTTGAATTTGATCGAAACACTCTGAGTGAAGAGAATTAGAAATGGATGCGATTTCAAAACACGTGATACTATAGAAACATGGGACAACAGAAAATTCGCATAATGCTTGATGGGTACAGTACCCATTAATCATTATGCGAATTTCCTGTTGTCCCATTTTGTCAGTATTATGAAATAATAGTTGCATTATAACTGTTTACTTAAGACAGTTTTGTCATAGTCGGCATTATTGTGGTCATTGTATTAAAATGTTGTTGAGCGAACCAAAAGAAAACATTGGGTTTGCTTTTAACACAAAGATTAGGCTGAAGTACTTTTCTAAATGCAAAAAAAAAAAAAAAAATATCGGCAAAATTATTGGTGGGGCTATAGCCCACCCAACCCCACAGCTCCGCGGTCGCCCTTAACATTTCGGTCTCAACTGCTGCCATGAAAAGTTGGCAAAAGCCACTGAATTTTTTTTGTTTTCATAGCGGTGCCATGTGCAAAATGCGATAAAATGTTAGTCATTTGACTGTACTTTGATTTACAAAGTGTACAGAAGCCTGAAGGTGCCAAACAAATTTCAATGCATTGGCATGAAAAGACCTTGGTTGAATTTTTTTTCTTGCTCGAGATCAGTGTGGGAATGTTTTTCCCGAGGTATTTCCTTGCAAGATATTTTTTCCTTCAAAATGAGTCTGCAGGATATTTTTTTTCTGAAATCACCCCCCCCCCCCCCCCCCCCTCAAAAGTCAAATGGTCGGTCCCTTAAGTCGTCATTTTACCTACATGCTTTATTACCTTTCCCCAAAGGGGCTTTTCAAAGATACTAAAAACTAACTAACAAAAATAATCGCAAAATAACTAATTACATTATGATTGTCTTTTTAATTTGTAGTTCATTGTCATTGTCATTGTCATTGTCTTTTTAATTTGTATTTCTCTGCATTCATCACTTTTGGCTCTTTTTCCTTCCTATTTTCAGATGATAAGGCAAGCTAAAGCAAGCTCCTGGCCATTATCATAATATATATAGATAGGCCAAGCCTAACAGCGTCGCACTTTGAACAAGCTTAACTGAGGTGAAACTCAACTAAGGTGAAAGGTCGGAAGCACAAGAATTAAGATTGACGACCGGGCTATTTTTCAATTTTAGCAATTCTTAAAAAACAGTATTACCCAACAGTCTGCACAGTACATTTAGACCGTACAAAAGTTACAAAAACAACTTTTCTCTATACTAACGAGAAGTCCAAGGACAACTGCAGAGCTGATATACAACGAGTAAATATATTTCAGTGAAACAATATTTCGGCTGGCCAGACCAGCCTTCTTCAGGTTATAAGATGTTACTAAATTATAAAACGAAAATACAATATTATATAAAGGAGAATGTCGCAATACATATTTAAAAAATGAGGAGCGGAAATGACCTCACAAGATAATAACTAAAGATAACCGACAGTTTCTGCGCGCTGCTAATATTTCGCGCAATGACGCCTTGCTAACTAAACATGACGATTCCACTGACCATTTATCCTTCGTCGTTACATATAACCCAGCAATTCCTCGCATCCCCAATATCTTACGCAAACATTTCAATATATTACTCTCCTCCAATCGCTGCCGGGACGTCTTTAAACACCCACCTTTCGTTGCTTACAGACATAGTGCTAACCTATGCGACCTTTAATTAGAGCGCAATTACCACACACCACCTCTAACAATACTAATTTACCACCGGCCGGGCTCTTTCCGTTGTGGACAAGCCTTGTGCCACTTGTCCTTAAATTACCAACGGTCTCAAAGATTATATGTTTTATTCAACAGGGGAAACCCGTTCCATCACTTCACATATAACCTGTAACACTAAAAACTTAATCTACATGATACAATGTAACCGCTGACATTTACAATACATTGGTGAAACTAAGCGACGTCTTAAAGACAGATTCAACGAACATCGACGTTCCGTTGACAAACCAAACATTTAATCCAAACCTACTAGTCTCTGAACACTTTCTTTCCCATTCTAACCATTGCAACACTGACATGCAACTTATTCCACTTGAAATAATTTACAATTCACGGGATTCTATTCGAAAAGCCAGAGAGTCGTATTTAATAGATAGAACAAAAACACTAGAGCCACGTGGGTTGAACAGACGTGATGAATTGTAGTTTACGTATACTAGCCTTATTACTCGTGGCGAAGCACACGAGTTGTAAATCCTGCGTTGACTTTTCTTGTTACTCATGCGCGAAGCGACATGAGGTAAGGTTTCGGCTCTGTTTTTCTTGTTATTTTTATTATTTTTATTTTTTGTCACGATTTTGCATGCAAATTTATGCACGCATATTTTAAATTGTACACTTCCGGTTCATAGCTTTGCCACTACACTTCCTGTTTAGTGACTTCCGGCTACTCTCACTTCCGGTAAAAGAGCGTTACTCAAGTGTCACGACAGCGTCTCCTACAACTTTACTTACATTAGCAATGTTCATGTTTGGTATATATAAGACATAGAAGAATCATTCCCTTCATTGTGGTACAGCCTTCATTTCCAAAACAATCAATACTAAACAACGTGGTTTGCAGGAACGATGACTGAATGAAAGGAGTACTCTTCGCCATGTCGGACGTCTTCTTATCATCTTCTTATCTTCTTATCATCTTCTTCTCATCTTCTTATCTTCTTATCATCTTCTTAACTTACTTACGCATGCGCATGAGTATAGGCTGCAAGGAGCCTCTTGTTTTTTTTTTCGTGTCACATTAGCGCATGCAAATTTATGCACGCATATTTAAGTCTTTTTCATGGCTTTCGGCCATGAAATACAGACCGTAAAATCTCTCCGTGTGTGTACTCGAGAAACAAGATAAAGAACTACTGCGTACAACTGCACACTTTCAAGACAATTCAAGGCGTTCATGGATGGATAGGACCGTTTGATATTGTGTTCGCCGCTTATTCCTGTGGGATTTTTGCTCTGGCAAGTTCTGTGTTTTATATATTAAACTTGCCATTTGCTTAGCGATCGAGCTCCGGGTCGAGCTTAAGTGTCAGCTACTGAATCTAGTGAATGCAGTGTAGTCTTACTTTTAAACCCGTGTATACGTGAAAGCATGATGAACAGGTTATCGGCAAGGGTGTTTAAATAAAATTCACTCTCTCACTCACTCACTCACTCACTCACTCACTCACTCGCTCCTTCCATCAGCTGTAAACTTAGTGAGCAAATGCTTTGTTACGAACACGTTTCGTAACAGGAATTCAACGTGAATCCAACGATAACAATAATTAATTTGATGTAAACGAATATAGACAACAATAAGCTTACAGATGTATCGCATTTGGAGTTTTTAGTGCAACATTAAAATCGATCTAAAGGGATTTTGCAACCTAAACACGCGTTCTGATGGGTAACTAGCTTAAAGTAATAGAATTTAGTGCGTAGGTAGTGTGTGTTCTTGGACAGGGCAGTAACTGAGTTTGTGGCTTAGTCCCAAACGGCCAGAGTTCGAATCTCCGTAAAGTCCTTTTTTTTTCCTTTTTTTTTTTCTTTTTTCGAACTGGAAATTATGGAAGTGATGTACTTTTTTTATCGTTCGTCAAAAATCCTTAATTTAAAAAAATATATATATATAGAACTGTGTCAAAGGTAAGCTTACGGCAGTATTGCGTTACGCGTTACGCGTTACGCGTTAGTATTTCTTCTTCTCGGGTTGGCTCTTAGGAGCCTTTGATTAGATATAATTTTAAGCTTATGTTTCTCTGTAAAAGCACTCAAATCACTTGGGAATCAATGCTGCAATGATTTAAAGGTGCCACGAGTTCAAGCTGTGTACAGCTTCTTGTCTTTAGTTATTATCTTGTGAGGTCATTTCCGCTCCTCCTCATTTTTTAAATATGTATTGCGACATCCTCTTTTATATAATGTTGTATTTTCATTTTATAATTTAGTAACATCTTATAACCTGAAGAAGGCTGGTCTGGCCAGCCGAAATATTGTTTCACTGAAATATATTTACTCGTTGTATATCAGCTCTGCAGTGGTCCTTGGACTTCTCGTTAGTATATTGATTCATTTTAGCTGATTAGGTCTTCTCCTGTGAGATCCAACGAAACACAGCAGGATCTTCGTCCACGGTTTCTGCAGTTTAACAACCTTTCTCTGTCTAGAATAACTAGTACGACTACTTTCCGAATAAAATACAGTTTGTGTTTGTCAAAAATTGCCCGAGAAACTGATTTGGAAATCAAAATTGCAAAAATACAGAAACATATTTGCATAAGGCGACGCGAGTGAAGACAGAAAATCTAAGTCTTGTTTTGTTTACATAAAGTCGCTGTTTTATTATTTTTATTATTTTATTTAATTCATTTATTATTACAAAGACAATTACATACAAGAGAGGATTACATACAAAATTAAGTCCTTACGTCCTTCACATTAACATGACATGTAAACAGTACTGAAAATAAAAGAAAGTGACAATGTAGACTATTATCTAAATGAAATATTTCCATTTTGTACAACAGCGATGGAAGTTATTAGCACGAACAGCAATGTATTTATCTAATTTAATTTTGTTCCTAACCACAATGAGAAAATCCGCAAAAAGACATTTACTATTGTTGGTGGCGCAGTTAAATAAAAACTGCTTGGCGATGAGAATTAGATGATTGAGAGTCTCTGACACGTTGTCTAAGAGACCATAGATTATTTCTGTTTTTTTTTAAGCTTGACATGTTTTTTGCACATGGAGTTATACCAATAAGTAAATTCCTGCCAAAAGGCTCTAACCAGGGGGGGGGGGGGGGGGGGGGGGGGCAGTCAACAAAAAGGTGAAGGATAGTTTGCTTTATTGTTTGACAAAAGGGACAAGATGGAGAATTAAACTTTTTCATTTCGTAAATAATACTATTAAAATCGCTTTTCAATCTATGTAATGGATGAACAAACACATACAAATGGACAACACAATCTTCTTTCGAAAAATTATATTCAAGTCTCCATTAGTTTATGTTTAAAAGCAAAACACACCATTTATAGCGCATCAAGCACAGCTGCCCTCGATAAAATTCAAGATAACAACACGACTTAGTTTGAGCACGTTTCATAATCATGTCTCCAAAACTTAAGAGAACACAAAGGAAAAGTCAATCAAAAATTGATATCAAGGTAAATTCCCATCGAAAAATGTGATTTATTTTACCTGTAAGCTACTGGACTGCTTAAAATTCGTTAAAACTCCTCGGTTCTGAAATCGGTAATAAAAATAAGGCATCTCCCCGCATTGCTCCTGCATTGATAAAAACGCACGAAGTTCCTCGAAGGAAGATTTTATCCCTGAAAGCTCTTCCTTTTTCACTAAAGCGGCTTCTGAGTATCCCTTAATTAGTATCCCTGTCTCGAGTAGCAAACTGCGAAAAAATGCAGTTAAATAACGACTTTACTGCTCCGCCAAACACTGCGAATTACCGAGCTGACGGCTGTGTAGCCGCGCGTGTGGCGTCATACGCGCATGTTTTGCGACGTCATACGCGCCCACGAGCTAGCCCTGCGCGACGGACGCACAGGACAGACGCGCCCGCGAAGCATTCCGCTAGCCGTGATCATGAAAAATGACGGGCATAGGTTCTATTAGTATGTTTTCCCGATAAGTTTTAATTTTTAGTAAAATCCAAGATGGCGGCCGTCTTGGCGGCCATTTTGGATGACGTCACGGATCCCCAGCAGCGTCATAACCCATAATATTTACCTTATCTTGTAGAGCACGTCGCGGGCTGGCTATCTATTAGATGTAAAATATTTCCGAAATATTGCAACCTCACAAAAATCCAAGGGGGGGGGGGGGGTTGCAACCACTCCCCCCCTTGTACCACGGTGGGGGGTATACGTTTGCGTGTACGTCCGAGGGTTAAGTTTGAAATTATTCGCAGAATAGTGAAACCGTGCAAACATACGACCCGGATTTCGACCACAAACTTTCAAAGCAAATTTCACAATTCTACTCAGAAGCCATTTATACACTTTCGTGAGAGTTTATTTATCTGATTTCTCGTCATTGCATGCATGCAAGGCGCGCTCTTTGACAGTTCGTTGAGATGACATGACAGTGGGGTGACCGGAAGTAATTTTGGTTGGCCACTATTTTCGGAGACGCGTCATGCGAAACGAGTGGGCGGCAGACTCGTTTGAAAGCTTTCGTGTCAGGCTTTTTTCCCCTTTTTCCTTCTCACTTTTTTTTCCTTTTCGTTTTCCCCCTCCCCGAACCCCGAAAGCCCCCGAAAGCCTGACACTCAGGTTATACTTCTGTGTACTTGCTCGATTGACCCATTGATCTATGAATAATCTCTCTGATGATAGGATCCCGGAGAATTTCATGCTATGGCCATGCTTATAATTATAATACGGTTTCTTTGGCTCAAAATCGTGTGGCAAAATAAATGGCAATCGCCTGAAGTTAATAATGTTACCACTGTAGAAATATTACGATCAGTAAATAGGCCGTGAGTTAGTGTCCATAGTCTGCGACGTGCAAGGCTTGTGAGAAAGTGTTTCTTCCTCACACTGAGATGTATAAGTGTCTAAGATCCAAGAATGAAAATGCCAAAGACGACCACGACAGCTTGAGCAACTATGTTTAGTTGATTTCTTTTCTTGGTTGACATTCAAACAAACGTTAAGATGAAGGGATGAATACTCAGTAAGTTTACAAGAACTGGATTTCCAGCTGTAAAAGATTTTGATGATAAGACTAATGATGATCTCAATAATGAGAACGGAGAACAAAGTTGTGTGAGAATTTTACTTGAACGGAGGAATGAAACGTCTTCGCAGAATGAAAGCTAAATCATTCGCTCTTTGCAATTTTATGCTTTAGTAGAAAGGAAAGCAAAGATTTGATTCAAAAATGTAAAACGTATCAAGAGAGATTTCAGTAAGTGAAACATGTTATATTCGAAAGAAAGGAAAGGAGAACTCTTAGAAAAAGCTATGCCGGGGGATCCTGAAAATAAGGAACGTGGTAAGTTAGATACTGATCACATCATGTACCCCTCCCCGGGGGCTACTCCCTAGTAATGGGCTAATGGGGGTGTGCCGCTGGATGGGGTCGCAATTTCACGACTGGATTGTATTTTCAATAGAGTTACTAGATTGGGGCCCCAAATTGTCAGGAATTTTTGGGGTACGAAAATTTTGGAGAGTGTTTTTTTGGGGGTATTTTTATTTTAGCAGGGATTACAAAAAATGGGAAGATTCGCGGTAAAAATATTGTTACCGTACTTAGCGCCGTTGTTTTAATATTTAACAATCGCCTAGCATTACAATTCAATCACAACTATAAACATTAACTGAGTTGCACAATAATCCAGGACAAAGTCCAACACGTTTTCTATCGATCGTAGCTTATCGTCCATCGAAGTTAAAGAGATTTACAGGAACATTTATTCCGCCCCCAATACACGGTTAACTTTTTTACTACTAAAGCTTTAAATATTTCAGTTGCTACGACTAACGACTAAAATTTGGTTAGCTAAAGTTTTACGGCTAAAGGCCGGTTAACGCCATTGAGACCCTCCACTGAGACATCCGTAGGTGGATACAGCTCACTTAGGTTTAGTTGGAGTTTTTTAAAACACAACTAAGGAGTTGTTTAGCTTCCTTCATACCAGATTTCGTGCTTTTTAAAATGAGGAAACAGTAGAATTTTCGCGTACAATTTGATTACGTCTTGAAAATATGTTCCTGTACGAGTCTTGCTGTTTTGAAATACTGTTAATAAGTACTGATAAATCAGTATTACCAATTGAGAGCATGAATTTTCTGATCTAAGTTTGAAAAAAACATTAGACTTGAAATTTTTTTATCATATAAATTCAATTACAATGTTCCAGTCAGTACAGAAGAATATAGCACATCACTGTTGTTTTAACCCATGTTTACATAAAAATCACCAAGGTGCAATCTTTTAAGTAAAGCTGGTAATTAATCGTATGGATGATAACAGTTATAAAGAACTTGTTCAATCTTTGAACAGAGAACCAATGGAGTTTTTTTTACCATATGTTACTCTCTGTTAAAAACGACGAGAAGCAGTTGACACTATTTTTAAGTACTGGCGCCGGTTTAGGGAAGACAACAGTAACACAATGTTTGTATGAGGCTATTGACAATAAACCAAGTGAAAATCCAGACCAGTTGAAAGTACTGAAGCTTGCTACAGACACAAGACAAGAGAACTGCATAACCATTACCAATTACATGCAAACAAAATTGTCAAAAAGAGAAATTGAACTCAAGAAACCACGCACTCTAGCGTAAATATTAGGACAGCATTGCATGATGGGGTAAACTTACAGGAGATAGCACGAAGGGCACTTTGATTTTTTCATTGGAAGTTAACGGCTTAGATCTCTGAACAAATGTATATATGCCCTTATAAAGAAGTTTGAGAGTCCAGGTTTAGAATGGGTTGAGCTAATAACCGGGATGGAAGTTTAGCCCGGCCAATAGGACTGAAAAACAAACGTAATCGCAATCAGATTTTTGCCTGTTCTTAAATGAGCCTGTGATAAAAGATTTGTTTAATGCAGCAGATTACAGCTAAAATAATGCGAAAATGGCGATTTTTTTTTCTCGATGTCAGGCTTACTTTTAAACTGCCAAGAGCATAACAATGGTGAATTTATTGAGAATAAATCGAATTTTATTAATTTGACAAGTATGTGTGTAAAACATCTGTTAAGTTGATTAATGCGCCGACTTTCAGGTATTCCTTAGGAGCAATCTATATAATTGGCCACTGTAAATTGATCAACAGATGAGAGTGGACAAAATAATGTATGAATGAATGGCAATTTGTGTTAGGCTATATTTAAAGTAATTTAAATGGAAAACGACCTATGTATAAAGGAGTACTTACCTTCGAGCATTATCATCGAATCTATAGCTCATTGTAAAGTGGTTCCAGGCTAAAAAACAGTGCGCTGCAGTCAGAATCCAGCGGGGAGAGATCAGGGAACCACTGCAAATAAGCTCAGGCTTACCTACAAAATACATACATACCGGCATACATAAATACATACATACATACAAACATACATATAACTTTATTTAAACTCAGTAAAATCATTCAGTATATAAAAAGTGACTATTATATCTTAAAAATATATATACACTTCACTTACTGTTTTACAAGGTTGCCGAGTGGGAAACCGATGATTAAAATAATCGGTTTATTTCCCTTTTAAATTCCCTTTTAAACATCTTGTGGTAAGGAGTTCCACAACTGAGCCCCGCTATAGCTAAAGCTACACTTTAAATGATTGGTGCGTACCTTGGGCAATGTTAGTTTACCGCACGAATTTCGTAAATTGTAATTTGTGCTTCGTGTATTGAATAGGTCCTGCAAGTACACTGGGGCTAATTTGTTGAGAGACTTAAACATCACAACTGCCTTTTGCTTTTTTCGTCTTACTGGGAGTAAATCCCATTTCAGCATTTCCAGGAGTACGTTGGAGCTTGTCTCGTAATTTGCCCTCGCAATCACCCTGGCTGCACGGTTCTGTAATTTTTGCAGTTTATCGCTCAGTTGGTTACTAAACCCATCCCAGACGGGGCTACAGTAATCGAGATGGGGCTGAATAAGCGCGTTATAAATTTGTATTGCAGTAGATTGAGAGATAAAAGTCCTAATGCGCTTCAGAGCACCTATTGCTGAAGATACCTTTTTACATACTTCGTTAATATAATTTGACCAAGAGAGTCTATCGTCGATTGTAAGACCTAGCGACGTAGTATGATGCACTCTCTCGATTTGTTGATTTTCTAAACTGACACAGATTTCGTTATTACTCTCCAAAAGTAGCCTCTGACGAGAAGCTATGATCATAAACTCGGTTTTCGCAACGTTAAGGCTAAGCCTATTTGTTTTTAGCCGGTAATTGAGATTCGCGAGTTCAGAGTTTATCACCGGTTCAAGATCAGCGAGAGCACGGTCAGGAATGCTAATATTAGTGTCATCTGCGAACATTTTTGCGCAGGCTGTAGTGAGGCAGTTTGGTAGGTCATTATGTATATTAAAAAGAGTAAAGGGCCAATTATGCTGCCCTGTGGCACCCCGCAACTTATTTCGTTTGTGTTTAACAGAGCGCCGTTTACGTTACACTTTTGACCACTATTACTTAAGTATGAGGCGAACCATCGGAGGGAGTTCTCATCCACTCCTTAGTTTACGAGCTTACGCAAAATGATTTCATGGTCAATGGTGTCGAAGGCCTATTTGAGTTCGATAAATATGACACCATTTAAGAAACCATTGTCTATATTGATTGACCAGTTGTTCGTGGTCTCAAGTAAGGCTGTTTGGGTGCTGTACAGTGAGCGAAAACCAGACTGGTAATTGCTCAAAAGCTTGTTCTCATTTAAGTAATCATAAAGTTGTTGGAAAATAATTTTTTCGAAAAAAAATGAGCCCACACCAAGTATCGGGAAATGATGACGTTAAAGGAGTTTTGCCCGCGCATAGTATCGGGTAATGATGACATACACCGCAGTTTTGCCTGCAACTGGTGTTGGGAAATAATGACATACACAGCATGAAACAAGTTTTACTCACGAGAAAAGTTCACATGGTCACATATCTTCGAGGAATTATAATCTGAGAGCACGTTGGAGCAAGTTATCAAGATTTTAAGGCAACGAAATGTTTATCCATCTTCTTTTATAAACGAAATTTACTTGAAAGTGTTCCAAGTTTGTAAGACAAATGAACCCATGTCAACTGGCAATTTTAAAGCTCAGTCTTAAGTGGTTTTAGTCTTGCATTTCATATTGTTGATCACTCTCTTGTATCTTTATTTCAGGGTTTGATTTCGATCGAAGCAGTGAACGTGGTGAAGTGGTCGAATCGGGAGATCGATCAAGTGAAGAAAGGTGAGATAATCTTGATCTGAAAGGTTGCGGCATAATTTAGCCTGAAAAATATCCATACCGGATTGAAAAACTCAACCCAAATGCTCGCAGTGGTTTCTCTCTCGTTCGGCGTAGCTCGGCGTAGGAGAATCCACTGCTCGCAGGGTACATTACTACGAAACCTCCTGATTGAAACGAAAGGTGAGATAAGCTTAATCTTGCGGCATTTAGCCTGCGACTACATCCCCTTATAACATAGTAGTCTAAGCTAGTCTACGCAGAACGCGTCAGTTCAAGTGGTTATTTTAATTGCTTCGGATCACTTGCCCAATATCTTACGGTACCTAAATTTAAGAACTTATATCAGTTTTAGATCGAGTCACTAGCGATCACGCTCAGATCATCGAATCGAATAGGTGTGGATATTTCAACATGTCATTTCCTGTTTTAGTGAAACCTGGAATTTATTCATGTGCCGTAGACTGTTTCTTGGATGTGTCGAAATATTTTTTCTTCCATTTTTGTCCAAACTATCCACGAGAAGTGAATTTACAGAGTTGCTTTTCAAATCCCTGTCAGATTATTCACAGTTCAGTGAGAAAAGTAAAATTTTGCCAGGGATTCGAGAGCCTGTTTGGTTGTACCTTAGAGAACGTTGCAGTTCATTTGAAGCAGGAGATTGTAATGCCACTTTCAGTCAAATCTTTGAAGAAAAAACTTTCGGCATTTTAAATTCAGATGAGATGAGTATTTTTGCAACTCAGATTTTTTCAGTTTGATGAGTTAAACAGTGACAGCTGTAATATTGATAATATTGCAACGCCAGTCAGTGATCGCACAAAACCCTTTAAAAAATCCCAAAGTTTTACTTTAGTGGCAATGCCTCGACTGATGATCCCAATGTTGTAGTTTCAGTTGCCACAAAATAGTGAGCTGATTACCAAACTGAAAGATCATGAAGATGACACAGCTAGCTAGAGGGACAATATGCTACTTCAGTTTTGCATGAATGAACACCAGGCAATGAACAAGCTGAAAAAGATCATGAGTCAAGATTATATTTTTTGAAACTTAACATTCTCCAGGTTATTTTTAAGTCATTCAGCAGAAATATGTAGCCAACCCATAATTCAATCAAAGAAAATTTCCAGTTGTTAGTTTTCAAATACAGTAAAGTTAACTCACTCTGAACAGACACAGCTCTGACATGGTGTTATTATCATCTAAAGATGGTGTCAGTCAGTCATTTCGCTTTAATTAAAAACAGACAGCCGCTTAGTCCCGACAGTGCCTGTCGTAGAGAGAGTTGACCGTACTTATGTATACGATAAGTAAAAAAGGCCAATATACTATACTGAATAGGTTACTATTGTAGTAAGTGGTCTGGTGATAACAGTGAATTAAACAAATTTATTCTGAATTTACCTTAACACTGGTCTGTTCACTGCCTTTACCATACATGTATATTATGTTCACACCTCGAAGGGCGCGCATCAATAGAGTAGAAGCCTCGTTCCGATGTTTACAAAAATAAAAGTGCGCAAAGCGAAATAGTCCGTTCTGGGCCTTTTAGTCGCCATTTCCAAGTTTCCTTTTCCATTTTTTCAAAGCGAGGCTTAGTGCAAAACATTTCATATGAAAATGAGTGTTATTTGCATGTGAATAAGAATATCCAGCCTTGCTTTGAAAAGGTGGCTGAAGAGAACTCGGAAATGGCCAATGTAATAGTAATGGTGAACACCACAAGCACTTACCCTGCTAAATACCATTAGCGGAAATTAATTAAATAGTTTATCAAACACGAAGTCACAAAACTCCAACATCCCAGTAAGTGCTACCAAGTTTAACAGAGTTCTTAACAGCGGGGGCAGCTGTAGTGTTAACTATTCCTAGTAAATATGCTAGTTAGTGAGGCCCAACAATATCACCGGCCAGTTTTAACAGTTTACAGGGAATTTTGTTCAACCCCCTGGCTTTTCTCTCGTTTATGTCACTCAATAACTTGCAGACCGTTATAACTTTGGGGGCTTTAAGAGAAAACACTTTATCAGTGGGCTGAAGAGAGGACTCCGGTACAACATTTGTTGGGGGTATTTCGCATGCTAGGTTAGGGCCGATAGTTGTGAAAAATTTGTTAAATGCTTCTGCCATTTCGAGTGCAGACTTTATGGTTTTGTCGTAAATCCTAATTTCGGAAATATTTCGCGTTTTACCACATTTGCGTGAGCTTAGCTCATTTATTAGTTCCCATGTTTTGCGCGGGCTCTTTTTTACTGAATTCCAAATTGTACTTGAAATATTGCCGTTTAGCTGTTCTAATGGCATTGTTTGTTTCATTCCTTGCATGCTTATATTGTTGCCAAGTCGTCACATCATTATTAAGAGTTGCTTTCTCTTTAAGTAATTCCGTTTATGGATCTTACGTGTCAATTCATATGTGATCCATGGGGAGTTCTTTTTACTAGCCTGCTTACTTTTAAGCGGCGCATGTTTATGAATAATTACCATGAGAAGCTTTTTCCAAATTTCCCACATATTTCCTGGATTTGATTCTGTATTAACACTGTCCCATGGTTGTTGCGCAAGATCGTGTAAAAATTGGTTTTTATTAAATTTTTTGAAAACACGTGTCTCGATCACACGATGAACGCCCGTTCGTTCGTAACGTGATTTACGGGTCATGAAGACTAGTGAGTGATCGCTGATACCAAGATGAAGGACACCAGAATTTACTATTTTATCTGGGGAATTTGTTATACAAAGATCAATCAGGGTCCTTGTGTTTGGAGTTATCCTAGTTGGTTCGGAAATCAACTGACTTAACCCGTAAATATCAAATATATTTGTTAGAATCGACGAAATATGATTATTTGTTCGCTCATGTAGAACATCGCAATTTAGATCCCCCTGCAAGTAGAGTTCCTTGTCTTCGGCGTCTATTTTGTCAATTAACTTTTCAAATGCGTTAAAAATGTCCAAAGAGGAACTCGGAGGCCTGTACTAGGTGCTTACTAAGAAAGGTCTAGAGTGTGGTTTTGAGACTTCAACAACAATGCATTCAAGTTGTCATACAAGTCATCGCGAATATTATAATTAATGTTATTTCGTAAATAAATGCATACACCGCCAAAGTTTCTACCGTTAATGAGACGATCTCTCCTTAGAACTTTAAAACCTGGCATATGTAGTTCGTAATCGTTAATGGTGGCGTCTAACTTTGTTTCATTGATAGCCAAAATATCAATTTTAGAGTTACTTAAAAAGATTTTAGATCGTCAATATGAGCAAGGAGACTATTGATATTAATGACGCTATAACAAGCCCAAGCCCAAATATGTTTAAAACTGGTTGCTTACCCGGTGAAATGTACTCATAGGACTCCCTCGAAAGCACAAACTCATCGGATTCCCAATCGGCAATACTCTAATCCCCTCTTAAGTACTTAATAAAATTTAAGGCTAAACGTGCAGTTCCCTGAGTGTTCAAGTGGAGGCCACTCCTATTTAGATGATGTTCAGCAGAGATGTTGAAGTGATCAATATAGGCCCAGCCATTCTGGTTTGAAAATTGCTTGAGAATCTTGTTCACTCCAGACACTTTCGCAGCTAGGGATTCGTCATCGGATCTAGCAACTAAGCCAGATAGATACTGCGACCTTTGCTGAAGATTCACTACTTATCATGGAAGCGAGATCAACAATTTCTTCGGCGCAGCCACACACAGAGGTACAGGATCGAAGGCTGTTGGTGCCAACATGAATAAAAATTTCGTCAGGATTTTTCCGCAATAAAGGCTTAATACGGTTTCTCATGTCGAGCGTGCTGCATCCAGGAAAGGAAGATTCCTTGAGTTTGGAGGTGCTAGAGATTTTTCTCCCTTGTAGGTGTTTCAAGATTGAATCACCGGCAATGAAGATTTCTCTTTTCCCCGGCTGGGTCTCTTGTTCGCTTGTATCTTCCTCGGCTTGTGTTGATTTTCGCTCGCTTGCTTTGGATGTATTTCTTGTCTGCGAGCGATTTTTGTTACCATGTGTCACTGCTCCTAATATTGTTTTTTTTTTCCCTTGACCGTTTTTGTTTCGTGTTTTTTGATTTGTTGTCACCTACAGTTATCCAGGGACTGTCATTCGTCGACACGTTGATTGAATCAGGGTGTCGTGGTTCTGGTCCATCTTTTGTTTGCTGATTGCTGGTTGTTGGTTGGAATGTACAGTCACTCATTAAGATGCGCAAAGCTGTGTTAAGTGAGGCTTTTTCGTCTTCAACTTGTTGCAGTTTGAATTTTAAATCTACGAGTTTTTCTTTGAGGTTTTGATTCTCCATCTTTAAATCTGTATCTTGTTGCACATTCGTCAATAAAGTTATTAATAAATGCTTTTAACAAATGGAAGCAAGTGCGATGAACTATTATTCCCAGGCGCAAATCGTTCTTAAAACTTTATTTTTGAGCTTGAAAGAAAAATAATATAAACAAGAATGTCACTAATAGCGTGATTTAACTTCTGTAATCACATTTACTCCACTTTCTCTGAAGTCAACTCATGACATCTTATTCAAAGAGAGAACAGTCCGGATTATCCCAATCTTTTAGGACAGTCGTGACGTCACGATTCCATTGTTCTAAAGGAAAATGGCGGCCGGTTTTCATAAAGCCCGGGCAATGTTAAAATTCATTGTCTGTAGCTACGTGTGAGTGGTCATCTGGTACTTCTAGTTACGAAACATTGCAAGGAGCTTTCAGCGGCCATTTTGATGCGACCAGAGAAGATTTGAAGGAGGTTTTAAGTGAATTTTCGTTGAAGAGACGCAGCGATGTAGGGCCAGTTTGTGTCGTGGTTTCAAGGTAGGTGAAGAATTTTCGTTTTTTTTTCTTGTATTCGCGAATTTTTCATGAAGCTCGCAGTATTTTTTGCCGGTTCTTATGTTATTAAACTTTCGTTATGTCAAGTGTACGGTGGCCCATAGGGACAAAACACTTCCCAGAATCCAAAAACACTTCCCAGAATTAAAAAACACTTCTTAGAATCCAAAACACTTCCCAGATTCCAAAAACACTTCCCAGAATCCAGAACACTTCCCAGAATCTAGATCCAGGACAGGAGGCCTGGCAACCAAGGAAGTCGAGGTTTTCGCGAGGATTTATTGAGCCGTAAAGCTGCAAGCAAAGCAAGGTGTGCTTTAAGATAATATAAAGCTTGACAAACATCAAAAGTAGTAGTTGAAATAAATGAGTTAACTATAAATTATATATGTGGTATAAAAAAGGACAGGCTAAACATGACTCCCACGCGTCGCAAAGTATTTTAAAACCATAAAGTATAAAGCTATCCCAGTAAGACTTCAGAGAGAATCACAGTTAAGAATTTGTTCTCTTCAATGATATAAACCTTTTGATCTCGGCGGATTATCTTTCAGATTGATAGGAGGGTTCAGGCTGTCCAGTGCCGTTAGAATTATTTTATTTCTTTATGCCGTTATTCGGTGGTAGCTCTATTGGCATACATTGTGGTTCTTTGGCTCACTTTTGTTGCAAGATAAATACTTATCGGCTAAAGTTTGTTATCGCTTTGAAAATGCCATGATCGTTAAATTTCTCAGGCCTTGATTTAATGTCTAAAGTCTGCGGCGAATCGAAAGAGGATTCATCGAAAGCATATTGATGTTAAAATTTTCTTTTCGCTGTAGGTGGCTTTGATATCTTTGCAATAAGGAGTTTGCAAATCTTCTTTGATGATAATAACTCTGCTTCTGAATAATCTACCGCATTAAAAGGTGTTGTCTTTAGCAGAACCTCACTTGCATTGTTAATCATTATGTTTTTCCACTCTGGCAACAGGGAATGATACAAGCCCTTCAAATAAAGTAAATCCACCATGTTAAGTTGCAATTCTGTTATGCGTGGTTCGATATAGACAAATTTAAATAAGTCTCCGACTTTGTAGAATCCTTTAGAGGTTAATCTTTGGTTAAACACTGATTTGTCATTTACACAAACGTTTCTATTATTCCAAATAATTTGGTTAGCTATCTCATCAAGAGAGGAGGGATTAGAATTGTTCAAAAGGGCCCAAGCAATCAAACATTCTTTATAATATCTTGGCAATTTCAGAAGCAATTTCGGAAAGTTAAAATTGCAGAGGAATAACACTTTTCCTCCAACTCTGTTAAGGTAATGATTTAGAATATACTTCCAAGAACGTGGCGAGTCATCCAAAAACTTCTGGATGCAAGTAATTTTTTATGCATCAATCATAGACTCAATTTGAGGCATCTTTAAACCACCTTCGTTGATATCATTTATTAAAGAAACACGTTTCACTTTATCTTTGCCTTTCCAAACAAAATTATACAGTATTCGGTTGATCTCTTTTATGAAGTCTTTATTGGTGCCGATTAAGCTCATACGGTATAAAACTTTCGGAATCTGTATTTTACCAATCAACGTAGCAATTCTTTTCGCACGTGCGAGATGAGCACATATAAATATGCAAAATAAAAACCAAGCGTGAAGCGAGGGGGAAACCAAAAACAACAAACAAAAAATTTACATACAACAAGGTAGCAACACGTATATCCGGCGTCGAGCATCCGTTAATATTTTCAGCTTATTTTTCATTTTTCTCCGACGGTTTGCCGCACGAAAAAAATAAATAAGAAGAAACACTAGACACACTTTACGTCGGTCAACCATGTTGACATTTCACGGATCAACAATAAGTGCCGTCACGAACCTCTTTTAATTCTGACGTCATTCATAGGCTTATTAGAACTAACTGACGGATGCAGTTATTACCGAAATATTGCGTTGCGTGTTATTAGCATTTCGTATTGACGGGTTGGCTCTTAAGAGCCTTTGAGTTTTGTAAAACATTGTGTGGGTCTCTCTTTCATACGAATCTACTAGGGCATATCCGGTAGATGAAATGAATTACAATATTCTTGTATATCAAGGAGTACGCGTAGGATATGTTTCATATTTTCTGCTATGCCGTGCCCCTTGACTCGTTCTGGGTAGTCATCATCTTATGATGTTTCAAGAGTATGTACTTACCGTTATACCTACTCATTTTGTATATCCCAATCTGCCAGGGCCACCATCCTTTTTTTGAGTTTTTTCCACCAACGATCCGAGCCCTCAAATCTACTGGACTCTCGCCACAAGAAGAGTAATCTATAAATTCCCAAAATACTTATCATTAGAAGCTGCGCCGCTCTTATGAATTAAAACAATATGTTGTATCGCAGTTACTGTATGAAACACAGAAAACCGGGGTTTTATTGCTTCCAAAGTGCGTTCCACAAAACGGAACTTTATGTGGGAATCAAGCGTTTGTGAGGTTATTTCTGTAAACTATATAAAATGTAGACAGGTTATTTTTATAAAAAAATAAAGATAAAATAAAAAAACGATAAATTTTAAAGAAATTACGATTGTAAGCGACCAAAATAGAGTTCGTTAAGTCTGACGTCACACGCAGTTGTACAGTAAGTATTTCACATAGCTGGAGCAAGGAACGAAAATTCGCAATGGTGTATGAACTAAGCAAATCGTGGTTTGGCGGAGGACGTTTTATCGTCTTCAGAAGTTTGCATCGAAGACAATTCGACGGCTAGGGACGGGGAAAACATAGTTGCTGGCAAAAACGACTCCGCTGGCGAGCCGAGAAGTTTGAACTTTTTCTGTTGTACATCTCGATGAATTGAGCCATCAGTCTCATTTTTTTCAGTGCCTCCATTATCAAAATCAGTAACGGAAACACTGTTTTGGCAATCTTCTGTTTCATTGTTAACAATTTCATCTATTTGCAGATCTGATATAGGTGTGTTATGGTTTTCAATAAACTCACTCCACTCTTTATTGTCACTAGATTGCACACTACTTATATTAATTATCCACCCATGAATTTTGTACTTCTATCCCTTCACTTTTAAATAAATCACTCGTCTCTACGAGATATTTAGCTGCATTTAAAACTTTTGTAGGTCTAACATTTTGAAACTGATAATGATGCTTGTAGCTCAAATGCCTTTTCAATTTTATTGGAATTGTCTGAGATTTGTTGATGGGTTGATGGGCCTTGGCAGAAAATGAACAGTTGAATTTACATCACTTGGTACATTGCCTATTTCCAAGAATAGACAACTGGCCACCTCTCGGTAGTTCGCGGATTTGCATAAATGGAATACGAGGTGATATTAACCGTTCTACTAATGGCGTCAGGTTTAACAACTCAGGCTTATAAGGGAGAGTCATTTATTTGCTTTAGAAAAGATAGGCAATTTTCCCTGTTTTAGATTTGAGTCACAAGTTCTGTAAATCCATTCAATATCATCAACACTTCTTACCCCAGTGACACAAGAATTAACAACATCGTGTGAACATATTTTATATTTATTACTATTACATTTTACTACTGAACACTTATACCACAGCTGGTCACAACACGTACATATGTATTCTGGACCACATTTAATATTATTGTGAAATTGATTTATCATAAAAATTGCATTGCTTTCCTTTTTCTGTGATTGTAATTGAAGATTATCAGTTCTTAAGGGTGATTGCTTTTCTGCATTTTTAAGTTCCATTTCAGCAGCTAGTGCAGTTCTATGTAAATTGCTACCTCTTTTTTTGCTTTTTTTAAACATTTCTGTTTAGTTCCATAATCTCTTGTGTATTTTCTACGTGCGCCGCTTAAAGGACCGTTTCTTAATTTTCTTTATCTCTTCTAACTTTTCTTCCCTGTTCTTTCTTTGTTTCAACAATTTGTTCCCCTCTTTTGTTTTACATTGTACATCGGCTCTTTTAATTTTCATGTATTCTTTCATATAAACTCTACGTTTTTCATTTTTATCAATTACTTCTTTTTCTTCATTTTCTACGTGCACTTCTTTTAAGGACCGTTTGTTAATTTTCTTTATATGTTCCAACTTTTCTTCCACATTGTTTCTTTTTTCAACAATTTTTTTCTCTCTCTTGTTTTACATTTTACATCAGCTCTTTTCATTTTCATGTTTTCTTTATTATAAGCCCTACGTTTTTTGTTTTTATCGATTACTCCTTTTTATTGCGCATCACCTCTTTTCAATGTCATATAATCTCTCATATAGACTCTCTGTTTTTTCGTTCTATCACTTACTTTCTCCCGCAGTAAAGTAACATCACTATTTTCATTGTTTGCTAATTGACAACTTTTTTCTACAGTAGACACATAATGCATTTCTTCTATGTGCCCAATATAAATGTTTGTACAAGCTCGTGTGACATACACTGCTTGAACAAGAGTGACAGGAGCAAAAGTTTCATTTGATTCAACAATATGAATTGATAAATTGAGACAATTCTGGCCACAGCTTGAATGATAATCGCATCAGCCCATGTTCCCTGACATGACATATTACTTAAATATTCTTGCCAAGAGTGGTCAATATTACTCTCTATGAACTGTTCTTTGTTATATACTAAATACTCAATGCCAAGACTACGTATGTAAAAATGGTTGGTAGCACCGCCATACAATTGATGTGATACAGCACGAAAACAAAAACAATCGCCACCTCCTCCAACATCAAGAGCAATTCTATTTAATTCAGATAACCTACTTTCTAGTAGTAAAACTGAATCTATGGCACCTGAAGCATCAAAAGCAACCATTACAAACAATTAATAATTTTGTTTTACGAAATAATAGATTTCAATATATATTTTCTTGCTTTCAGTCTGCTATATTCTTTGCTAATGGAGCTACGTTGAGCGCTCGAAGGCAACTCTCTTGCGTCAGGATTTCAATGCGATCTTATTATAGCTATAATCAGAAAATAATTAACTATACCTTATACCTTAATAGTAAGGACAATAACTCTATTGTTAAACAGATCTTTTTAATGTCTGCAGATCTTCACTCTTCTGGTAAAAATAGCTTCTACTCTAATCTTATCAGGTTATCCGAATTCTATAATTTGCCCGATTTTGATCCTATTCTCTTAACTGAAACTAAAATCAAACATTATGTAAACTTTATGCAACAAAAATATATCCTATATTGGCGACATACCATTCAACACTCTAAGAAACTCGAATTCTATAACATCTTTAAGAACGAATATACGTCTTCTCATTACTTAGACCTTACAAAGAAATCAAAAGACAGAAAACAATTAGTAAAATTTCGTATAATTAAGTAATCCATAAGTTAATGATTGAAATTGGTAGATATGAACAAATCTCGAGAGATGATAGATTGTGCCCTACTTGTGGAATTAATGAAATTGAAGATGAAACTCACTTCCTTTTTCACTGTCCTAAATACTCAATTCTTAGGGACGGATTTTACAGGAAAATAGGGTATCACCTACCAAATATAAAACAGTTATCTCCTTCAGAAGTTACCAATGAATTAATGAACTCTCGTACTTATTTTGTAAATATTCAATTAGTAAAATTCATTATTTCATGCTTTGATCTCCGCAATAATCAAATTATCAATCCAGACTAATGTGTCTTAATTGAACTTTCCCTTTCTTTATTGTATTATTGTTATTTCATTTTGTCATGTTGTAATGCTTTTGCAATACTGTAAGGATTTATAGTCATGCAAATAAAGCTACTTGTTGTTGTTATTGAGCCTAGGTTTTACACTCCCAGTAGTTTGGCAAAAACGATAGTTGATAAATATGCAGAACATGTTATAAAGCTTAATTCGGAAACATATACATCTCTTGGTGCTATGGTGATTTTGAACCAAGGAGGTAAATATCAAATAGATCTTTCCAATGATATTATATTATTACTTTGCAAGGAATCACTAACACCCCCTCATTTAATCAGTAAAAAATTCAATTCTCCAAGCACTTACTTTATCCACTGTGATTTGGTTGATAAAGAACAGAAACTAATCAATGGGAAGCCTTCTACAGTTTTGGCTCGATTTGATCTTCGTGGGAAACCCTTTGAAAAGGTTTTCTACGAGTGAGCGCAACAAAACATCTTGCGTGACATCTCTTCTGGCGATTATGTAAATAGCGTGTCTATATCAGTGAAGGATGAAAATGGTGACCTCTGATTTTAAAAACATGCCCTTATAATTTGAAATAGAAATAAATTAAAATCTTATATATACCCACCATGAGTTCTGCTAATGTTCTACCCCCATCCGCTCTGGCATACAGCGAAATGGAACACCTCTACCCAGACTTGCAAAATGGCGATGACGTCCGTCTCAAAAAAAATCTCTGACTTACAGACAGAGCTTGAGTCAGAGGCCGACCACTACAGACAGGTCGCAACGAAATACAAACGAACACACTCCGTTGTTCACGGAACAGCTGTAGGCCTTGGTTTCATTTCTACCGGTTTGTCATCGGCTACATTAGCAACAGCCTTGAGTGGAATCGGAATTATCGCCAGCGCTCCGCTAGCTGGCATCGCAACGATTTCAGGATTTTCATCAGCCGGCCTTACTGTGTTTAGCAAACAGCTTGGAAGAAAGATCACTAAACATGAAAAAATTTACACACTCGCCTTGGTTTAACGAAACTCTGTCAACGAGTTGGTATCAAACTCTCTCACGGACAAGAGCATCAGTGACTTGATCCGCTCTGGTGAAACAAAGTCTACCCAAGACGGGCAAACCCGTTTGCCAGATCGTGAAAAAATCGTAAGCAAGCTTCGCAAAGAAATCACACAAGAATTTCAAAAAAATTAAATCGTCTAATAGCCGTATCCAAGTCAGATTTGAAAGATTAAACTCGGGTTTCTCGCTTTATCTAACAAAAGAACGCAATCGCGTGACAAGGCGTAGCGTGACATTGTGTGTGACTGTCACGCGTGACATTGCGTGAAAGAAATCACACAAGAAATCGCAAAGAAATCACACAAGAATTTCAAAAAAAATTAAATCGTCTAACAGCCGTATCCAAGTCAGATTTAAAAGATTAAACTCAGGTTTCTCGCTTTATCTAACAAAAGAACGCAATCGCGTGACAAGGCATGGCATGACATTGTGTGTGACTGTCACGCGTGACATTGCGTGACACATTACAAAAAAGGACAAAACCCTAGTCGGGGGATGCTCGTGGCTGTTATTGCCAAGCCTCGGCTAGGACTTTTTGCTTTACCGAAGTAAGGACTTTAACTGCTGACAAGGCAGTTGTCGTTTCCCATTTTCCCTCTGGGAGCGAGGGTGAGTTCTGTGAGGAGATCTCTGTTTGAGCACCCCCTGTTATCAGTTGGGCCGGAGCGGGCTCACCCGGGGGTCACCAACTGACTCAGCAACCCCACTACCCCTGGTCTGACATCGCATGAGCCGTAAACAGGGTTAAATGGTGGCCAACCATACTCACCTGAGCTCTACCGAATTACAGACTTAATATAATATAAATCTGCGATAAAATATTATGAAACATAACACGACGTTTCGACGTTTCCAGAACGTCATTATCAAGTGAGAATAATGACGTTCTGGAAACGTCGAAACGTCGTGTTATGTTTCATAATATTTTATCGCAGATTTTTATTGTCAAATGTTTTACCAAATCTTTACTTATTCGAATAAAATATAAAGCGCGAAAAGGTCTTTTGTAGACATCAAAGCTATCGCCCTTTTACATGTGGTAGCTCCTGAAGAACCACGCATGCGAGAACAATTATGAAATACACACGCATGCGTAAGTGGTGCTCATCTAAAGTTTTTTCTAAAGTTTTTCCAATTGAACATTTACATAAAAAAATATATAAACATGACAGAATGTTTATAAGCATTTTGTCACACAACTGTCTATCGTTAGACGAATGGATGGAAAGGAAAAATACAAGACAGAACTAGATGTCTTGGACCTAAAACATAAACAAACCTTTCTACGTTCACTCACTGACAGTTCTTATACAACCGAACTTTACCGCTCACAACTGCCAGAAAAACTCTGCCATCTTTGAAATTCTTAGTTCTACAGCAAGACAAGAGTTTATTCAAGAATACCGTGAAAACGAGTTTGTGAACACTTGGATTAAAACAAACAAAAGAATAAAATCATGTCCAGAATGCGGCGGCGCATTTTCACTCGAATTAAATTCAACAGAACTCTATTGTGTGGAATGCGACTAGTTGAATAAATGGACAGAGCTGCCTATAATATCGATGAGATATACCAAAGTGTAATATGAAAATTAAGAGCCGTTCTAATTATAATTATGCTTTTAAAAACAAACCTTAATCGTATACTAAACGTCATTTCCGGTAAAAAAGCCCTAAATTCACAGAAGAACAAAAAGGTCAAATCATGTTTGTTTACACTAAAATAAGGGATTATCTACCGAAGTATATAAATCATTCTTTCGTGATTTATAAAACCTTAGATCTATTTTTACCAGAAGGGCCACAGCGTAAGATTTTATCCTACATAAAACTTCAGAAACCCTCTACAAATCTAAAGAACGAACTTCATTGGAATAAAACTATTAGAGCTGCAGGCATTAATCATGAACCGTAACTTTATCATTCCTCTTGTTCATATTCATTAAATTGATTCTGTAGAAAATCAAACATAAGGTCTCTATCATCACCGATATTAAGTACTGTCTCCTCTTGTTTCTTAAATGTAAGCTTAGCGTAAGTTTTACCAGGGTTGTCCTCTTCGAATCGATATCTAAAATCAGTAATCTTTTTTTTTAAGATTAAATAGCTTATTGTGAAAACACTCGACCAATCTTTGAATATTATTCAAAAAATTTGGTTGTTTTGTTGCCCAAATTTCAGTGAGATCGAGCAGTTTCCACACAAACACTGCCAGAGAAAAAACAGAGTTTGTTTGCTCAAAACACTTGCGTACAAGCGGCTCGAACAGATTTCCCCAAGTACAAGCTGTATTGTTATGCATATATGTTGGCTGTATTTTCTTTAAGAGCAGACTTTTTGGCGATTCAAACGGTGAAGGCAGGCAGAAGCAGAGAACTCTGATACACCGATGGTATTTTGCCTAGCTCTCACCCAGTCGGCGCTCTTTTGTTTCAAACCCGTATTCCTCGATTTCAGAAAGTTCATGAACGCTTGTGCCATTGTTGCAGACGCCATTGATATAAAGATGGTAGACATTTTTTCAGTTGGTAACAAGAGCCGCAAGCTGTTGTGGAGATAGTGCTTTTACAATTCTAAGTACGTCAGACGTCTCAAGCTGAGAAACTGGTTCAATTGTACCCTGGGTGCCAGAGGTTTTTATTTTTTAGTTCAAATCGGCGAGTTTGAGCGGCGAAGCCGCGTCAACGAGGCGCAACGCGCCGAGAAAAAATAAAAACCTCTGGGCACTCGAGTACCCAACCTCATTTCCATGCGATTTGTGGATCAGATATCTCACCAAACCGGTTTTAAACCGTGACTGTTTGTTTGCATTAAATCTGACAGCTGACATGTTTAAAACGCACGCGGAGCCGTACTATACGTGACAATATTCCGCGGTCGAGACAGAAATATCAAATCAAGAAAGATACATCGATGACATTTTTTCACTGTAGAGTGTTGAGAAAAAGGAGATAGAAGATTTTATTGTCCTTGCAAACAAACATTAATCTCAGACAAAGAAGTAAACACTCTGGATACAACCGTTTTCAAAGGCGAGAGATTTAATAAACAAAGAATCCTTGATATCCGCACGCAATTAATCCAGTACACCTATTTCTCTTCCTGTCACCTACCAGTGGTCAGCGAAATCGTTCAGCGAGAATACCTGCAACTCCAAAGCACGCCTCCGTGCTAGAGATAAAAATTTTCCTCGTTCAAACAAAACTCTAAAGGTCACACTCCACGATAACACGAATCAATAAGTCGTGTCTGGCCTGTCAATCCTTGCGCTGAATAAATTTCAACAGCGCTTCTTTCTGAACTGGCTTTATAGTTCTCTGATATTTTGAAAATTTGGATACTAAAGAGTAATCCACAGCGTTTCTTAAAGATCGCAAAAGCCACAATAGGGCCATTTATACGGGAGAAAATAAGACCAGTCTTATCTAAGACGCGACTTAAATAAGATGCGAAGTGTACCATTTATACGTTTGCGTCCAACATAAGACGCGAAGATCACGTATAAATGGTTCGCGTCTTATTTTCGATACGGCGCACTTGTTGTTCACGTCTTATTTAGAACACGAAAGCATTTATACGAGGAAGTTCACGTCTTATTTAAGACGCGGACAAAATAAGAACAGCTGAAAACCCTGTTCTAAGATAAGACGCTTCTTATTTAAGTCGCGTCTAAAATAAGACACGAATGCTTATTTTGTACTGTTTATACGATCGGTTCGCGCTTTATTTAAGTCGCGTGTTAGATAAGACGCGTCTTATTTTCTGTCGTATAAATGGCCCTAATCTCTATCTACGTCCGCCATTGTTGTTTGTGTGACTTCACTTTGGGAAACCGGTTTTTCACGCGCCCGTGGCGATTTGTTTTGGTCCAGCCAATCGAAGTTTCTGTTGCATCATTAACTCCCGGAAGAGTCTGGAAACAAGTAGGAGTAACCAATCAGCGACCTAGTTCAGATTCTGAACTAGATCCTCGCATGGAAATGAGGTTGTATATTCGAGTGACCAGAGGTCCGTCTCGCGAGCTTCTTTTAACCGTTTATGCGGTTAATTTCACTCATGATATTCAGAGAACGGACCTCTGGATCCAGGGTGGTTCAATTGGTAAGTCAATGTATAAATCTTTATTTTGGAGCCTCCATCGCAGCTCACCTTTCCTTGGTGTAAAAATACGGCCATTCTTAACAGTACCTTTATCACGTCCCATTACAACAACTCGCCGTTTATATATACAGGGGTGTATAGATTTATTCAATTGGTGCTACCAAGACCCCATTCTCCCCCAGAAAGGATCCGAGTGATGGGATTAACCGTTAAAAGGAATGCTTCAAAGTCATTCGAACCGAGAGTAGATAGTATCTTACTAGGTTCTGTACCACCAAAAATAAGGTATAACTCACCCGCATGAATGCTTCCTGGGTAAGATTTACCCACGGGCCTCCTTCCAGTCGGCCCGTGGGAACTCATCATTTTGTGCTTACCCAGGAAGCATTCATGCGGGTGAGTTATACCTTATTTTTGGTGGTACAGAACTAGTAAGACACTATCTACTACTTCATACGTTTTTATCAATGCGGGAGCAATTTGAAGAATTTCCAAGCAGTCGAGGGACTTAAAGGTAAAACAAATTATGTTTTTCGATGGGAATTTATGTTGATATCAATCTGTGATTGACTTTTTCTTTGTGTTCTCGTTAGTTTTGAGAATTGTTTATAAAACGTGCTTACATTCAGTCGTATCGATTTCTTGAATTTCATCGAAGAGAGCTCGGTCTCGATGCGCTATAAATGGTAGACGTTTTGCTTTTCAACATAAACGTATGGATATTTCAATAAAAGTTTTCGAAAGAATATTGTGTTGTCCATTTTTATGTGTTTGTTCATTTATTACATAGGTTAAAAAGCGATTTTATGAAAACAAAACAAGACCTGGATTTTCTAGCGGTTCTATCTTCACTCGCGTCGCCTTATGCCATATGTTTGTGTATTTTTTGTAGTTTTGATTTCAAAATCAGTTTCTCGGACAATTTTTGATACGCAACAGGTGTATTTTATTCAGAAATTAGTCAAACTAGTTATTCTAGACAGAGAAAAAGTTGTTTTTACGAACTTTTGTACGGTCTAAATGTACTGTGCACACGGTCGCGTAATGCTGTTTTTGAGAATTGCTAAAATTGCAAAATAGCCCGGTCGTCAATCTTAATTCTTGTGCTTTCGACCTTTCACCTTAGTTAAGCTTATCGTCGGCTTTCTGTTCAGAGAGCTACGCTGTAAGACTTAGCCTATCTATACATATTGTCTGTCGCAAACAATCAAAAAATGATTATATTTCATAACTATTGGTGCCAAAGGGGTTTATACTGGTGCCGTTGTTTCGATGAAAGTAGAAAATGAAAGCGCACACACAAGCGAATGTATATCTATTCACGGGATGTCTGCACGGCTATATCTCACAGTTCCTAATTATTTTAGATTATTTGAGTATTGCATGAGTACTCTACGAAAATTAAAAGTGATAGTTTACGTAATGTGGAAAATAGAGTTAAAATTGTAAAGTTGTGTTTGTTAACTGTGTCGGACTTTCTTTAGACACGCAGGTTAAAAATAAATTAGTGGCGCATTTATTCAGGCCGACTTTCTCGCGTAAAATAGAGATGTTCATGCATTCAAGCTCAAGAAAAAATATATTGATATTTTACAAATACTTGGAAATAATAAATAAGGTGAAAATTATTGAATTGTTTTTGTGCACTTTCTCGCGTCAGGTGAAAAACATTTTCAAGTTGTGCGCCAATGCTGATTTCCTTTTCGTAAACGGTCGATGCCATTTTCAACGGTCGTTACTCTCATTAGCATTCATTAGTAACCAAGCCTTTTGTAATGGTCGATGCTATTTCTCTCTAGTTGATGCGTGGATTGGAACAAAAGTAGGTTATCATTGTTAGATAAAATTGGGCCTAGGTAAAACGATTATTAGATCTAAGCTAGATTCGTAGTTAGGTAAGATTTAGGGTTAGGATCACCTGTTATTAATATATTAAGAAAAGCATTTTTATAATTAATTTTTTGTTGATTTTGACGGAACAACCCAGTGGTCTAGTGATGAAGGAGAGATGTTAGCATGCAAGAGGTGCCGGGTTCGATTCTAGGTCATTAATTTCATTTTTCTTTTTCTAATGGAAAAAAAATCGATCATTGATGAAAATTCTCCTAAGTGTCGTTAAAATGGCATCAACCGTTTACGAAAGGGACAATTGCTGCGCCGATCCATGAGCTGGCTGCCTCGAACAAAGCACCGATGTGGATATCATGTAGTTATGTTCTTTGTATATGTAAGTCGTAAATAAACAATTTTACTTCATCATTTTGTATTTATCCTTCTTGCTAAAGTATCCTTGCTTCCAAAAAAGCAGAAAATAAAGGAAGGCTGCATGATGTATAACAGCGTAAACAAGCGAATGCAAATGTTGCCCGCGATGTCTGCACGGCTATTTCTGGGAACGCCTATATATAGTTTGCTTATCTTCACAATTCCTTACTAAATATCAAATAAATAACAAACAAACGCCTGTAAAGAAAACAAAAATGAGACGTGTTTTGAAAGAAAAATTCATAAAACTGAAATAATACCGTTTCGTGACTCGGTCTAACCGCTTACAATTTGTCGACTTTTCGTCTGCTGGTTCTTGAATCTGATTGGCTGTAACACAATAAACATTCCAGACATATTTTTGGCGTTCACGCTTTTCGTGGTCGCACTGTAAGCTTTCTTTTAAACTTTCCGAATTCAGTTACATTCCTAAGGTCGGACAGCAGCATATGACAAGTTAACACATTTCGGTTTTCTCGTGGCTCTCCTTGAGAACGATTTGCACAACTTCATTTCTGAATGCGAGCAATACTTCAGAATCTTGTAGAAAAACGGTGTAAAATTAAAGAAAGCCACTCCTGTTTAATTGAATTAGGTTCAGCTAAGTGGATGTCACCCCCTCAAGATTTTTCTCTGATTTTATCTATAGCATTTAGGTGGATGCCACCCCGTTAAGAGTTTTCTCCGTTTTTATCAAGATAATTTATTTTCAAGAGAAATTTCCTGTAATCAGCTGCTTCTTGACAACAAAGAATAGTAATTAGATTTAAATATATCTGAAATTCAACTTACCAATTTTCATGTAAGCAACTTTCTTTATTGCACTTTCGTACTTTCTCAGCGAGATCCGGGGATTATCATCGTTATATAATCCTTTTTCAATGCCTGCAAGAACAAACAAAAGACAATGTGTCTTTTCAGGAACTCGCATGCATTCAACGACGAGAAAAGAGTGTAAAATAATGAACACAGTTAAGATGGCTGACAAGTAATAATGAGCTCATTCCTCGTGGTAATATAGACAACAACAAACAACGAACTGCTAAGGTGGAAGTAATCTATATATATAACCGTATATATATATATACGTATATATATATATATAGGTATATATATAACCGTATATATATATATATATATAACCGTAGAACATATACCTCAGATGCTCCTGATGAAGACCGTTATGGTCGAAACGTCATGTTTATTCGCTCGACGTTTCGACCATAACGGTCTTCATCAGGAGCATCTGAGGTATATGTTCTACGGTTATATATATATATATATATATATATATATATATATATATATATATATATACATACATATATATTGCATTTCTCACAGTTCACTAGATAAACAACGTTGGACGTTTGACACGTAGTGTTCTCCCTTAATGATACTCTTTCTCCGGTAGTAGTGCTTACGATGTTTTGCGTAAATAAACCATAGGTCTTACAACAGGCACATCTGGAGTCATTGATACAATAACGTGAACTGTGAGAAATGAACTGTGAGTCATTGTTTATCTAGTGAACTGTGAGAAATGCAAGGAACAATATGTTGGAGAAACCGGGAACTGTATACGTTTGCGTGCAAACCAACACCGTTCGGATATTTCAACCGGTCAGAAGAATATTCCCACAGTCAGACATTTTAGGGCCTGTGGCCTTAAATATTTTAAATTAACTGTGCTAGAGGGGGTACGAAATAGTAACGTTGCAATCAGAAGAGCTAGAGAAAGCTTTTGGATTAACAAATTGAAGCCCGCGATAAATAATTTACTGTAATCACGTTAAGTTCCTAGTAGTTGTGATCTTGTATTATTACCGTGACCTACTCTAAATTTACACGCGCGCGCGCCTTTAATCTATTTGAACTTGTCAAGTTATCGCGCTATTTCGTCATAGTTAACCGTTTATTGTAAGTGCATTATTTGAATTCATATTAACCTAGCCGTTACCGTTATTGTCAAACTAGTGTACGCTCCTTGCTAAAATTGAAAATAGCCCGTTCTTCAATGTTAATTCTTGTGCTTCTAACCTTTCACCTTAGTTAAGTTTCACCTTAGTTAAGCTTGTTTAAAGTGCGACGCTGATAGGCTAGGCCTATCTATATATATTATCTTTTGCTGAAGAAGGCAACAGTAGATGCCGAAACGTCTAACACAACATTTTAGCCAGTGTCAACTGTTTAATATCTTTTTATTTTTAAACATGCCTGGCTGCACACCAAACATTTATTTATATATATATATATATATATATATATATATATATATATATATATATATATATATATATATATATATCTACCTGGATTTTTGAAAACGATATCGTCCTAAGTAAGCGCTTGTTTACATTTGAATACGCAAATACATCTGGAGCTTAAAAGAAAGAGACGTCATTTACAACATCAAATGGCGTAAGATTAAACAAGCAAGATCGTATTCAAATGTAAACAAGCGTTGTAATTTATGTTTATGGGAAAAATATTTCATCATATTATATGCAGACCCGAAATGTCAACACTGAACAATAGAAGCGAACTCCTATCTACTTGTAGACATTCTAAGAAATTCCTGTTGAAAACTGTATTCGTTTAGTTTACCAATCATATCTCCGCACGTCACGCCATTAGGTATTGTTCTGTAATTTCAAATTTTGTATGTATTCTATGTATCCGTTATTGTAGGCAGTTGCCTGATGATTGCTTCGTAAGAAGCATGAAACTCTGAGTAGCAGTGAATAAATGTCTTCGACCAAGTAATCCATCTCTACAAATCTATATAGGCTGAATAAAAAGGTTTACACAAACGGTGAACTCTTCAGCAGAAGGATCCAAGGATACGACGCCACCACGTGAATTTGTAGATAAGTATAATAAAAAAAAACGATGGGGCGAACTTCTTACTGGTCCTGACTGGTTTTAACGTTTCGGCCTTCGGCCTTCTTCAGAAATTACAAAGAATTAAAAACTAAAAACTAAAAACTATGTACAATGATTAAGTTATACAAGTTGTGACTTATATACATTAAGCTACAAAAACAAAGGAAAACGAGGTTACGTAACATAACAAAAGAACTAAATAACAAGGAAAAATTTAACGCTAAAAATAACATACATGATGTGATAAAAACCTTAATTAATGATTGAAACAAAGAAAACTCCCTATCGAGGGCCCCCGAATAATCATATAGGTCACTGTCGGAATGACAGGACCAGCACGTCTTACCAAGTGCCCCCGACAGAACGTTCAAACACAAAACAACTAAAAACAAAGAATAAAACAAGGAAAAGAAAAAGACAATCCTATTATTGCAAGATACGTGCGTTAATTATTGTAGTTAATGCGGTTTTTTGATCTAAATTCACGTCTCTTGTTAAGGCCATGCGGATTGAGCGTAAACAATTGGGTTGTCCAATAAGCCTCCCTAGTGAGCAACAATTGGTCAAGGTGAAATGTATTTTGAAATGATCTAATTTGTTCGATAAGAATAAAGCTAATTTGTGAAATATCATGTTCAGAACTATTAAAATGTACCGCCAATTCACATGTTCTCCTATTATTGAGCATGCTAGATTTGTGGTTTCTGAAACGGACTTTAAATTCGGTGGATGTAGAACCTACATACTGCAAATTGCATTTATTGCAGGTGGCCAAATAAATCACATTTTTGGACGAACATGACAAACTTTGGCGAATAGAATAATAACGACCTGTGGCAGAACTCTGGAATTTCGAATCTTGAAGTAAAAATCTTTATATATATATATATATATATATATATATATATATATATATATATATATATATATATATATATATATATATAGGGTAATAACGACTTTAATTCTCAGCTTAAAAAAGCAAAGTGTTTACCGGGCTGACGGCTGTGTAGCCGCGCGTAAAACAAAGCTTCAAAGATCCCGGATGTTGTGTGGCGTCATACGGGCATGTTTTGCGAGCTAGCCTTGCGCGACACACATGTTACAGACACGCGCCCGCGAAATATTCCGCTAGCCATGACCATGAACTGAATGATCGGCGTAGGTTCTATGAGTATGGGGCTTCGCAGCGGGCCTTCGGCCCGCGAGTGCCCCGCTATGAAACCTGGGCACCGTAAATGTTAAATATTATTATTATTATTATTATTATTATTATTACTACTAATAATAATAATTTTATTAACAATTAGAATAACTATTTACAATACATTAAAATTCTATTACGATAAGATATGTGCATACTACTACTACTACTACTACTACTACTACTACTACTACTACTACTATTACTACTACTTTTAGTGTGGGAGTCAGATGCAGTGATAGTGGCAGTAGTAGCGGTAGTGGTTTTGGCAGTGGCAGTGGCAGATACACTGGCAGTGGTTGCTTTCCATGGCAGTGGCTGTGACGGTGGTATAGTGGGAATGGTAGCGCTAGTGGCAGTGGCATAGACAAATAGAGTGACAGTGGTAGTGAAATTGCTAGACATTGTTGTAGTGGCATTGGTATATACAGTGGTAGTGGTAGTTGCAGTGATGTTCAGTCGGTTAGTGCGAGTAATGGCGGTGGTACTTGCCGTCTTACCTATGGCGTTAGTTTCAAACCCTTCCACGTCGCGAAGATATTTCTTTTCTTTTACTGGGGAACAATTGATGTTTGGCTTTCCGTCTGTAATGAAGAGCATCACTCGTTTGCTATCTCTTCGAGCCAATGGTGCAACTACCTTCCTGACTTTTTCCAAAGCAAGAGCAGAAGCAGTAGCCCCTCCCACGTACATTACATTTCCAATGGCGTGAATAGCTTTTACCAACGTGTCCACTTTAGCATCTCCAAAGTTGAACTCGACCTTAGCTTCAGTGCTAAAGGTCACAAGTGCTATTCGAGTTCCGTTTGCCCTGCGAAAAATTATAGCAAAGGCATAATCGATACCAATTCGGCTACCGATTGGTATTCGGTTTGTGACTATGTTTATTTCTTGTCTTTTGTTTCAAGAGTCGTTCATAAAACCGTATTGTTAATAGATCGTTTTGATAAAATAGTAGTGGCTGGGGACAAATCGAAGTGGGGGCGCGTTGAACTGTGGGACTGCATGATAGAGACGATGTCACATTTGTTTCGTTTTGTGTGAATTCACTTTTGTTATGCCCGAAAAATAAATATAAAACAGGAAACAAGATATTCCTGGAGCGACTTTGCCTCGCAAACTTGAAGAATTTACAGTTAAGCACCTCTGAACATCGGCTTAACGCAATCAAGGCTGTTTTTTTTTTGCTAATTAGACAATTTAAATGCACGTGCAAAATTATTACTTTGTTAACTAAACTCCTTTTTGCACGTGCTACACTGTTGTTTTGCTACTTGAAAGGTTTGCTAATTTTAATAGCAACAATTGGGTGAACATAAACTGTGGCATTCTTTAGAGTCTTCCAGGTGTTTGAATACACCTTTGTTTCAATATCTTATATCATGCTTCCACCATTTTTCAGATTAAGATAAAGGAAGCTCTGCATATCAAATGGGAACAACATGTTAATTTAAAACTTTCTTTATAATCACGTAATGTCGCACATATTGTCGCAGCGATCGTTAAGATCGACGATCGCTGCGATTCTTGCGACCCTTGCGATCATATGGAAACAAAAACGTTGCGATCGTTGCGATCCGTTGCGATTGCGATCGCAGAGATAGAAAAATTTCTATCTCTGCGATCGCAATCGCAACGATCGCAACGTTTTGGTTTCCATATGATCGCAAGGGTCGCAGGAATCGCAGTGATCGTCGATCGTAATCGATCGTGTGCGATTATATGGAAACCAGGCTTTACTAAGGACCTAGTCGCACTACAGTCGAAAACAAAAATTAGCCCGTGCAAAAATCGAGGAAAACAAAAGAAACCGCACCGGTGGGACACGCTTGTTGTGAAATGTTTTTGTTTATATGTCATTTTGCACGGGCAAATTTTTTGTTTTTGACTGTAGTGCGACCAGGCCCTTACTTCAACTTTGTAACTTAAAATTTCAAACTGAAGATGACAAAGGATTGTCGAAACATGTCGTTTAGAATCAAGTCAGTTGTCGTTTTGAAAATTATTACTTGCTTGCTATTATCTAGACGCTTCTTATTCGTATTTTTGTGGTGGTGAAAATAATAGAATTGTGGTGGTGGTTGTGGTGGTGAAAATAGGGACCTTAAGATACGGGGACGGGAAGATCTAGGACGGCGAACCGGAAGTAATTTGACACGGGAGCATGCGCATTAGTGACTTGGGTTCACCGCGTCACCGTCCTGATCTCGTCTAGGACGCCATTTGTGTGATTTCCCCGTCCTGTCGAAGACGTGAGTATATTTGTCTTTTTTTGACTTTAAAAAAGTTAAATCTACATCTTTTGTTCAAGAATCTGACTAGAATTTTCATTAAGATGATATTTATCGTGGTTTTGGTCCATGAATGCCATGAATCACGGAAAAAATATGAAAATATTCAATGTGTGTTTGTGTTTCAGACTCTGAGCTTTTAAAATCATGAGCGTTCCCGCAATTCCGAAGAAAGGCAATATGAAATCCTCGTAACTACTGTATTGTTCAGGAAATCTCGTAGGATTTGATGCTTTTAAGCAACTTTATCTATCGGGCAAAGAAAGAATAACACAAGTTGCAAGTACAATTCAGTGATTGTGCTTGCGTTTGCTGCAAACGTAACTATTGAGCTTTCATTGTGCATATTTTATTTTTTAAAAGTCCAATATTTTTAATGTTAAACTTACTTGTTGATTCAATGATTGATTGATTTATTGATTCAATATTCAATCGGGATTTTAAAATAATTTTCAGGAAGCAAATGGTTTGGACGGATGAAAAAGATGAACTTCTATGTCGGGAAATATTTGCTGTCAATGTATTTGCTGGTACGAAGAGGAGTACAGTTGCACGGGGGAAAAAATGGGAAAAGGTTGCTGCAAACTTAAACAAACTCCAAGAAGTCTATTTTAAAGTTGACAAGAGGGCAGTACGAGACCGCTATAACAATCTTTCCAGAGATTTAAGAAAAAAAAAAATGAAGAAAAAGCAAGCGGAATAGAAACTGATATGACAAATGTGGAAAAAGCACTGGAGGATTTAATTGAAAGAGAGGATGCAGCTGAATCAGAGCAAAGAGAAGTTAATGATCAGAAGAAACAAGATAGAGAAAATGCAGCAGATATGAGAAACAAAGCAATGGAAAGTCTTGGTCAGACACAAAAAAGGAAGGAGGCAGAAGACGACGAAAGTGGAGGCAGAAAAACCAAGAAGAAAAGAGCAAGTGGGAATGAAACAGTGGCTTATCTGAGAGAAAAGAATGAACGTCTTCGGGAAATGCATAAAGAGGAACTGGAAATGAAGAGAGTCCAGTTGGAGGTGGAGTCGAATAAAGAAGAAAGGTTTATGAAAATGATGTTGAACCAACAGCAACAACAACAGAAGCAGATGGATTTAATGCTAGCTCTTGTGTCTAAGGTTATTGACAAGCACTAAAAGTTAATAACAATCACCATGTTTAGTTCAAAAAAAAGTTATATCAAGCTTGTTGTTCATTGTTTTTATTGTTTGAAATTAATTGACTGCAAGTTATTGTTCAGTTTTTGTCCACAAAAGGCTTTGTTTCAGTCGACAACTTAAGTTTTCTCACATTTATAAGTTCAGGTGAGGTCAAACAAAAAATAAACTGTGGTACTATTTCTGAAAAAGTTAAAAGTTTGATGAAACTTACATAATAGTTTGACCAGAAGTTTGACCTGGAAATGGAGCTGGGGCCGACCTACCAACTGAAGACTATTTTGTTTTCAGTGAAACTGGAACCACAGTTGTATTTTTTGTTTTGCCTAAATGTTGGTACTTTATACCATAGTTTTGACAACATTATACTCTACAAAATACTTGGTGTTGCATTTCATTGTACATTTTGAAAGATCTGTACCCCCATTGTAAAAGAAAGACAGATGTTCACAAGTCATGTTTCAATAAAAATATTTGATCATAATACATGTGGAAGGGGTGGGGGATTTGGGTTGGTGGTGGTTGAGATATTACAATTTGATTGGGTTATGCAAACAAAATGCCTGAAAAGGAAGGATCATTCAAAACTTACTCTATTATGGGTGGGGTGGGGGAGTGAGACGATGATACCAACTGGAAGCCTTTGTCCCCTTAGGGATGCATGCTCAGTAAACCTCTGCACTGTGAAATATTTACCAAAGCTATAACAGCAAAATAGGTCAAAATAATATACTGCATCAGAAATCACAATTATATTGAAACTTGGGCTTGGCAGTGGGGGTGGGGGGGGACTGGAGGTTGAGGGGGGGTGGTACACACCCTTAAAGAAATTTGGAGTCCTGGCCAAAAACTATAAAAAAGTGACAACTGTTTAAGCAAAATAATCATGTAAACTGGGAGGGTCAAGAGCAAAGAACTGTGAAGTGGAGTTGCCATACATGCATGTTAAGGCATTGCGTAAAATAGCGCACACGATATACATCTTGCCAACGGCACTGAGAGAAATTTTTAAGTTTTTCTTAAAATCGAGAAATTTAAAATAGTTCACAATGTCGCCAAAAAGCCATTCTACGGAGATGCGCACGGCACTCATTGCCTTGTTATATTCTTCCATTTGCGGCGTCATTCCCGCACATCTGTAAGGGACCTGAAGGTGGACACGCAGTGGATAGGCGGGGTCACCATAAACAGCCATTGGCTCCCGGGTCCTTGAAAAGGCATGTCGTTCTAGATCCTGAAGAAGACCAGAATCCGCTTAACATCCCTGAATCATGTTTTCTGCCCTCTGAAAAAGAAAGAACAAGGGTATAAATTTTAGCTAACAAAGGACTGACGAAAAGATATTTTCCAATTTCACAGAATAAAATTTTTATTTTGCATGATAAAACTAACCTACTGGGCCATACATGTTGGCTATCATGCCACTGGGTAATACGACAGACTGGAACTTGAGTCCGTGAACTCGTTTATGGCCATTGTAAACAATCCTCTGATTGTTTTCAGGTCGACAAATCGGTCTGACTGTTCCGTCTATGAAACCAAAGCAATTAGATAATGGACTTCCTTTCTGATGTATTACTTGTGCGTACGTTTCCAGAAGTGCTGGATTCAGGAGTGTATTGTTCCACTGAGTGATCCTGTGATTGTGCTGAATATAAATTGTATCCAACACAAGATTGAAAACCATACTCAATTCTGGAACTGGACGACCAAATCGCGGGATCATGTCGCTGTATCTACAGGGATACGCAACTCTTCTTAGTGCAATGCAAAGGCCTTCAATGCCATCGCACATTGTACCTTGTTGACATTTAAAAGTCTGAGGAAGCTGTAGGACATCAAAAAGTATGGGAATGTCACTCTTGTGAAAACGAAATTCCGCCAAGCACTCGCTGTCATCCATCTCGTTTAAGTCGAACTTATCATAGCATTCATACGGAAAATCTGGATTTTTCGACGTATTTAAATCATAGAGAAGAAGGAATTCGTCCTCTGATATATCGCCATCGTCATAACCAACGAGGAGAAGGTCCCGAACTTCTCTAAATGAAGCCATCACTTCAATCAGCGAAATAAGCTTCCAAACCGCCGTCCTCGGCTTCTTAAGTATTTATTTTCCCGCCTTGCGACGGGGACCTCTCCCCAGGTTTCCTCGGCCATACTCCCCGTCCTAGATTGTCCCGTCCTCGTATCTTAAGGTCGCTATTAATAGAATCATGACGGTGGTGGTGAAAATAATAGTATTGTGGTGGTGGTGGTGGTGAAAATAACAGAATTATGGTGGTGGTAGTGGTGGTAGTGAAAATAATAGAATTGTGGTGGTGGTGGTGGTAGGTAGGTAGGTAGGTAAACTTTATTTAGACACGGTATCAATTCACATACATGCTCTTCCATCGAGCCGTGTTTTTAACAACAATAGATTAAGTAGTTAACTAATTTAAATTATCTAACTAAATTAATTTTCTATATAAAATTGTATTAAAAACAATAAAAACTATCCTTTATTAACTATTATTAAATTAGATAAAAATTAAATACATGATTTAAAAGAGCTAAGAGTACGCTGTATCTTAGCGCTCAAAGGTAAGCTGTTCCAGAGGACAGAACCGCGATATTGAAAACTTCGTTTGCCTGCTTCAGTACTCGGTCTGGGAACGAAAAGGTTGTATTTTGGTGGTGGTGAAAACTCCTGTACCCTTCCTGTATCCCTCCTGTACCCCTCCTGTACCCCTCCTGTACCCCTATCATTTGATCACAACAGTAAACACGGTTATCTAGTTACTGTTTTTATATATATATATGATCAAGGATTTGCGAAAGCAGCTTCGAATAATAAATTTCTTGGATGTTAAACGTGGTGTTATAGAAATATACCAGTTTCCGAAATCTTCACACTGATCCCCGTCCGAGTTCTAAAGTTTATTACTGCGGAGGAAATAATTGGTCAGTTAATAAAATGAAGACATTATTCAAACGATAAAACAAAGTGGATTTACTTACAAGGAGATGAACGAAACGTAAAATTGTTTTCAGTGGAAATTTTAGGACTGCAATACGCCTTATGGTGAATTCGCGCTACGTCCGTTAAGTTATTTCATTCTATTAAACATTTTGTTCTTGATTTCCGTATCATTTGTGTAGTACATGGATTTGAGTTGTTCTAAATAAAACAGCTTTTGTTGACATAATGATTTGATGATACCTTAATACGTTTTGTTATTATTAAATTTATTTCAACTGAAATGAAGTGCGGGTTTATTGTTTTAGTAACGCATGAAATTGGCTGCTTTGTTTATTTTTCAGAGGTGCTAATCATGCAAATTTAGAGTTCAGTGTTCGCATAATTAAAAGTTTGAACTTTGAAGCTACCGGCAAAGTTATCAACACTTCAAGGTGATGGCTAGCGATGAAGCGGCTAAAACAGCGGTAAATACGAATAAGAAGCGGTTTTTTATACTGCGCAATTTTAATGCTTCTAAACTTGAATGGCCGTTTTCACACTAGAGACGGACAAATCGTCTGGACGGACAAGTCGTCTCAGACGGACAAGTCGTCTTAGTGTGAAAACGGGACGAACAAAATTTTGGACGTAAAAGTCGTCTGATTTTGTCCGTCGATTTGTCCGTCTATTAAGACGATTTTTCGAGGACGATTTGTTCGTCTAGACGGATAAGTCGTCCAAAGTCCGACTTAAATTCACACCAGACGAACAAATGGTTGTATGTCGGTCCCAGTACTCGCTAAGGGGAATGGAACTAGTAAAGGGAGTGATGGTTTATGGGAAAATCAAAATGGCGGATAGCAAGCAAGGTAACCAAGCCTGTTAGTGCCAGGCTCCTTGCTTTAAAAATCGACTGTTTGTTCCTTCAGATATGAATTTACGATGACCAACACAAGGTGAGTTGTCCGTCTAGAATTCACATTACACGAACAAATCGTCGGACGACTTGTCCGTCCAGACGATTTGTCCGTCTTCTAGTGTGAAATGGGCCAATGTTTCGGAAACCTCTAATTAGTTTTATTCGGTTATACAATTCACAGCTTTGATGGTTAGTGGTTAAGACACTGCGTTGTGGCCGCTGTAACCCAGGTTCGAGTCCTGGTAAAGGCATGTTGTTTTGCTCTATGTCTGTAAAAGAATATCTGTTTCAGTTGTGTTTTGTTTTGAAGTGAGCTGGAATAAAGAGGGCGAGCTTGGGCAAGCTTATTGTTCCAATTGTTTTGAAAAGGGAATCGTTTATTAATATTCATTTATTAAACAGGGGAAGGCAGAATAACAAAAAAGGAATAGGTAGCTGACGTCATGAAAAGGGATTTCGTATTAGTATTACGAGGGCATGTTGTGACATCATAATAAAGCACTTGCTGGGCACTTGCTAGGCCGTAACGAGGCTTATCTTTGACCCTGGACTACTTCTCCGCTCTGACTTTCAACATTCATATTTTAATATTGAAGAAAACGACACCAAACTTCGTGACTTTCGTTACAAAATATCTGGCAACAATTAAGTGTTGTCGTAATTTTTACATTTGAGCGCCATGTTCATGTTTTTTTTTAATTGGTTTTGATTACTTTTGAGTCAACTGTGCAAGTTTTTGGAGAAATTCAGGAATCCAAAATGGCGGATCGAAGATATCGGTTGTGCAGAGCTAATGCGCCCCATTTTGCGTACCACACAGGAAACACGTTGGGCGTACCAGATACCCTCCAAGTTTCATTGTCATGGGTTTTATGTGACTTTGAAGTTGCGAGCGGAAGGAAAGGCACAATGTCCCCCTCCCACACACTAGGCTTAGCCACAAGTTGCTCGGCAACTTTTCGACAACTTTTGAGATTTTCGGCAACTTTTTAGAATTTTGGCAACTTTTAGAATTTTCGGCAACTTTGGGCTTTTTGAAGTTCTTTGAAGCCACTTTCTTCACGTTTTGAGCCACATTGGTCAGTTTTCGATAGACACTTATTCAATTTATTCTAAAATACAATAATTAGGGCCTAAGGTCCCCCCCCCCCCTCCCCCATGGGTTGATTTTTGTGATGCCTTCTCACGAGGTCAGCGGTATCACGTTGCACGTTTTTCAAGATGGCGGACAATTACAGTGATTCCAATACATGCAACTCAGATGAATCTGCAGATGAGGGCCCAAGTAAGATAAGAAGCAATGTGCAAATTTTTAATCTTTAACACCCCAAAAAGGTACGAAAAGCAGAAAAATTTTGGCAACTTTTCGGCAACTTTTTGGAAATTCAGCAACTTTTCGGCGACTTTTTGAAAAAAATAGCAACTTTTTGGCAACTTTTAGACACTTTTATCAGCAACTTTTTTGGGATTCATCGGCAACTTGTGGCTAAGCCTGCCACACACCCCGCCCTCCCCCTCAGGCCCCATCAGGCCCATAGGATTAAGGGGATAGTCATCTGTTAAAGTTAGTAGGCACACGAAACCTCAACTGAAGCAACGTTATTATGCATGTCCTTTAATTATCACATGCCCTTTGCATGACGTCTGATTTGTTGATGTCCCGTATGCATTGCATACTCCAACTCTTCCACCACAAAAACTGCTAAAGTTGATTTGTGTACCCATTAACAGGTTACTTGAAATAGTATAACAGCACCTATAGCATAATTGAGGTAACAAATACAACGAAGGAGATTATCGTTTTTGTCTCCTTAATACAGGTGTCCTAAAGTAGAGGTTCCAATCTTCTGTAATACAAATTACCATACCTTTTACTTGTTCCAATGGTTCTGACGAGCTCTTGTGCAAATTTCAAACTTATTTGAAAGCCCTCTTTCTTTACGCTGTCGGAACCATCAAGTACAAATACGAGGTCTAGTCCACCGTTATCGTTCAAGTTAATTGCTCTTCTTTTTCTTCGTTTCTCGATTTTGTAGTCACAAACATCAGTGCCATTAACCCAGAGTTCGTCTGATTCATCTGCAAAACAACAATACAAGAGCAAACTTTTTGTGTTATAGTTGTATTCTTACACCACCTATGTACTGTGTTAACTGTGTTATGTACTTCATTATACAACCAGTGAAGATGTCACGGATTCAGGTGAATGCTGAAACCTGTATCTGAAGTGATATACACGATAAGACGGAAACTTTTGAATTCCCCGATGTTTTGCCCATTTGAGCGTCTTCAACTGACCATTGACAATGTTTGGACTATTAAATTTTTTTATCTGATTGACAAATTCGCCATCCAGCGAATTGGACAGCTAATAAATCAATCGCATATGCCTTCGTCCCACGCTCGCAACACGAAAAACAATACATATTTCTCATTTCATTACCGAGCTTAACATTTGGCATGTTTTTTTTTTGTTATTATTTATCACCGGGATATAATACTTAGCTTTCGACATTGCTGATCCTAGAAGTAAGCAGGACGCATGTCATATATGAACCTAGTATACGGCCTACAGTAGCTCGCCACGAGCCCCTCGTAGCTCAGTGGTTAGCGTATCCGACCGGTGTATGTAAGATGTATGTCAGGTTCAATTCCTGTCGAGGACTCAGACATTTTTCTTTGAACCACGCACGTGACATAATGAACATTACATCATTCCTTGCCTTAATACACTCTGTTTTATATATAAGAATCTATATTTTCTTGCCAAGGCTAGATATTCTTTTTTGTTTGGCCGAATTTAGGCTGAAAATATTCTTGTGTACATTATTAGATTACAGAGTATGGTATTTCAGTTAAATAAAACGATGTGACCAGGGATTGAACTATCAAGCACTGCATGGTGTCTGTATCGTGTTACATGCGCACGTGATTTACCGCTTTACCTTATAGCCAGCCAGTTTGTATCGTTTTGTTAGCTAGTTTTGTTAGAAAAAGGAAATAATTTACCATAATTTCCAATGATATAATCAAGTTCGTTTAAAATATTAAGTGATTTTATTGTATTTTTTTTTCATCAACACGCAAAAATTGTTCTTAGCAAAATCTCAGCCTTGGGTATATTCTTAACATATTCTTAAAATTTCGCCAAGTTCAGCCTCAATATTCTTATAAAAAGATATATAAAAAACAGTGTATATTACTCATTACCTATACACTTGGGTTCTTCCTTTTCCACCCATCGTCCTTCCTTGCATGTCCGTTCCTTACCAACCAACTCAAATCCTTCACGACACCGGTATCTTGCCTTAGAAAGGCGAATGTTTATAGCGATCATCGTGTTTCTTGGTACATTCTTTAAAAGACCTCGGAGAATCTGAACGCATCTTCTGTCAGGTTTTTCTGCAATAAATAGAAGCGTTTTAGCATATTCTGAACGACCGAACACAGACCAAAGGAACCACAAGGACAATGCACAAGTTTTTTTTCTATCAAGGTAACTCCAGGATCGAGAGGTAGGATATCCAAACACCGAGACATGGGTTAAAAAAAAAGGGCTCAGCCGAGTTTTTTTTAAACCGACTTCGAGGTGTTTGGATACCTGATGAAGCACTTTTTCGAGTGTTTAATATAGCTTCTAAAACTGATAGTTAAATATAAAGAAAACAGAGGAATAAATTCGCCAAACTCTATGCTCTATAACTTTCTATGTTCAAACGTGGTGAATTATATATTGAGTTTGAGAACGTACATTCTCGTTTAAGGTTCATTGTTTGGTTATTTTCTGTCTGCTATGAACAAATAACCATTTTAATGATCTCATAGCAGTGAACTCTGTAATGCTGAGACTTTAAAGTGTCTGCCTTATAGAGTGTTGATGTAACCTGCCTGAAATAAGATCATTCTCATTATCTGAGAGCCTGGAGCCGGCTACCTTGCAGTCGACAAAAGAGTCAAGCAAAGTGTTTGAAAAACACTTGGCCAAACTTCCTGTACCATCTTTTCGATTCCGTGTTTTGTTTTATCCACAAAGAGAAAGACAGTACCCGTTCTTGAATCATAAAATTAGTTTGAGATTACAAGTTCTAAGGTTGGTCAAATTTGCACAAATTGCATGAGTCCGCTTTTGTACATGTAGGTATTTTTAGCTTAAAAATAACAAAAGGTTCCGCCGTATTTCGTATGCATAGAGCTGAGAGTTTAGTAACAAACAAACAAGTGAAATTGGGCCGGGCCAGGGCCGACGAACCATGTCTGCTTTAAAGTTGTCCACCATAACTGGGAATTTATTTTATAAGAATTGACTGTTTACAGCTATGTTAAAAGTTTTTCATATTTTCTAAACAAACCGTGAATATTCGCGCCAACAAGATAATACCTACTATAGGAGAGGAAGATACAAAATCTAGAAACGATGTCCGTTGAATAAGATATTATCCTTCAAACAGAAAAGGATATATTTTTAAGTTTCAGTTACCTTTGCATTTAAAGCGGAATTTTTTCCATCGTCCATTGATACAGACTCTAACTGGAACACTTCCTGGTTGTTTCTCAAAGCCTTTCTTGCACGCTAAAGTGACTGCATCACCAGTGTTGTATGTTCGGTTGTAATTTGCCGGTTGTGCGATATAGGAAATGTAATGGACACGTTTTCACTAAAAATAGAGCAACAACAATTATTCAAGTATTCTTTATTCAAAACGTTAGAAAAAGATCGAGTAATTTAGCCTTTGGGGAAATTTAGAAACTTATCAACCAAGGTTAGTAGTCTGTCGATTGCGATCGTCCGGGTTAGTGTAGTTCTGAAAACACCTTTTGTTAGTGTAAATGTTCGTCTTTCGTTAATCAAATTTGTTTGGGCCGATTTGCGGCCCAATAATGACAATAGTTATAATGAAGACAATAGTTATAATCCTATGGTTATTGTTTTCCGCATGGGTACCCTGTTTAGAGTCACGTGACCAAAAGCACATGGTTTGCTCGGTGGAGAAAACGCTTATCTCTGTTTATTTACTTTTTACGGACCGTATTTGCACAGAATTGTATTACATTGAACTGAACTATTTCTTAAATGTTGACATTTTTCTCTGTTTTGGTTTAGTTTTCACCGTACCACGTACTGTACACGTATGTACGCGTGTGAGCATCAGCGAATTTATCGAATCGAATGTGAATGTCAGGATTCCACAAGATTGTTACTTCGTTAAATAAAGTCTGTTGCGTTACCTGTACGCGTTGAAAGTCTGTGCTTATTTGGCCCCAAACAAAATTTGTCAGTGAGTCATGTTCTGTTGATGTCGTTGATACAATACACAGATCGAAATACAATCGGTGTACAATGCAGGGATCGAAATACAATCGGTGTACAATACATGGATGGAAACTGACCAATCACCGACTCGAGTCGTAACAGCCAATAACATCATGACAAAACTGACCAACTGACGGTTTACTTTAGAGTATGTTTTGTTTGCTCAAGTCGTCATTAATTCAACGTTTGAATAACGAAGCAACGTAAAAAAATACAGCAGCAGCAAATTTCAAAGAAGAACACACTGTATAACCATACTTTACAAAAAAATATAACTTCATTTTTACAATATAGAATTATTACAGAAATAGGTAATATTACCCAGAATAACTAAAAAGCTAATCAAGCTGAGTAACAATAAATAATATTTATAAATGGAAGATATAGGTTTAGCAATAAAGCTTATAAAGGTAATGGTAAAGGTAAATGTAATGGTAAAGGTAATATATCATATATATATAATATTTAGTTAAATTAAATTAACTAAAAATTAATTAATTAGATTAGGAAAGAAAACGAAAAAAGAAAAAATAGCACAAAAGAGATGGTAACAAAAAAATGATAACACTTTATAATTAAACAGGGAATAAAGTTTGTTTTTCTTTTTTATTTATTTGTTTGTTTATCTCTTCTGTGGAGACTCTATATATACTCATAGATATTGTGACAAGAACACGATTAGCCACGAGAGTCAGTCCATTAGAAGTTAACTGGCTTTGCATATTTTCAGAGTTTAAAATTTATAATGCGTAATACTTTGAAGGCTGCTGTCCAACTTCCTCGGGCTCAAAATTAGACGGTGTCCAATTCCACAAATATTTGTTGAGTGTAATAATTGGTAACTAAAAGACATCCGCAACTTCCGCGTTACCTTAGTTGACTCCAGCCCGTGTAAAGTACAGAGAACAACAAATGAATTCACTTTTCGTAGAGCCTTTCTAATGGCTATAAAATGGTTAAAAAAAGTAAATCGCTCTGATTTTGATGTGTTATATCGCTTTGTAAATACTGCTCGAGTTTTGTGTGTTTTTGTCGCTTGAGCTGGGTCAGGTTTTTGTCCTTATGCATTTGAATGTGAGACGACTGTTGGTCTGAGTTGAAGTAAGAGAATCGCGAAGTTTATGCATGATCAGTTCTTTCGTAAAGACAAAAAGATTAAAACTTACTTGCACCCTCCGTACTTTGACTGAAGAACATCCATATAGTAACGAGCGACCACAGCAGAATCTGTTGGGGAAAGGAGTGCAGAAAAAGGAGTCGCATTTCAAAAGCAAGATTTTGAAATAACAAAATCGCCGGTTTATTTACAACATGAAGTTTCGGCTTATACTCTCTACCAATGATGATATACCTAATTCAATATAGATCGCTTTGGGCACTGGGCATTGGGCATTGGGAAGCTATTGTTTGGCGGTCACTCAAGTAAAGCACTGCGTTGTGTTCCGTATGCCCAAATGCCAATGCCCAATTACCAATGCCCAATTGCCAAAGCAACCTTTATTGAATTAGGTATATATGATGATTTAGATATAAAGTGTCTCCCCTAAAAAATGAGCCGAAAAAAGTAAAATTTTGGGATTCTAAGCAGTCGTTATTGGGCCGGTCGTCATTCAACTTAGTGTACTTGGATTATGGATGCGCTTTTGACCTTTTTCGATCATAACAGCCTCTTTAATATTTAATATTTCAACGATGAGTAGCGGCAATATTGTCAGACTAGTTCAATACAGACCTCATCGTCTTCAAATCTCATAGTTTTTAGACCGCTTTAAGGTTTATTTGAACATACTTTATGCAGATCCGTTGCACGACAATGAATGAACATTGCGAACATGCAAACATGCACACATCAGTGAAAATAAGTCCTCGTATTTGGAGTACAAATAAAACACATAAACAACCTACCTTGTATCCAAATGAGAACATCTTGGACCTTTCACGCTATCTTTCGGTACGTATCACTGGTATTAGCTTCAAAATCTATCTTACTTTCGATTCGAGTTCCGCACTAGCATAAGACCGATCGTGTCCGCAAAAGCTGAGGCGATCACGTATTGCCCCCAGGCGATGATGTTTGCGGCCAAGAAAAAGAGCTACGTGTGCTTATAAACAGTATTCATTAACCGTTTAACATTAAAAAAGATCAAATTTCAGTAAGGGTTTCCCAGATTAAAGTAACTGGACGTGCTTTCTTTCTTTAGTGTTGAAAATACATTATGGTAGTTTCATGATTAGATTAAAGAAAGTGTAATGAGGGCAAAATATCCCCAGTGATTGATATCAGGTTACCTTTCGCTTTGCCTTCAAAAAATGTCTGCGCTGGTGAGAGTTTCTTTATTGAACTGACTCCATCGCCAATAAAAGTTGTGAAGTTAAAACGTGTTGCTTTCTTAGGGTAAAAGTAACGCTTATTATACGAGATTCTGGTACCTTAAGGGCTCATGAATATCCCCGTCACCTAGAATACAGAATTGTTTCAGCTATTTGTCTTTCTTGTTTTCGTCTTCCGCACCACTGTGTTTTGATTGAGTCGCCTGAGTTGAAGCAATGTGTTGACCTCAAGCAATGAACATTTGCCAAGAAAATCAGCTAAACTTGCAGTTCGATACAGTTATCTGTTTAAAATACCGGTTTCAAAAGAAAGAATTTAAAGGTCAAATTTCCACACCGTTCCAATACCAAACTGCCCGCGGGATTGTCTGAGCGATTTCGTGAAACCGAAATGCTGTTTTGGGAATTTGAAATCGTTCCCATTCGGAAAGGAACAAAGTTTATTCCCTTTAAACGAAAAGTTTCCGTTCTATAAAGTGAAAGACGTGAAAAGTGAACAATAATGATTACAAATCGCTATCAGCAAAGTTGCTTTTCGCAACACATTTCTATTTATAAATTGTTTGTTTTTCGACGCCGGTCATAGGTCCATATTAATGACAAAGATAACATATTTTGCCTGTACGTTTTGTTCTTATAACATTTTCTCGCCTCATTTAGTACGATTTCAGTTACTTCAAAATAAGAATTGGCATAATTTTTTGAGAAACTTTTTCTCTCTTTTTGATTCATTTATATACCTCTTATTATCTCAGTTTAAGGTTTTGGTTAGGTTATATAAAAGATAAAATGCAAAATTCTATGACCTCAAGACTCCAGCCAAAGCCCCGCACGGAACCAGGACAACACAAAGCCAAAGCCCCAAGTACGACTGTAGACTGCATGATTGCAGTAATACAGAACCACATAGCAAAGAAGATGAGGACCAGGAGCCCAGAAGGACAATATAACCGAAGAAACAGAGAGATATAAACTGCATAGAAGTTAAAGGAGGAAGAATCGTCTGAGCTGAGAAAATGTATCTCAGCAATGAACATTTGCCAAAAAAATCAGCTAACTCGCAGTGCGACACAGTTATCTGTTTAAAACACCGATTTTCATAGAAAGAATCAGAGGTCAAATTCCAACACTCTTTTAATATCAAAATACTGTCTAAGCGATTTCGTACAACCGTGTTCCTGTTAACTTTGTTTCGGCATTTGAAATAGTTCCCAAGGAAAAAAAAAACATAATGCCGTACGGAAACGAACAAGGCCCATACATGTCAAACGACATATCGGTGCTATAATGTGGAAGACGTGGCAAAATAGCGAACAATAAAGATTAGAAAGTTGCATGCATTGGCTTTCGCAAATTTCAATCGTTTATTTTCCACTCAGGTCATATTAAGGTCCCAATTAATGAGAGAGAGAACACATTTCGCCTGTTTTGCTCTTCTAACATTTTCTCGGCTCATTTAGTACCTAAAGCGATTATAGTTAGCTCGAAATAAGAATTGGCAAAATTATTTTTGGAAAATGTTTCGGATTCACATTGTTCCCCCCCCCCCCCCCCCCCCCACAAGCCCAAGATCACCGTCTTAGCCGATGGTTTGTATGGGGATGCAGAGTGTTCAGTTAAATGTTAGTCATTTCTCAACGATCGTTTAATTTTGAAAAAAATATCTGTACGTGCAAAAAAACAAAGTAAACTCGGTATTAACTGTCTTAATTTTTACAGCTTAACAACAATTAGATTAACAGGCGGTAATAACTATAATCACCATCGTTTGATCATATAAAAAAATGCATAGTATATATTGGAATTTTATCACTTTTATCATCTCGCTTTATACTTTATATCTTAAAATTCAAAATATGAACACAAAATATCGGTTGACACATTGTTCATAAGAATAGTGTCATTTACGATTAAGAGTCATATGTTCATAAGCACCATCGACTATTCTCTTAACTATGGATTTCAATTTTCATCCATGGTTTTCTTAATCCAGTCAATAAATGGATAGACCCTGGTGTAGTATGTATACTGATCCTTTTGTGCGCACCCCGCCCCCCAGCTGACCAAACCAGCAGCGATCCACCGGTATTCATCTCCTCTTCTCGCTTCACGAACAAACGCGCCTCCACCGTCACCATGACATGTATCATTTCCTCCTCTTCCGTCTCCTGCACAAAACTGCACTGTAGAATTGAAGGACAGAACTGATCTGTTTGCACATATTTGGTCTTGTTGAATCTTGTATGCAGAGTATTTAAGAACTTTGGAGTATCGATCAGCTTTTTGGATTGCACGTCCAGGCTTTACGGCTTTTGTTGCTCCCCACCCGGTTGCTATGCCGTATTTCGTTGGGATTGCCAAATCACCCTCATCTTGTTTAGGTAAGCACACAGTTCGTACAAATTTTCCAAGGTTTACTTCCTGTCCGAGTTTGACGAGTGCAATGTCATTCAGAAATGTTTCAGACTTGTACTCCGGATGAACATAAATCCTCTCTGGAGCTATTTCCTGTTGAGACTTCTCTTTCTTCAACAAGTTGTGGTCTCCTGCTTTTATAAGATGCCTAGTAAAATGTTCAAAGCCAAAAACAAATATAATTAACGATTGAATATTATCATATTACCTCAATACACCATTGCAGCTGTAACGTTTCGTGGACTAACAGTTATTCTTATATTATTTTCTAGATGTTGGCCAGTGGCAAATAATTTGCCCGAGAAAGAGACTACGATTACAGAACCTTTGCCTAGTGAAATAAAGTAGCAATAACCCATCAGAAATCATGTACAGAAATCAGCTTCTGGTTCCCAGAAATCATGTGCAGGTTTGGTGACTTACAACTATGTCATGAAGCCTTATAACAATGTAAAAACACCTTTAAACTACACAGATCAAACACTACCAGGAAATGTTGTTATGGCCTAGAGGTGATTTTATTGATCTGTTGAAAGAAAAATCAATATCACGAACAAGTGGTTACAAATTGCTCACTTTTACTGGGTGATGGAACATAAAGGTTCATCAGACAATGCGAGAATGTTTGGAGAGTGCGAGAGTATTGAAACATTGTACTAAAACTTTATGCTTATAACAATTGAAGACACCTAACAAAAGGAAGGATCTTATCCTATGCTGTTACGAAAATGCAGTTGAATCTGTCGTCAACGCATTGTCAATACATGATTCCGAATTTCCCCAAGCTGCCCTTTACAGTCAAATCACCACTGAATTAATTCTTAGTGACCATTTTTCCTTGCATTAATTTTGGACAATTGTTTACTTATAGAGGTTTGACCACCACATTCTCATGAAATGGGTTTTGTTCAAGTTCTATTATAATTGTATATTGTTTGTATTTTTTATAAGTTAAACATATTATTCGTCGAAACACTCAAGTTGGACACAGAAGCTCTAAACACCAACAAGTGTGTGGAAAGTCTGTCGTAGAGCTCAGATGCATTTGAATTAGTAGTAGTATTATAACAGCTGATGACCTTATTTTACGTAAGATGTTTCGCCAGACTTGGCAGGCCTGGCTGGACATTATAACAACTTGTACAAATTTGTTCAGCAATTTTTAAATGTTAATAATAGAAAAGGTACCCTTGGTTAATACACGTTGGATCCCTTACGGGTCTTTCCCGCTCCTATTTGACTTTTAGTTGGACCCCCACAAAAACATGTCGCCTATCAAAAATGAATAAGGAACAAGTCAGAGTGCGAACTCTGAAAAAGATGATTTCAGTGGTCTGAACACTTACTTTTGTGTATTTCCATGGAACTGCATTTTTCCAGTTGAATAGTTGGCTTGATAAAAACCATTAGCTGCAGTCAGAATCCATCGAGAGGAAATCAGGGCACCACCACTAATAAGCTGTGGTTCTAGTTATAAAATTAAGAAGGTATTATATTTTTATTGTTTTATTATAGACTTTCGACCCCACAAGCATGTTAATTGCTTTAATTACTGATCGTATTCAAATAAAGGATCTACTACAAATACTACTGCTGCTACTACTACCACCACTACCACCACTACCACCACTACCACCACTACCACCACCACCACCACTACCACCACCACCACCACCACCACCACCACCACCACCACCACCACCACCACCACCACTACTACTACTACTACTACTACTACTACTACTACTACTACTACTACTACTACTACTACTACTACTACTACTACTACTACTACTACTACTACTACTACTACATGTACTACTACTACATGTACTACTACAACTACTACTACTACTACTACTACTCCGGCTACTACTACTATTACTACTACTACTACTACTACTACTACTACTACTACTACTACTACTACTACTACTGGGACGAACTGCAAGAACAATTCATAAACCTTTGCATCATAGCGACGTTCATGAATCCGACCAGGAATTAACACTAACATAGCCGGTTATGAAATTAAAAGAATACATGTATTCTACGAAATGGTAAACCTGCAGAGCCTACAGAGTCAAAATACAGGAAATCTATGAAGCTAATTATAGGAGGGTAATGATACATATATATTTTTTTCTTTCCTTTTGAAGGTTTCAGGTGGTACAGAAGACGTTTTGCATTAAACTGAAATGCAACAATAAAATTGACTCGCAAAGGTTCTAAAACAAAAAACAATATTCAAACATTTCCCAGCCTATATATCAGCGACCTCCTCTGATCATCGTATCTCCAAAAAGTGAGGTATAATAGGAGGAGGCTAACACCACCTGTTTCATAGGTGATTCAATTCTGTGAGAGAATAGAGAATAGCCTGGAAAATGAAAGCCGCCTCCTATCGGAGGAGGAATTTGGTTCTTATCGCAGGCTAAAAAGGAACTGAAGGCCCTCAAAGTGACGCATTGTGTTTAGGTCAATTTTCATCTATGATGCCTTCAACATGCCGTTTCCCTTATTGCGAAAAACTCTCAAAACACATCCCAGTGCACTCGAAATTCACACTTTCATGTTACCGTCGTTGTTGAGTCTGTAAATCCCAATCTGCCAGGGCCACCATCCCTTTCTTGAATTGCTTCCACCAACAATTTGAGCCCTCAAATCCACTGGACTTTCGCCACAAGAAGAGAAGTCTACATTAGAAAATAAAATACGTTTCTTCATAATGACAAAAAAAACCTAAAATAGAATACACCTTTCGTCTTGTCAGGTACAACAAGAATGGCATCGTCGATGTGATAACGTTGGATTGGATTGCAGGATAGCGACCTAACACTAACGTTTCGTGATTATTTCAGTAATTACTATTTCTAGATTATTATTTCTGGTTATTTCAATGCTACAAAGCTTTTAAAAAAGATCTATATACCACCGATATAAGCCGCCATCTGTAAATAGTGTTTTATACAATTTGATCATTTTTACCTGCTTTTTATTGTACACAACTATGATCCATTCGTATTTTTATTCGTTCTTTCTTCTATAATCTAGTAGTTTATAGCCGTAGTTATTTTTATCATTTATCTTTATATTTCTATTTTTACTTTTATTTTGCGGCCTACCTGTAAATTATCTGGTGCGCCCTGTAGGACGCACCGATACCATAGCTAAGTGTAACGACCACGTTAAATAAATTGTCTATTGTCTAACACAACAGTACCCTGTTCCTTCAGGATGTTTTGGTGCAGGGATAACAACATTGCCGTTTAAAAATGAATATGTTGCCTTTTTTATCAACCGACAATCAAGGACAAAAGGGTTTGGGACGAATTTGCATTTACGATGTTTTCCTACGCACGCGACAGAAACACGGTACGCGCAAACGATAAGTGTCCGTTTCCCGACACCTACCCCCTTACAATATTGAGCCCGTGTAATAAAAATGATTTGTGGATTTCAACATTGTCTCGTGGGGAGGGGTGGGGTTGGTAAAATGCGGTGGCCCACAAGGGTCAGCTGCAAACAAATAAAAGTTGCTGCAAAAAATAAAAGTTGCTGCAAACAAATAAAAGTTGCTGCAAACAAATAAAAAGTTGCTGCAAACAAATAAAAGTTGCTAGAAACAAATAAACGTTAATGCAAACAAATAAAAGTTGGTAACCCTAACCCTAACCTAAGCAACTTTTATTTGTTTGCAGCTGACCTTTGTGGGCCACCGTAGTGAGATGTGCTTTAAACGAAAAACATGGCTTCATTGGTCAGTCATACTAAATTAGTAGTTAATAGGAGGACTTTGTAACATTTGTCCCAGGAACTTTTGTCCTAGATTGTAGATAGCGAGGGAATGTAAAGCACTGATACTGATATTATATCAGTTAATCAGTCAATGAACCGGTTCATTATTTATCCGGTTCGGAAAAAACAAGTACAAACAAAACTAGCAAGTCACAAATTAAGCATTCAGTTTTGACCGTATATTGAGGTTATTTTACCAGCAGGAAGTAATTGACGTCTAAATACAGTAAATCATCGAATTTAACGTCGAAAGAACTTGGGCAAACCCTCATACACGTAAAATGGAAGGACATGAAGTTCTCCTTTAATTGAGCCAACACACAGTAAAGAGTGACTTTTACCAACCTCGTTCCCAGGGTCTTCTCCTTCCCGTCCCGGGCGGGAAGAGGAGAGACCCTGGGAACGAGGTTGGACTTTTACAGGATATATGTTTAGGACAGTTTAGGATATAAATGCATTACCTGTGCACTTGGGTTCTGTAGTTTCCGTCCATCGTCCTTGCTTGCACATGCGCAACTCCTTACCAACTAACTCGAAACCTTTACGACAGCGGTACCTTGCCTTGGAAAGACGAATATTTATAAGGATCTTCGTGTTTTTTGGTGGATTTTTTAAAAGACCTCGGAGCAGGTTATCGCATCTTTTGTCAGGTTCTTCTACAATAGACAAAGAAATTTCAACTTTCATCATTTTTCATCATCATTTTTATTTCAATAGTTTAAATTTAACAAATTTAAGAAATATACAACCTGCATATAGCAAAGCTAATCAAGGCAGGTTGTATAATTTACAATCAAATTTAGCAAACAAAAATTATTAGTAAAATCAGGTAAATAATAAATAAATAATTAATTATAATAATAATAATAATAATAATAATAAATAAATAAAATAAATAAATAAGTAAAATAAATAAATTAAATAAATAAATAAATAAATAAATAGGTATACACACACATTCACAGATAGCTAGCATTTACATGAGTAGTGCAAGAACCTATAATAATAATACATAGAAGATAAAGAAGTTATAATAATAGCTGGAGTCTGATTAATGATAATTGGTAATTTTTAACATTAACGTACAGACCTCAACATAATCATCCTCATTACCAAGTACCGTAAGTAAAAATTGGTGAATTTTATTTTTGAAAGGTTTTTTCCTAAGCTTACGCAGGTTAGGCTTCAGGCAATTCCACAACTTAGCTCCGAAAATGGAAAACGAATTAAGATAAATACTCAGTCTTGATTTATTAACATATAAATTCCCAGCATTAGAAAATCTAGTGTTATATGTATGAACGTCAGATGAACAGGTAAAAAGATCACAGATATTCTGAGGCGCAGAATTAGTAGATACGTCATGCATAACTTATCTCGCTTTGAAAACAGTCTTGAAGATGGTTCATAAAGCCTCGTTACCTTTGAGTGTGATATAGCACAAGCACAACATTAAAAAACTGAATGCGTGTAAACCACATTTTTTTCAAATTATATGCTTATTGTAAGTTAGCCAAGTTAGAATCAGCAATAAAGTGGCTAACGCAGCTAATGAAAAACTGCTATCTTCTTCTCACTCTTTTGTGCGACAAGATTAGTCAGCATTACCAAGTCTGAGATCGTTATCCATTATTAACAGTCAAAAGTACTTCACAAAGGTAACATAATGTGCAATAACTAGAAAGTAAATGCGGAAAGTTTTCGTGACTGAGAAGTGTAAAATAAAACGAAATAATTTAACTAGGTTCCGTTGAAGCAATATCAACTGCTTATGAAAGGTGGCTGTTGTTTAAAACGCCTGGTTATTGAAATATTTTTTTCCACGTTTCGGTTTCATTGATCGATGATTGGTAACGGTATTTATTTTCCTAGCTTTTTTTAAGACATGAAAATAACTGCGAAACAACAAAATGTTTTATACTTTTAGGCGGAAAAGGAACGACATTAAACTGATGTACAGATATTATCTACCTTAAAAATGATAAATACATGAAATATTTTTAAGCATTTGTATAATTACCTTCGCATTTAAGAGAGGATTCTGTCCAGCGTCCATTGATGCAGACTTTTATGGGATCACCGCCCCGTTGTTTCATAAGGCCTTTCTTGCACGCCAAAATGATCATCTCGCCAGTTTTGTATGTACGTTTGTAGTTTCTCGGTTGTATGATATATACAGAGGAAGGAATGTATGGTAAGGAGCACATTTTAACTGAAGAAAGTAATACAACAACAAAAACAATTAACTAAATAATTCTTCCCTAGAAGCGTTGACACTAAACACATGGCGCCGGCTACATGTATAAGGGTTTATAGTCCGTCCCGCCATTTTGAAAGGGAGAAGGGCCCATGGGGGACCCCTGGGGTTGGTTGAATATGACATAATTTACATCTATTACCATTTTCGTGTGATTACTACACACTGCAATTTAGAGAAACTTGCAAAAAATTACTGGATTTTATTACAAAAGCGTCACAAAAAAACTCGACGAGCTATTCTCACTATTCAAAAAAAAAAAAAAAATGAAATATCGCGCGACATGGTTTGAATCACGCGCAATAACTGATGCAGCAACCAATAACTAATTTACATTTAAATACAATCGAGCGCAAAATAAAGACAATATATATAAAGCGTATTCCAGCAATCGTGCTAATGGTGTTTAGGAGAATACAATTTTCATCCTTTGCCAAACAATGCCTACTTCTTTTATGTATGTATATCAGCTCTTATCTTAGCTCTTAGCGTGGGGCAGTACGCAGCTCTTTTTAAATACAAACTTAGTCTTCTCTGATTTGCTGAGAAAACAATAGAACAAACAATACAATAATGGACCCTAGACCTGATCACAATAGAGCTGCGTGATACCCATGTCCAATGAAATTAGAGGTTCTTAAGAGCTACGTGGTATCTGCTTAGTGTTAGGCACCTTAAGCAACGTTCTGACGTCACAAGGAGAATCTGAAAGTCAGTATCGCAACACGGCACTCATGTCACAACATGGCTTCTCGGGTGCGCATCAAAACCACAGCAACAAAGATAATAACGATTTCTAGTTACCACCAGTGATGTTCGCTGTCGACCCTTTCAGTTAAAATGCATACTGATTCAAATAGCGAACTAAGAGTGTCTACAACTAGCGCTAACAGCTAAATACTCGACACTTCAATAAAGTCTTATTTACTTACTTACTTACTTACTTACTTACTTGCTTGCTTGCTTGCTTACTTACTTACTATAAAGTTTTTAACATTGCACTAATTTTGCTATTTCAATCGATACTTACAGCAATAACTACTTATTAAATACTTATTACTTATTACTTATTACTTAAATACTTATTTATTAAATACTTATTTATTTATTTATTAAATACTTATTTATTAAATACTTATTACTTAAATACTTATTTACTTACTTACTAACTTACTTACTTACTTACTTACTTACTTGCTTGCTTGCTTGCTTGCTTACTTACTACAAAGTTTTTAACATTGCACTAATTTTGCTATTTCAATCGATACTTACAGCAATAAGGGCCAACTCCGTTCCACTTTCCATTCGCTTGACAAATTCTCTGTGACACCCCAAACAAAGTGTAACCTGGATTACAAACGTAAGTTACATTGTCACCAAAATTGGTGGACTGGTACCAATCGAATGCATTTGACACGGGTGGAGGTCTGCCACAGTTGGGTGAACCTATAAAAAAGAAAGGAAAGTATACATTAAACCACTGCAAGTCAACTGAAGGGAGAATTGGGTAACTAGTTTGAATCAGAAATTTCCTACTCATTAGCAATTCAGTAGTCTCCTATGCAACCGTTACTGAACTCGTCACGCAATGCTGCTCCAAAAAAGCGGTGCGTGACGACCCAAATAACAGATTTGTTTGATTCCCAAGCTAAGTCTGCAAAGGAACGCATTGGTAAACTATATTTGTTTGTTTGTGTGTTTTTCTCCTTAAATTAGCCTATTGACATATTTCCAACGCATAGTTCATACATTTCCAAACTTCTCAAAGTCATGCTTGAGACAAGAATAAAACTCACGGGCATACTCTGTACTTTGGCAGGAAAACATCCATACAGCGGCGAATGAAAACAGCAGAATCTGGTGGGAATGAAGAAAACATATCTTGATAAGGCTTGAATCCTCGCGACGATTTTGATAATATGCCAAGGGAAAGATACTAGCTAATTATAAATTTACATTATTTATATGGCGTAATATTTACAAAAAACAATGTTTATGCGCAAAGAAAGGTTTTATGCTCAACCCTTAATGTCTAATATCAAAATACAAATTTCCTTTTCTGTCTTTATACATTCACTATAGCAGTAGTGGGGAGAAATTGTTACAATATCAAGAGAATTCATCTTGTTAAGACCGCTAGCTGTCCCTTTTTGGGCAGTCGAGCGGGCGAGCTAAGTAAACAAGCTCGACGAGACTGGAGCGAGTGAGCGAGCCGAGGGACAACTGGGGACAAGCTTCCTTTCAGTTCCCCTCGGCTCCTATTACCTTCCCTCTCTCGGTCGATCGCCGATTGCGTGATATGTCTCTATCATCAAAAGAGGGACTGCTAGCAGTCTATCATCATATACTTTTCAAATTGAAATTGTAACATTTCTTATTATTTCTTAACGTTTTTACGTTTTAAGTAGGCTTCTTCTTCTTCTTATAATTATAGTATCCTATTGCAACTCCACGTTTAAATTATAACGTTTTTTGCCTATAGAGTCAAAACCTGTAAGACCCTGAAGAAGAAGGGCTGTGCCTTTCGAAATATTGGATTCAAATACAATTTCCGTACCGTTTAATCAGCCTTGCTTTTGTATCATACTGATTCATTTTTACAGCTGATTAGATTCTTTACTACAGGATCCGGTGCTTCTATTTTGTTACGGTGGTCCTTGCAAACACAGTTGCGTTTTTATCATATCCTTAACTTTTATGACCTTTGTGGTGATTGATATAACAAGAAGAAATGTGATCACTGTCAAGGCTAAAGGGTTAAGTTCCAGCGCGTACAGCAAAGGGGACTAGTTTCAGCTCATATCTAACATTCGTACTCGGTTGCTTCCTTTAACATAAAATTCTTGCAAAGCATTCTTTATAGCCTTGAAAATCAATATAACCTTACCACATCTTGCATATGTTTATGAGATAAAATGTTGTCCATGGATCAGAGAGTTTCCCACTTTCTCGGTACATGATTACATCATGTGCACTTAATAATTCAGTAAAGCAACATTTTTCGTTATTTTACCATAATCTGAAAATGCATAATTGTGTTTATCTATATTATTTTTTGCTGTGGTTAGTGTTCTTTCAACTGCTGTGTAACTATTTCATGACAAATACTAGCTCCTTCGATTACTGATATGAGATACACCGTTGATATTAACATCCGCAAGCTGTACCTTCTTCACATTAGACGGTTTTAAGAAACGATAACTGAGGGAACTGAGGGGCACAATAAAACAACCAGCTGCACTTGTTAACACCAAATAATGCAGTGGGATGAAGTCGTTGTATTCTGTTAGTTTTAACTACATACAAACTTAACCCTTTTAAAATTCAAATTTAATATTGTAAAATATTATATTGAAAAACAAATGGTACCATACGCAAAAAGTATTGCCGAAAATGCTTTATATGAATGGTCACACGGTAGGCGTTCGTCCTCAGACAAAACTGAGTAAGAACTACACTACACGTCTTCATAATTGACTCTGGGAGTGAAAAGATTAACACATACCTTGAAACCAGCTAAGAACATCTTAGACTTTCAATGTTATTCGTTACCCTGGAAAACATCGTAGTGAATTTCGATTCAGTTTAGTCCCTTTCTTTCTTCAGATATATTTGCACTATCACGCGACGCGCGTATTGTGAATTATAACGTTATGTAATATAACATATTTCTAGCAAATAACTGCTAAGTGACACGCTCCGACAATACTAGTTTGAACCTCCGCTTTAACAGGAAGAAAGGTCACATTCTCACACGATTCATATGACGCTTGAGAACGTGTAACTCGGAGAGAACCTGATCTACTTCTTCTTCGACGAAAGGAAAAAAAGAAAAACTTCCGCGTTTTGCTCTTACTATATTTATCTTTTTGCTCTAAATATTTTTCTTAATTACTAAATTTTTTACTAAGTAGGGAATTGTCTAATAGATACCAATTCCTCGATCATAAAAAACAAACAACTGACAAACAGACGTGACTAAAGCCATATCGAGGTTGTGCACAACTTGTGACATCTAAATATTTCAGACAAGCTTAAAACATCAACACAGCAGTCGTGGGAACGATAGAGTAAACGCCAAATGACAAAATTTTAGAGACACAGATAGGAACGTATATGGTCAAACTGTAGGTGATTTGAGCAATTGACTGTATGCAATTTATTTCTGCCAATCGGAGATAACAGGTCAATAGAACAAATCACAAACATCTATTCTGTACACTAATTGGTGCCCGCACAGGGCAGCCATCCTAATTCCGCCTCACATCTCAGGTGTTTAAAATGTTTGTCGAGGGTTTTCTGTAGTTTGTATCCGACAAGGCTGTCAAATCGGAGATAAAGCACGCGTTCTATTTTCATGCCTTTCTCGTCGCATAAATAAGTTGAAGGGAAATTGTGAGGTTTGTCATGCGAGAGCAGGATGACATGGTCAACAGGAAATGCGAGCTTCGTCCTGTGGAAAAAAAGACGATGCTAAGTGTAACAGTATCTAATCTTGTATGATTGTATGTAACGTATCACGCGTGTTGATTACGTCACGTGTAATTTATTGCATGCAGTACTTTTACTCGAACACGTGCTTTTGTAGTAATGGCTGAATAAACTACTTGAGTTGAACAACGAGACTGTTTACATGCTTGTCAGAAGTGGGATCACCGACTAAAAGGTCAGAAAACCCATCAAGACTCAAGACAAGAACTCAAGAACGAAATGAGCGATTTAATAGGTTTCCGCGAATCACCGAAAATCGACTGGACTCCGGGACCAGATTTACCTCAGAGATTCAAGCGTTTCCGACAGAAATGCGAACTTGTATTCGATGGACCACTCAAGGCACGAACCAACGAGCAGAGATGTCGATATGTCCTTCTGTGGACCGGCGACTACGGTCTAGACTTGTTCAACACGTGGAACTTGAGCAGTGAAGAACAAAACAAACTCGACGAATACTGGACGCGATTCGAAGAGCATGCGAAACCCCAGTCCAACCACAACTGAACCGCTTCTATCTCCGAAACGTGAGGCAAAACGGACGACCCTCGATGATTTCCTGACAGAAGCTAAGCTTTTGATTCAAAACAGTGGCTATTTGCCCGAGCTCCACGACGAATTCTGACATCGTGAGAAAAAATGTATCGCCGAAGGAAACGACCTCACACTCAAGAAAGCCAGAGAAATCGCTCGCACTCACGAAGCTACCAGGCTACAGCTCCAAGCAATGACAAGCGAAGCGGATGCAACACAATTCAACTCACTACGCAGAGCCAAAGGCAACCCCAACACCAAACAGAGAGTCCAGAGAGACAACAAAACCCGAAACCAAAGAAACGACAAGCGACTATGCTACCGATGCGGCAATGAGTCCCATACAGGCGACAAAAGGTGTCCAGCTAGCGGTGTTGAATGCAACTATTGCCACAAACGCAGTCATTTCAGCAAAGTTTGCCAGAAAACAAACCAAGTACACGAAGTACAGAACCATACAGCCAGTGAACAAGAAGATAACTCTGACTCGGACTATGATGATATGTTCCTGGGATCACTTGAGGTAGACAGCGTAAACAACAGCGACCGCAGTAAAGTCTTCGCATCAGTTGAGATTACTGCTAAGCCCTACCACAAGAAAACTACCTCGATAGTATGCAAAATAGACACGGGCGCAGAGACTAATGTAATATCTAAGACTGAGTTTGACAAGATCATTGCCTCACCTAGTGACAAAGCACTTGGACCACCCTAGATCCTCACAGCTTATGGTGGCCAAAAGATTGAACCTGTCAGCTATTTATCCATCACAAAGACGGGATAAAGGAAGTGATCTTCACAGTAACCAATGTACAAGGAGCCGCCATGCTAGGATGTAAGACATGCAAGGAACTCGGATTTGTCACCATTAACTACAGCATAGAGAACACCCCACTGCTAACCAAGGAAACCCTCCTAAGCAGCTACCCGGACCGCTTTGAAGGACTAAGAACATTTAAGGACATGAAACCTTACCATATTACGCTTGACCCGGCAGTAGAACCAGTCATACACCCACCGCGGTCAGTCCCAGTGCACCTTAACCGTGAGGAGCTAGACGACATGCTGAATCTCGGTGTCATCGCACCTGTTGACAGGCCCACCGACTGGGTCAACAGTATTGTGTTGAGCGAGACAAAAAACAGCAAAGGAGAAGTCACCACAAAGATCAGAGTCTGTTTAGACCCCCGTGACCTGAATAAATGGGCCAAAAGAGAACATTATCGTTCAAAGACAGTTGATGAGGTGGTGACCGAGCTCAACGGCGCCAAATTCTTTACAATTGTTGACGCAAAAAAGGGGTACTGGCACGTACCACTCGACGAAGAGAGCTCCTACCTCACAACCTTCAGCATACCATTCGGCCGATATCGCTTCAAACGTCTCCCATTTGGCCCTGTTATTTCACAGGACGTGTTTCAAAAGCAGCTCGACACAACATTCGAAGGCCTCGATGACGTCACCGGTATCGCTGACGACACATTTGTATATGGATCGTCTGAAGCTGAGCGTGGCAGAAACTTGACCAAACTCATGGAAAGAGCACAACAGAAGGGCGTGGTGTTCAACAAAGACAAAGTGCAGTTCAAGTGTAAGGAAGTCAGCTTCTTCGGACACACCTGGACGCCACAAGGAATCAAAGCTGACAACAAGAAAGTATCAGCAATCCTAGACATGAAACCGCCTGAGGATGTCAAAAGCCTACAGAGTTTTCTCGGCTTAGTCAATTATCTGACGAGATATTCCGGACGCCTAGCTACCCTGTCTGCACCACTGAGGGACGCAACCAAGAAAGACACAGCCTACTCCTGGGTCCTGAGCACGACCAAACCTTCACCGAGGTCAAGAAAGCAGTCTCATCACTCGGCGTACTTAGGTACTTCGACCCGCATGCAGAAACCGTCATTGAAGCTCACGCCTCGCTGAAAGGATCAGGCGCTGTACTACAACAAGACGGACAGCCTGTCTGCTTTGCCTCTAAAGCCCTCAAGAGACCGAACAGCGATACAGTAACATTGAACGTGAGGCACTCGGTGTCGTCTGGGGACTCGAAAAGTTCCATTACTTCATCTACGGCAAGTCCTGCACTATCCTCACCGATCACAAGCCACTCGAGACGATCTTCAAGAAGAAACTAAGCAGCTGCCCTGAGAGATTACAGAGGTTTGTACTACGAGCTCTGAAGTACGGCGTTACCGTGAAGTATGTAAAGGGAGCCGAAGTACCCATCGCCGATGCCCTCTCCAGAGTATCACCTTAGCCAGCTTCACCCGAAGGAGAATTCCCACAGTTAGACGTCCATCAGATCACAAAGAATCTCCCAGCATCACCGATAAAGCTTCAACAGATTCGCAACGAGACAGCCAACGACCCAACGTTAAGCAAGCTCCGCGATGTGATACATGAAGGATGGCCTGCGACTAGGGGGAAATGTCCTAAGGCATACCACAACTACTGGCACTTCCGCGAGGAACTCACCATTGAGGACGGACTTATCCTGAAGCAAGAGCGGATAGTCATGCCTACCACGCTCAAGCATGACACTCTAAACACCATCCACCACGGACATCTTGGACAAGAGAAGTGCCTTCTACGAGCCAGATCAACGGTATTTTGGCCAGGCATCACCAACGATGTCACCAACCTAGTCCAAAACTGTGCCACCTGCCAAGCACATCAAAGAAAACAACAGAAGCAGCAAATCCTACAGCCTGAACCACCCTGCTACCCATGGCAGATACTTAGCTCAGATCTGTTTGAGTTCAAAGGAAACCAATACCTCCTGGTATCTGACAAGTACAGCAAGTTTCCATTCGTTAGGAAGCTCACCAGCACTACTTCCCGTGCCATCATCAACCACCTGAAAAGCATCTTCGCTGAACATGGGATACCGGAACAGCTGACCACAGACAACGGTCCTCAGTATGCATCACAGGAATTCAGCGACTTCACGCAGACCTATGGAGTAGAACATGTCACCAGCTCCCCAATGTACCCCCAGTCGAATGGCTCTGCAGAATGCATGGTTCAGACAGTAGAAAATATCCTCAGGAAATGTGATGAAGAAGGAGAAGACCCCTATCTTGGACTACTATCCTACCGTACGACACCTGTCAGCAGCAACTTGAAATCTCCAGCAGAACTGCTGAACAACCGTAAGTTCAGGACCACTCTACCAATGTCCAAACGTGTACGTGTCAGCGACGCTACCGGTGAGACAAGGGAAGAGCTGTACCAGCGACAAAAGCTACAAGCATTCTACTACAACAAGACTGCTGGACCGACACTACAACCATTCCAACCAGGTCAACCAATCAACATCTATGACCACCACACTAAGAGATGGGAACGAGGAACAGTTATCAGACCTGCGAAGGAACCAAGATCCTTCATCATTAAGAACAACCCAACAGAATGTGTCTACCGTCGCACTCGATCACAGTTGAAACCCAGACCTGAGGTAAAGGACGACAGCATTAATGAACCACCACCAACTACTCCGGAGACAACAGCATCGCAAGATAACTCAGCTACCCCACCTAAGGACGGACAAGCCTACACAACAAGATCTGGACGCACTTCAAAACCTCCAGACAGACTAGGCATTTAAAATACTTGAACACTTGAACTATGTTGAACACTACCGTTGGAGATTAGTCATGAACACTATCATATGTTATGCATATCATTCTTTATATCATCGTTATAAATTGTTTTGTTTAAAAGAGGGGAGATGTAACAGTATCTAATCTTGTATGATTGTATGTAACGTAACGATTCTTCTTTGTCACGCGTGTTGATTACGTCACGTGTAATTTATTGCATGTGCAGTACTCGAGCACGTGCGTTTGTAGTAATGGCTGAATAAACTACTTGAGTTGAACTACGAGTCTGTTTACACTAAGCGGTATCTATTTGGCAATTTTGAGAAGACGTTGTCGGCTAGGGATAAAATGCGCATTTTGTGAAACCTCATAGAAATACTGCGGCTGTTATTCATGTTCACTATTGTTAATTAGCACGTTTATCGCCAACGTGAAACAGATTTTAACATTTTGTTCTCTTTTTAAAGCAGGAAAATATTACTATTACTATACAAAAAAGCTAATATTGCTAAAATATATATGCATTATGAATGATCTAAAATCAAGTCTTGAATGGAGCTTCACCACATTGCTGAAGCAAAAGCCTCGAATGGACGACAGAGGAATCTTCGGGGATTTACTCTATGCCGAAATTGCGGATGCACTACTCCGTGGCAGACCAAAACTATGCTAAAGACGCGTGCAAACGAGACATGCTGAATCATTCAACATACAGCTGATACGTGGAAAACTCACGCAGATGACCGTCCCTCGTGGCGATAGTACTTAAAGAAAGGAGTCCAATCCCATGATGAGAGTGGCTACAAAACTTCCTAGGGAAGCGCCAATGACGGAAGAAAACAGAACAAACCAGAATAGAGAGCACCCGTGCAATCTGCAGATGCCTATCGTCTCACGTAGACGGAAGGATGTTAAATAAGAATAATAGAATATTAAATGTAAATTAAGAAGAAGTAGGTCGATTCATAGTGAGGAGCTGAATATGGTAGAATGCAGAAGGAAGTGACATTTTTAATACTATACAGTGAGGTGATTGGTAAGTTCAGTTAATAAGAATCGGAAATGTGGTGTTATCACTTTTGTAAACACTCCAGCCTGAGCGTTGTCAAAAAGTAACTTTTAATACCTGTGCCCTTCTGCCAACTTCGAGTGCGATAAACTTCGATCAAGACATAACCCGTCAATGACTGACAACATGGTTTGAAGCAGTCAAAGAACTTGAAATTCAACTGTCAGCCGAAAGATAGCGCGTTTTTAACTAAAATTTACCAAAATTACTGATAGCTGAGACTGAGATTGAATATTCAATATTCCAAAAACCATGTAAGAGATATTCTGAGACAACAAACTTAAAACATTGCATCACGCAATTTCTGGCATTTCTTGGATCGGCACAAAAATAGTTTACCTGTTAGTGGCTATGCGGAGACTGGGACCAAATGGCCCAGTTGTTAAGGCGGGGTTAAACATGAATTTGAATGAAATTTGAACAGGATTAAAGAAGGGATAGAAGAAAGAAAATGATGTTTGGAACACCAACAGACAGTTGATACCTACGCAAGAGTACCCCAGGTTGCTAACGGACTAACTTGGTGTCCGCCTATTCATTATTACATTTAACTACAAATTCTATTTTTAAAACTTCACTTAATCTTCAATGTTTCTTATTTCTCTTAATTTTACAAATCCTTTGAGAAAAACTATTTCCTCCCAAACATACCCAAAAATCACCCATAAATTTACAAAACACCCCATAACATAGATTCATAAGATGAGCAAAGAGTTTTTGGATTGCTTGAAACGTGACAAGATATTTCCATTAAAGCCATGTCAAGTGGTGGAAAAATGGTGTTCATGTTTACCTCCGCCTTAAGCCTAATAGGCCTCTTGTTTTATATAGAAATGGATCTCAGAAATTGGTTTGTAATCATGTAACAATGCATAATATTAACCTGTCAATCTTACTTCGTAGCCAGTCTAATTACAAGAAGAAAAAATAGGCACCTCATCATCTCAAATTTCTCTCCCCGAAAATTATTTCCTATGATTCGTTTTCGTCACAGCTCCCGGGAACAGCCCTCAAACTACAATCAAGTCTTGTATCCGATTGGTTCACGAATTATTTTTAAAAACCAGCAAGAATATCAAATTAGGTCGTAAATTCGCTATTGCTTTCTTACCATGCTCTCAATTTTCACAAAAAATTGAATACGTGCATCAAAATTATAAACAGTAAGCAAAGAAGTATCAGCTTTGCTGACATAGTTTGTATTTTTTGCTGATTAGATCTTCTATGGATCCTATGTACTCCAGCAGCATTTTCGTTCGCGGTCATTTGCATTTTGTTCTACTGTCAAAATTATACTGGCTATGCCCTTCCCAGAGCGAGAAACCAAATTAATTATTTGAAACCCAGTTAATTGAAATATAGCGGTCTTGTCGAGCACAATCATGGTAACAACATGAAATTCGTAATTTATATATTTGCAATTATAACCGATCTATTCATATCTATCTTTTGCGAATAGTAGTACAGATCTTGCGAAAAGAAGGGAATTTGCGATCTAATTTGATATTCGAGCGAGTTTTTAAAGAACAATCCGCGAACTTATCGGACTCAATTAGGCAGGCTGTAGTTGAGGACCGGTAGCTCTGACAAAATAGTGTTGTCCGCAAGGACTTTTTCCGACTCAATAAAATGTACATGTAAATGTAGAACCCATGATGGCTAGTAAAGGATGCTAGTTTGATAAATTAAATATAAACTTCCAGAAGACCCTAAAATTTAATCTCCATAATTTCTATTCTCAACAATTTAATGTAGTTACTTCCGACACGCATCGAGAATGGTGGCCCGGAAGTGAACTTAAGAGACAAATATATGCAAATATTATATTGTTTTGAGACAAAATTAGGGTCTGAACCGTGACAAGGTATATTACATTGCAGGTGCCAAGTGGCCTGAACAATGCCATCATCTCCAATTCCTAGAAAAAGGTCTTTTCTGGGGTACGTTTTCCCAGAAAGACCTTTCTGAGAAATACGTTCAACCTCTTTGACATATACATACTTTTATTTACTCATTTGAATACCTGAAAGTAATTAGTGTTGCAGCTTTCAATCACAAAATGATACAAATACCTTCCCTCTTGATTTTTCTCAAGTTTTTGGTGTATTTGTACTCGTAGTGGTAATAGTGTGTTATTGCCGTTTAATTAGCCTCCGCCATAACAGTATTATTATAAGTTATAGCTTATGTATTGTCATCGAGTAAGCCCGATACCCATAAGCCTCTTGGTTAGTTTTGGGCTCTCTCGCCACTCTATTTTCCATATATTAAGTATTTTTCTCATTGAAAGTTCAAAAATTTTAAATAAAAAAATACAACTCACCACGACGTTAAAATATTTTGACGCGATACTGAGCAACTACAATCATCGGAGACAGATTTATAAACACGTTTGTAATTCCTAGAAAAGATTTTTCCGGGAAAACGTTCCACCCACTCAGAATAATAAAACTTGTGTGACGTCCATACGTTGCCTTGACGCCTGACACAAAGAAGTTATCTGATTGGTTAATTAAAGAAAATCGAGCATGGTATTGACCGAGATAGTGGTTTTGAAGACCGTGTGAAAGTTTTCGTAAATACAATCATCAGGTCTTTTTTGCCTCGTTTCTCTCATCCTTCATCTAATTGCGTTCAAACAAAATGTCCGAATTTAGAAGAAACAAGCGTCCTTGGTCAGGTGAACAGGAACGAGAAAACTGGAAGCGTCCTCGCTCAGATGAACGTGAGCGACAACGCGAAGAAGCGAAACCATTTGATCTAATGCCCTCAAACGAGAAATGCGACACATTCAAGGTGGCGTTCGACTACTACACTCCTCGAGCGCATTTTATGATTTTGCCTCGCGATAAGTCTGGAACTGATTACAACTCCCTAGATTCAGAAGCAAAGCTGAAAGTAGTGAAGGCAGCAATGGCGATGGTTTCTCATTATAAACTTCAACAGTCGGCTATTTTGTCTTTTCATTTTGGGTCCTGGATAACTACAAAGAACATGTTTCATGCTCATGTCTGTACTGACGTGAAAGAGTATCTCAGTGTTTTTGAGAACAAAAAGAAAGAAATTCCCAATTGGCCCTCATCATCGTATGTTACGAAACAGTGGAAAGCGAGCAAAGATCCTAGGCATTATGCGAAAAATGTTCAACAATATCCTTTACGAACATATTTCAAGGAGGAGGTTAATGCTATTAAAGAGTACCGTCGAACAAAGCCAAGCACGAGTACAGCTGGTGCCCCAGCGAAACCGTCTCCACCATTCACCGTTATTCTTTACCACCCATCAGAACCAAAGGTCGGATTTGCTGTCGAGAAATCTGCGAGACCAGAAAGTGCCGAGGCTCTCCGTGAAGCCCAAGAAGCCATAGTCGAGTTTGCCGACCAAAGCAAGCTCACAGACATGAACACGAGAGGAGATGACAATGGATGCCATGTGTGTTTGGTTCTCGACGAAAAGGCGCACGGTTAGTTTAATTATTGTAACTAAGCTCACAATTTTAATATGGAAGTCTTATAGTGTCTTTTTAGTCCAGTTCCAAACACGGAATCTTTTTGCAAGCAAGCGAACTTTAGGTTAATTGAGAATGGTATTTTTTCAGGGTTTTCTTGAAAGAAACGGGGCGTCTATCCACAGGTATTTTTTACACTCTCGCTGTTTTCTTTCGTTATCATTAACAGAAATATTGGTGGAGGCATCATGTGCTATAAACAAAACGTAACATCATGATTGAAGTATTTCTTATTAGAATAAGGGTTGATTTTTCACGGTTTATTGAGCGGCAACCGTGCAAAGCACTTTGGCCTATAACAATCGCCATAGGGCGCTTTCGATCTCACTCGATCTCGGCGTTTTATATGGTAATTTACTTATAGTTAAATCAGCGCAACTGGTCTATTCTTGTGTTGCATTTTAAAGTATTGTTTCAGCTTTTTTTGAAATAATGTGAACGATTGCTGGATTCATATAAGTACTGTTTTTAACCATCCCGGTGCAAAGGGATAAGGTTCCGTTATTTATTTAGCGCACTGCTAAAATCCACTGCTTCACAGAGTAAAGTAGAGGTCACAAAAACGGGTTTTAGCATAACTTTGACTTCAGCTAATATTTTCGGAAAGTACATGTGAGTCACACAGTGAAGAAAGCGTGGTTTCAATATAGGTTGAATTACTTCGATACAAACCTGTTATAATTTGGCCTGTTTCAAAATGGACCAAAAACGAAATTTAAATATGTATGAAAACTTTTGGAGCTTAAAATGCTATTTAACCTGTAAGTAAATCCTGTGATGATATAAAATTATGCACATATACATTCGGTAGTGCTGCTTATTTCATTATTGGGTCCAATAAGAAATTTAAAATTAATGGCGAGTAGAACGATACGTAACGAAATTTTCTTTGAGAACTTCGCTCATACGAATTCCTGCACAATTAGTATGTGTTTGAATCATTTCAAATCTAGTCTACTTTGCTTTTGGTAACCGTATCAAAAACTAAACAGTTGAGAAGGAAACAGTTTAATTCTGAATCTTGTTAATTTTTACCTTGGCATTTATTCAACATTGCAGGCTTCATTCTGGAGGATTCTCAGTTCCTTGTCGGATATATCCAAGTAACTGGATTGAAGTTCTATAGGGATCTCTGCCCACATGAAAAGCGAGACGACTGGTTCGATCAATTTAGCAGCATGGAGGATTACAAAGTGTATACTTGAATATACAGAAATCTTTAAGAATCCGGTTAAAGTTAGTCGTTGCGTTTAGGCATGTTTAGCCTTAAGAAGAAACCATTCGTATTTAGCTCAGTTTGTATTTAGCCATTTGACATCTTTTTTTAGGATTTCGGTAAATGGACTCACCAAGAACTGTAGGGTATTTCACTCATTGCACTTTAAATGGACTAGAATGACTTGGAAACCAATTGTAAAGTAGTTAGGCTACCAGAAATTTACTATTAGAACATCATCATGAGTTCGTGAGCAGAAAAAGGGACTCAGACGGTGTAGACATGAAAACTATACAGCATGTACTCATAGTACATTGCAAATTAGTTCAGTTTCTCTTATTATGTCATGGAATTATTCAAAATATTTGTTTTTAAATATTTGTTTTACTCCATGCATTGAAGCTTTTTTTGTTAAACACCACGATCTCCCTTTCTTGAGGTAGCGATGATCAATCAAGTGATAAATAGTGCTCATGAGCATGTATCACTTTGGCACACAAAACAACATGCGTAAGGCTTGCAAGGTTTTCCTGAACCACAACTCTGCATCAAAATGCAGGAGTACAAAGCAGTTCTATAACACAATGTGTTGTTGTGTACATGCATATTGCCTAACATACTTCAATGGGATATTGGAACACAGCATTACTGTAGTTTACACTTCCCTGGTGGTATGCTTCAGCGTTTTCTAAGGTTATAAATGCCTTAACCACTCGACAATTTATGGCCATTCCATATGCAATTTCTGTAATGAGAATTCTAATGTTGCTATCTGGTCTGACACTTACTCTATAAAGGAGCGAATGTCGAAAGGAGCGAACTTACTCTATAAAGGAGCGAATGTCAGGTTTGTATCACTACTAATAGCTCAAACAGAATATATACAAAGTTCTTTTAAATGGGATTTAAGGACAACAGCCTCCTCCATCCCCATGGCCTTGAAAATTTTCTTTCTTTTAGGGTTGGGTTTTCTCTGTTGTTTCTGTTGCAGTGGGTGTTACAATGTACAATGGGAAACCTTGAAAACCATTTAATTGCGCAATGGCTAAAAACTCCCTACAAACATGAACCAACTATAAATCTTAGGTGAAAAGGGTGATCTGTATGAAAATGAATGGTTGTGATGGTTTAATATTTGTATTAATAGAGTGTATTCAGCAGCTATAAATTAGATCGCTGCAGAATAAATAAGATAAACATTAGAATCAACGAGCCTTTATTTCACATTATAAGAAACATAGCACAACGTGGCGACATATATTTTCCTGCGTTTGTCTGAGGAACTAAAAGGAAAATAAGCTTTCGTCGGTCTCCAATGTTTGGTAAGGGAATGCGCGGAAGTATAGTACTTTTCCGATAGTAACGCTTCATGGTGGGCGGCAACAACGATCATCAGTGACAGATCTATAAATAGGTCAGTGATTCCCAGAAAGATTTTTCCAGGAAAATGAAACTTGTCTGACGTCCGTGCAATACCTTGACAACGAGTCGTAAAGAAGTTACCTGATTGGTTGATTCAGGAAGACAAATATAAGCACGGTAATGACCGATCGCGAGATACTGGATTTGAAGACTGTTTGAAATGTTTCGTAGCTATAATCACCAAGTCTTTTAACTTTTGCCTTATCTCTCTCGCCCCTTGTCCAATTTCCCTAAACAAAATATGGCCGGATTAAGAGGAAAGAAGCCTCCTTACTTAGTTGAACATGATCAATCAGACGGGGAACAATTTAATCTACTGCCCTCAAGCAAGAAAGGCGACACATTCAGGGTGGCGTTTGACTACTACTCTCCTCGACCGCATTTTATCATTGTACCTCGTGATAGAAAGTCTATAACCAATTATAACTCCTTAAATCCAGAAGCAAAGCTTGAGATAGTCAAGGCAGCAATGGAGATGGTCTTTCACTATAATCTTCAACAGTCGGCTATTTTGTCTCTCCATTTTGGGCGCTGGGGAACCGAAAAGAACAATTTTCATGCCCATGTCTGTGTAGACGTGAAAGAGTATCTCAGTATTTTTGAGAAGAAGAAGGATGAAATTCCAAATTGGCCCTCACCAAAGTACGTTACAAAAGAATGGAAAGCGAGCAAAGATCACAGGCATTATGCGATAAATGTTCAAAAATATCCTTTCAAAACATATTTCAAAGATGAGCTTAATGATATCGAAAAGTACCGTCAAACAAAGGCGAGCACAAGTACCGCTGGCGCCTCAGCTATCCCGTCTCCACCATTCACCGCTATTCTCTATCACCCATCAGAACCAAAGGTTGGATTTGCTGTCGAGAAAGCTATGAGACCAAGAAGTGCCGAGGCTCTCCTTGAAGCCCAACAAGCCATAATCAAGTTTGCAGACCAAAGCAAGCTCACAGACATGGACGCAAAAGATGAAAACGATGGATGCCATGTGTGTTTGGTTCTCGACGAAAAGACGCACGGTTAGTCTAGTTCTTGTAACCAAGTTCGAAAGTTGTATATAGACGTGTTTTAGTGTCATTTTAGTTCATTTCGAGGAAAGGAAACTTAACGTTTAGCCCAAAATTAAAAGCAAGCAGGCTGACTGAATTCCTTCTAAATAAGGTATTTATTTCTTGAGGGGAGAAGGCGGCTATCCACAAGCATTTTTTAACACCAATCCTTTTTTGGGTCGGTATTATCAGCACAAAGATAGATAAAGGCATTATGTGCTACAAACATAACGTAACATTATGATTAGTTGATTTGCTGCGGTTTATTGAGCGGCCATAATGTAAAGTGCTGTGGACTGTAACAATCGCCATATTGGCCACTCTAAACCACTGCGTTTGCCATCAATGTTTAATGCTACTTATATTAATCAACACCAATCTATCTATGCTAATACTACGTGTTAAGGCAATGTTTCAGCTTTAGTACGCTTTCTAAAATAATTAAAATGATTACAGATTCATGTAAGAACCACCCCTGTGCGATGGGTTAAGTTTCTGTTATGCACTCAGTGCATTGCGAAAGGCTTTCAGTTCTAGACTAAGTTTAATAATCTGCAGAATGACAGAAAATGTATGATTAGAGTTAAAGTCGCCTGAGATATAGGTTACCAAAGGTTGAATTACTTCAACACAAACCTGTTACTGACCTGTTATAATTTGGCCTGATTCGTAATGAACCAATACGAAACTATAAATATTACTAAATGTTATTATCTCGGCAAGTGAATCCCGTGATGACATGAAATTTTGCCCATACACATTTTCTAGCGCTCATAAGATATATTTGGAATTAATGACGTCACACGTGTATGTGGCGGTGTACTGAACGATCTTTTCACATTTTGTATCTGAGTTGAAATCAGTATATTCTATTCCTCCTTCGCGCGCAGACGTTATGTAGCCGTTATTATAGGTTGAAGGGTTACGTGACGGTCCCCTGCTAGGCTTTTCTTCAATGTGCTAGCACTTTCTTGCCATAGTTTTGCAAAACGAGCATTTTTGGGAAATTTTTGTCGAAGAAGCACTGATAGTCACTTGGCCACTTTCAAAGCACATCAAATTTGCTTGCTGATGTGTGTTTCAAGGCTTGTTACTCCCAAATAATGCCTTATTTGAGGCACTAGTCATAAGTTTTCATTTAGTTTCGAGGAAGGCTGGGACTCACCGGAAGTTTAGTGTCGGCTAGACTCGCGCCTAGTCCACGCTCTCAAAAGTCAAAACAATATGGCGTCAGCCACATTGGCAGATCAAGCGACAACTTACTAATTGAATAAGGAGAGACTGACAGTAGGCCAGCCGCCGCATCGTTTTTATGAAGGAAATTTTCACACCGTTTATTCAACATTGCAGGCTTCAACGTGAAGGATTCTCAGTTCCTTGTCGGATACATCCAGGTATCTGGACTGAAGTTCTTCAGGGATCTCTGCCCACATGAGAAGCGAGAAGACTGGTTCGCTCAATTTAGCAGCTTGGAGGATTTTAAAGTATATACTTGAGTAAGATGGGGTTTAGACGTTTTCGGTATAATGTAAAGGGACAACAATCGTCAGTAATTCGCCAGTCGTTGCAACTTCAGTTCAGTTTATGTTTAGGAATTCAGGAATGAACTCACCAGGAACTGTATAATCTTAGTTTTTATGTTCTCACTTACCTTTTTGACTTGATAACGTGAATTAGCGTCGAAATGTAGTCGATTTTTATAATTTTGTTAGGCCCGGTTCAAACGTCGAACTTCACATGTGCCGAACCTAATGCAAATGAGCAAAATCTATTGTTCTTGCTAATTTGCATTAGGTTCGGCATATGTATAGTTCGACGTTTGAACCGGGCCTTATGGATTTTAAGAATATTTTAGCGTTTAGCTTTGTCATAAAATTAAACACAAAATTGCGTGAGAATTTCAAAAATGTACTCAGATTTTTATCAAAATGTAAATAATTTTCGTAATATGAGGAATTTCAAGGTAGTGTTGCAATATTACCACTTTCAAGAAAAGCCAGCCATTCTAGCTAATGCAAAATATTAGAAATGATCGCACAAGGATAGCCATTAGCTTTCAAAGCGTCCGTGACCACAGCCAGCCCAAGCTCAGTATGTGAATCTTTGATATTACGCAATGAACGATTTATAGACTTTGTATGGGAAATTCACTTTAATCTTATAAATGCTAAAATAAAGCTATTAATGTAGAATTGAAATAAACTTCACTTACAACATTGGGTTTTCGTTGTGTCTTTCATGCAATTTGGGCGCAAATTGTGTCCATTTTAGTTTTTGCGATGTCGTTGGTTGTCGTTTCCACTCATGAGTTATTTTAGCATTTATAAGATTAAAGTGAATTTCCCATACAAAGTCTATAAATCGTTCATTGTGTAATATCAAAGAGCCATCACTGAGCTTGGGCTGCCTGTGCCGTGACATAATTGTTTTTACAGATTTTCCGTCTAACGTCCTCGGAGGTTATATGCGCGATTAAAAGGGTGGGGGCAGTGCTGATTTTATTTTTCTTCTCATGGTTGGAACTAAATCGCTTTTCTAGATACTCTGGTTACTGTGAAAAACAGTAATGTTACTATTCGCCAGTACCGGTCAGCGGCAATTTAGTTAAAGGCATGCTCCGCTTGCCCGTTTTCGTCCTCGTGTGCTCTTGCTAGTTTGTAATCACACAGTTATTAATAATGGTAATAGTGGTAGTGGAATCCAATTCGGTCTGTAATCATACGAGTGATTAACAAAATCGGACGCCGATTTGTTTAATCACGAGTATGATTACAGACAGAATTGGACGACACGAAGTCTTGTTACCAATTAATCATAACTATAACAAAATTCGGGGATAAAACGTTAAATGGTTACACGTTTTGGTGATTAAAAACATAACAATTGAGTGTGTTTTTGTCCGAGATGCATGCATGGAAAAAGGATAGCGCTCGCAAATGACGCGTACTGTCCAATTACATCGTCCAATTACAAGCATGACGAAGTAAACTGTCCTATTAATGCTCTAATCGGGCCTGCTGATAACCAATCAGATTCGAGAATTTTGTTATAGTTTTGATTCCCACGCTTTTCGTCTACCTTTCTGTCGGACTAATATCAAACAATTTTCCGTTTTTTACCAAGGACCCAAATTTTACAACTCCTTATCTAATGAGATCGTGAACTCGTCCTCCCCTGCCTCCTTTAAAAAAGCAATTAAGACGTTTATTTGTAATAAATATTAGTAATCTTATATAAATGTGTCAAATTAATCTTTTTGAGTTTTCCTTTTCATTTTGTAACTTTCCATTTATTTTGTAATAATGTATCCGTCGTCATGTTCTTATTTTGTTAATGTCATCTTACAAAACTAAAGCTGAGGAGGCCTAATTAACATAAGCTTCATAGTTTCTTTTAGGCCTCCTCGCCATTGTTACCTCTATTCTTCTTATATTAATGTGTTATTGTAGTATGGCAAATAAAAAATAAAATAAAATAAAAAACAATAATTACGTTACAAATCGTGTCATCGATCTACCATTCCTTTCGCTGGCGATCGATATCTACCGGAAATCAACACACACGGACTTCTATTCAGACTTCTTGGATTTGACTGAAACATTACCGCAGTGGTTCTTACTTGTTCAGCAGACCTTGTAAGTTACTGTTATTTTCATTGTCACTTAATTCTAGTTAGTTTAAGGACTGATTTATCAATGATAACATATTTTTGCCATCTGCTTTTCTTTTTGTTGTGATTGTTCTGTTTCGAGTTACAATCAGTTTTTGAAGAGTTAGCAAGTGGTATTCTTGTCGAGCACAATCATGGTAACAACATTAAATTCGTAATTTATATATTCGCAATTATAACCAATCTATTCATGGTACAGGCTTATTTTCCTTCCTTTTTCACAGGCTGGCTGGTACCACGAAGAGTGTTTGCCGTGAGCATGTTTCTAGGAAAGGCATAGGCAATAATTTTGACGCACGTATTCAATCTTTTGCGAATAGTAGTACAGAACTTGCAAAGAAAGCGAATTTGCGATCTGATTTGATATTCGAGCGAATTTTTAAAGGAACAATCCGCGAACTGAGGACCGGTAGCGCCGACAAAATAGTGTTGTCCGCAAGGACTTTCACCGACTCAATAAAATGTACATGTAAATGTAGAAGCCATGATGGCTAGTAAAGGATGCTAGTTTGATAAATATAAATTTCCAGAAAACTCTAAAATATAATCTCCATAATTTCTGTTCTCGACAATTTAATGTAAATTTACTTCCGACATGCATCGAGAACGGTGGCCCGGAAGTGAACTTAAGAGACAGATATACGCAAATATTACATTGTTTTGAGACAAAATTAGGGTCTGAACCGTGATAAGGTATATTACATTGCAGCTGCCAAGTGGCCTGAACAATGCCATCATCTCTAATTCCCAGAAAAAGGTCTTTTTTGGAAACGTTTTCCCAGAAAGACCTTTCTGAGAAATACGTTCGACCTCTTTGACATATACATACTTTTATTAATTCATTTGGATACCTGAAAGTAATTAGTGTTGCAGCTTTCAATCACAAAATGATACAAATACCTTCCCTCTTGATTTTTCTCAAGTTTTTGGTGTATTTGTACTCGTAGTGGTAATAGTGTGGTAACAGTATTAATAAGTTATAGCTTATGTATTGTCATCGAGTAAGCCCGATACCCATAAGCCTTGGTTACTTTTAGGCTTTCCTGCCACTCTATTTTCCTTATATTAAGTATTTTTCTCATTGAAAGTTAAAATTTTAAATAAAAAAAATACAACTCACAACATTAAAAGATTTTGACGTGGACTTCGATATTGAGCAACTACTATCATCGGAGACAGATCTACAAACACGTGGGTCATTCCTAGAAAAGATTTTTCCGGGAAAACGTTCCACCCACTCAGAATAACAAAACTTGTGTGACTTCCACACGTTGCCTTGACGCCTGACACAAAGAAGTTATCTGATTGGTTAATTAAAGAAAATCGAGCATGGTATTGACCGAGATACTGGTTTTGAAGACCGTGTGAAAGTTTTCGTAAATATAATCATCAGGTCTTTCTTGCCTCGTTTCTCTCATCCTTCATCTAATTGCGTTCAAACAAGATGTCCGAATTTAGAAGAAACAAGCGTCCTTGGTCAGGTGAACAGGAACGAGAAAACTGGAAGCGTCCTCGCTCAGATGAACGTAAACGACAACGCGAAGAAGCGAAACCATTTGATCTAATGCCCTCAAACGAGAAATGCGACACATTCAAGGTGGTGTACGACTACTACACTCCTCGAGCGCATTTTATGATTTTGCCTCGCGATAAGTCTGGAACTGATTACAACTCCCTAGATTCAGAAGCAAAGCTGAAGGTAGTCAAGGCAGCAATGGCGATGGTCTCTCACTATAAACTTCAACAGTCGGCTATTTTGTCTTTTCATTTTGGGTCCTGGATAACTACAAAGAACATGTTTCATGCTCATGTCTGTACTGACGTGAAAGAGTATCTCAGTGTTTTTGAGAACAAAAAGAAAGAAATCCCCAATTAGCTCTCAACAACGTACGTTACGAAACAGTGGAAAGCGAGCAAAGATCCTAGGCATTATGCGAGAAATGTTCAACAGTATCCTTTACGAACATATTTCAAGGAAGAGGTTAATGCTATTATTAACAAAGGCAAGCAAAGGCAAGCACGAGTACAACTTGTGCCCGAGCGAAAACCGTCTGCACCATTCACCGCTATTCTTTACCACCCATCAGAACCAAAGGTCGGATTTGCTGTCGAGAAATCTGCGCTGTCGAGAAATCTGCGAGACCAATTAAAAAAGAGCCGAGGCTTTCCGTGAAGCCCAAGAAGCCATAATCGAGTTTGCCGCGACCAAAGCAAGCTCACAGACATGAACAAGAGATGAGATGACAATGGATGCCATGTGTGTTTGGTGTCGACGAAAAGGTGCACGGTTAGTTTAATTTCAATATGTTAGTGTTATAGCGCACTACTAAAATCCACTGCTTCACAGAGTAAAGGTAGAGGTCACAAAAACGGGTTTTAGCATATCTTTGACTTAAACTGATATTTTCGGAAAGTACATGCTAGTCACAGTGGAGAAAACTTGGTTTCAATATAGGTTGAATTACTCCAATACAAACCTTGTTTCAAAATGGACCATGTATGGAAACTTTTGGAGCTTAAAATGCTATTTTTCCCGCAAGTAAATCCTGTGATTACATAAAGTTATGCACATATACGGGTAGTGCTGCTTATCTGATTATCGGGTCCAATAAGAAATTTAAAATTAATGGCTCCTAGAACGATGTGTAACGACCTTTTCTTTGAGAACTTCACTCATACGAATTCCTGCACAATAAGTATGTGTGTTTGAATCATTATAAATCTAGTCTACTTCGCTTTTGGTAACCGTATCAACAACAAAACAGTTGAGAAGGAGAGAGTTTAATTCTGAATCTTGTTAATTTTTTCCATGGCATTTTTCAACATTGCAGGCTTCATTCTGGAGGGTTCTCAATTCCTTGTCGGATACATCCAAGTCAAGAACTGGACTGAAGTTCTATAGGGATCTCTGCCCACATAAGAAGCGAGACGACTGGTTCGATCAATTTAGCAGCATGGAGGATTACAAAGTGTATACTTGAATATTTTAACATGTTTCTCAGTGGGCAAAAATTGTTAAGAATCCGGTTAGAAACCATTCGTATTAATTAGCTCCGTTTGTATTTAGCCATTTGACATATTTTTTTAGGATTTCGGTAAATGGACTCACCAAGAACTGTAGGGTATTTCACTCTTTGCAGTTTAAGTGGACTAGCCGAATGACTTGGAAACCAATTATAAACTAGTTATATTTTGATAGACACCAGAAATTTACTATTAAAACAACATTATGTTGAGTTCGTGAGCAGAAAAAGGGACTCAGACGATGTAGACTTGAAAACTACAAATTAGTTTAGTTTCTCTGCTTATGTCATGAAATTATTCATATTTTTAAAAATAGATATATTACTCCATGCATTAAAACCTTTTTGTTGAACACCAGGATCTCTATTTCTTGAGGTAGAGATGATCAAATATCGAGTGATAAAAAAAACATATATCACCATAGAATTTGCAACTTCTTTGGCACACAACACAACATTCATGAGGCTTGCAAGGTTTTTCTGAACCACAACTTTGCATCTAAATTCAAACGTAAAGCAGGTCTAAAACACAGTGTGCTGTTATGTACATGCATATTCATTTGGTTAACATACTTCAACACGACATTGGAACACAGCATTACTGTAGTGCACACTTCCTTCCCTGGTGGTATGCTTGAACGTTTCTTGAGGCGGATAAATGCCTTAACCGGCTTGGCAATCGATTCCCATTCCATTTGCAATCTATGCAATTAGAATTCTAATGTTGCTATCAGGTCTGACACTTAATCAGATCCTCTATAAAGGAGGTTTGTATCACTCTACTAATAGCTCAAACAGAATACACAAAGTTCTTTTGATTAGGATTTAAGGACAACAGCCTCCTTCATCTCCAAGGCCTCGATAATTTTCTTTCTTTAAGGGTTGGGTCTTCTGTGTTATTTCTGTTGCAGTGGGTGCTACAATGTACAAGGGGAAACCTTGAAAACCATTTGTACAACGATTGCTCTCCTTTTATGGTTGAAAACTCCCAACAAACATGAACCAACTATGAATCTTAGGTGAAAAGGATGAGCTGTATGATAATGAATGGTTATGTTATGGTTTGGTATTTGTATTAAATAGAGTGTATTCAGCAGCTATAAATTAAATCTCTGCAGAATAAAAGGACAAGATAAACATCAAAATCAACGAGCCTTTATTTCTTCTGATAAGAAAAGTAGCACAATGTGACGAAATGTATTTTGCCGCGTTTGACTGAGGAATTTAAACAGGAAAATAATGCACTTTCGTGTTTTTCTAATATAATAATTATGGTTAAGGAATGTGCGCAAGTATAGTACTTTTCCGTGAGTAACGCTTCATGGTGAGCAGGTGAGCGGCAATAACAACGATAATCAGCGGCATATCTATAAATAAGTCAGCGATTCTCAGAAAGATTTTTCCGGGAAAATGAAACTTGTCTGACGTCCATACAATACCTTGACAACGAGTCGTAAAGTACTTACCTGATTGGTTGATTCAGGAAGACAAATATAAGCACGGTAATGTCCGAGATCAGGATTTGAAGACTGAAATGTTTCCCAACTACAATCATCAAGTCTTTTAATTTTTGCCTTATTTTTTCTCGCCCCTTGTCTAATTTCCCTAAACAAAACATGGCCGGATTAAGAGGAAAGAAGCATCCTTACTCAGCTGAACATGATCGATCAGACGGGGAACAATTTGATCTACTGCCCTCAAGCAAGAAAGGCAACACATTCAGGGTGGCGTTTGACTACTACTCTCCTCGACCGCATTTTATCATTGTACCTCGTGATAGAAAGTCTATAACCAATTATAACTCCCTAAATCCAGAAGCAAAGCTTCAGATAGTCAAGGCAGCAATGGCGATGGTCTTTCACTATAATCTTCAACAGTCGGCTATTTTGTCTCTCCATTTTGGGCGCTGGGTAACCGAAAAGAACAAGTTTCTTGCTCATGTCTGTGTAGACGTGAAAGAGTATCTCAGTATTTTCGAGAAGAAAAAGGATGAAATTCCCAATTGGCCCTCACCAAAGTACGTTACAAAAGAATGGAAAGCGAGCAAAGATCACAGGCATTATGCGATAAATGTTCAAAAATATCCTTTCAAAACATATTTCAAAGATGAGCTTAATGATATCGAAAAGTACCGTCAAACAAAGTCGAGCACAAGTACCGCTGGTGCCTCCGCTATCCCGTCTCCACCATTCACCGCTATTCTCTATCACCCATCAGAACCAAAAGTTGGATTTGCTGTCGAGAAAGCTATGAGGCCAAGAAGTGCCGAGGCTCTCCTTGAAGCCCAACAAGCCATAATCAAGTTTGCAGACCAAAGCAAGCTCACAGACATGCACGCAAAAGATGAAAACGATCGATGCCATGTGTGTTTGGTTCTCGACGAAAAGACGCACGGTTAGTCCAGTTCTTGTAACTAAGTTCGAAAGTTTTATATACACGTGTTTTAGTATCGATTTAGTTCAGTTCAAAGAAGGGAAACTTAACGTTTAGCACAAAAATTAAAAGCAAGCAGGCTGATTGAATTCCTTCTTAATAAGGTATTTATTTCTTGAGGGGAGAAGGCGGCTATCCACAGGCATTTTTTAACCGCGACTATCTGTAGCTGTTTTTGGTCGGTATTATTAGATAAATAAAGGTATCATGCTTGCGCTACAAGCATAACTTAACATTATAATTAGTTGATTTGCTGCGGTTTATTAAGCGGCCATAATGTAAAGTGCTGTGGGCTATAACAATCGCCATATTGGCCACTCTAAACCACCGCGTTTGCCATCGAAGCTTAACGCTACTTATATTAATCAACGCCAATTTATCTGTACTAATACTGCATATTAAGGCAATCATGTTTCAGCTTTAGTGCGCTTTACTAAAATAATTAAACTGATTACAGATTCATATAAGTACCATCCCTGTGGGAAGGGTTAAGTTTCTGTTATGCACTCAGCGCATTGCGAAAGGCTTTTCAAGACTGAGTTTAATAATCTGCAGAATGAAGAATGACAGAAAATGTAGGGTTAGAGCTAAAGTCGCCAGAGATATTGGTCGCCAAAGGTTGAATTACTTCAACACAAACCTGTTATAATTTGGCCTGATTCATAATGAACCAATGCGAAACTTAAATATTATTAAATGTTATTATCCCGGCAAGTGAATCCTGTGATGACATGAAATTTTGCCCATACACAGTTTCTAGTGCTCATAAGATATATTTGGAATTAATTAAGTCACACTTGTATGTGGCGATGTATAACGATCTTTTCACATTTTGCTTCTGAGCTTGAATCAGTATATATTCTATTCCTCCTTCGCAGACGTTATACCGCGTTGCTGTTATAGGGAAGATATCAATGACGTCACCAATTGTTATTAATGTGCCAACCAGAGCCTTATTAACTGCCGAAACAAAGGGTTCTTTTGTATAGCGCGCCATTTGTTTCAAAATAAATTATTCTACCTTGATATTATCTTACTGTACCTTTGACATATTTTCAACCCTGAAAGACCGCTGTTACTCCGTGATATATCTTTGACATATTTTATATCACCTCAATGTACAAGGTTTGTATGTCGTTTTCTACCTTAGATATCACGTTACTATATGCCGTGATTCAATTTTCTACCTTGATAGAGCGCCTTTAGCGTTAGTATACCGTAATCAAATTTTCTACCTTGATAGACATTACGTTCGTACTCTACATTTTCTACCTTGATATCACATCACTCTACCTTGATGAAATTTTCTACCTTGATATCACATTACTCTACCTTGATATCACATCACTCTACCTTGATGAAATTTTCTACCTTGATATCACATTACTCTACCTTGATATCACATTACTCTACCTTGATGAAATTTTCTACCTTGATATCACATTACTCTACCTTGATAGAACGTTACTCTACCTTGATGAAATTTTCTACCTTGATAGAGTGTTTCTCTACCTTGATGAAATTTTCTACCTCAATATCACAATACTCTACCTTGATATCACATTACTCTACCTTGATATCACATTACTCTACCTTGGTATCACATTACTCTACCTTGATATCACATTACTCTACACATTACTCTACCTTGATGAAATTTTCTACCTTGATATCACATTACTCTACCTTGATGAGATTTTCTACCTTGATATCACATTACTCTACCTTGATATCACATTACTCTACCTTGATGAAATTTTCTACCTTGATATCACATTACTCTACCTTGATATCACATTACTCTACCTTGATGAAATTTTCTACCTTGATATCACATTACTCTACCTTGATGAGATTTTCTACCTTGATATCACATTACTCTACCTTGATGACATTTTCTACCTTGATATCACATTACTCTACCTTGATGAGATTTTCTACCTTGATATCACATTACTCTACCTTGATATCACATTACTCTACCTTGATATCACATTACTCTACCTTGATGACATTTTCTACCTTGATATCACATTACTCTACCTTGATATCACAATACTCTACCTTGATCACATTGTCTACCTTGATATCACATTACTCTACCTTGATATCACATTACTCTACCTTGATCACATTGTCTACCTTGATATCACATTACTCTACCTTGATGACATTTTCTACCTTGATATCACATTACTCGACCTTGATGAAATTTTCTACCTTGATATCACATTACTCTACCTTGATCACATTGTCTACCTTGATAGAGCGTTACTCTTCCTTGATATCACATCACTCTACCTTGATGACATTTTCTACCTTGATATCACATTACTCTACCTTGATCACATTGTCTACCTTGATAGAGCGTTACTCTTCCTTGATATCACATCACTCTACCTTGATGACATTTTCTACCTTGATAGAGCGTTACTCTACCTTGATGAAATTTTCTACCTTCATAGTGCGTTTTTCCTACCTTGAAGAAATGTTCTACCTTGATGTGATATTATTATACCTTGATGAAATTTTCTACCTAAACATCGAGCTCAACAGAGAGAACGCTCGATCAAATTGATGAAAGAAATATAACCTTTGCGTCAGACAGAACTTCTCCCTAAAAGAAACTTATAGCTTCCTCGCAGTAAAGCTACGGTTGTCTCTGGCAAAGCAGGACAGAAATGAATACGATATCCGTGATATTGAAGAAAGGACATGTCTTGCAACAGTTTTAATTCAACAGCCGGGCCCGGCCGCCCGGCGTCACAATGCAAGCAATTTATAGCATGTTCGCGGAATATTTCAGACCCTCTCCTTCCAGAGCGAACAATGAGCCTAACAAACCGTACTAGCAAAACATATGGCAAATTACAGAGATGTCGTGCAGACCTACAATGTATGGTCATGTATGACCTCTAAACATTTTCTAGAAACAGTCGAATAGCTCTATTCTTTAAAATCCCCCTAAGAGTATAGTGCCCTTTGGAAACGCAAATGTACAACAACTTCAGCCTGAACTAATCAATCAACATTCATAGACATTGTCAGAAAATAAAAAAAAATAAAATAAAAATAAAAAAAATTAAAATAAAATGAAAATTAAATTGTGCATCGCGTGTTCTCCATTATTATCCTTGTCTCCGTCGCGGCCGTTTATAGTGCTCGTCGCGCAACGCTCTTCGGCTGCGAGGAGACTACGATCATCCTTGCGTGGCACTTTTGACATTTCTTTTTCACATCATGTACTCATTTCCTGTCCTGTAGGCATTCCTATCGCGTGTGGTCAGATATCCTTGAACTTGCAAAAAAAGAAGCTGCTCTCGTCCATGATGGGTACACTTTTCCGTTAGCAAACACTTTTCATTTTTTTTTCTTATTTTAGTGTTTCATCTATTTCAGAAGCAAAGAAATCTCAGAAAAATATCAGAAAGAAAAATCGGAAGCGTGACTCCTTTATCTTGCGTTTTATTAGCGCGGTACCTTTGCGTTTTGGTGAAAAAAATTCCCCTCACGCATCTTGGAGGTTATCGTAGATCCGTGATCACACGTGTTGATCGGTTGTCATATAGATAGCTTCTTTCCAAATATAAATATTCTTCTTGAAAGCGCTTATTTGCTGTAATAGCTCGAAATGTCAAAAAAGTTATATTCAGAAGTTGTAAGGATAATCGTAGTCTCCTCGCAGCCGAGGAGCGTTGCGTGACGACAATACGGCCGCGACGGAGACAAGGACAATAAATAACACGCGATGCGCAATTTAATATATATTCTCCTTACTGACTATAATACATTTTTTAATGTCAGTTCTGAGAATTCCCTGGTTGATCATTAGAGTTTTCTTTTTACACTTTTTAGTGAGAAAGGGACCCTCGTCAATATACCCTCGACACTCGAAAAAATACCCTCGGCGCTCTCGACCCTCGACAAAAAAAAAACTGAAAACTGAAAACCTTACGGGATACTTTTGCAGAAACAATTAGAAACTAACGTGACTTTCAGTCAAACTGGGAATGAGACACTTTTACGCCTTGGAGCCTTGATTTTCTTTTTATTTGGAGAAAATGGTAGAAAATGTCATCAAGGTACAGTGATGTGATATCAAGGTAGAAAATTTCATCAAGGTAGAGTAATGTGATATCAAGGTAGAAAATTTCATCAAGGTAGAGTAATGTGTTATCAAGGTAGAGTAATGTGATATCAAGGTAGAAAATGTCATCAAGGTAGAGTGATGTGATATCAAGGTAGAGTAATGTGATATCAAGGTAGAGTAATGTGATATCAAGGTAGAAAATTTCATCAAGGTAGAGTAATGTGATATCAAGGTAGAAAATTTCATCAAGGTAGAGTAATGTGATATCAAGGTAGAGTAACGTTCTATCAAGGTAGAAAATGTCATCAAGGTAGAGTGATGTGATATCAAGGAAGAGTAATGTGATATCAAGGTAGAGTGATGTGATATCAAGGTAGAGTAATGTGATATCAAGGTAGAGTAATGTGATATCAAGGTAGAAAATGTCATCAAGGTAGAGTGATGTGATATCAAGGTAGAGTAATGTGATATCAAGGTAGAGTAATGTGATATCAAGGTAGAGTGATGTGATATCAAGGTAGAGTAATGTGATATCAAGGTAGAGTAATGTGATATCAAGGTAGAAAATGTCATCAAGGTAGAGTGATGTGATATCAAGGTAGAAAATTTCATCAAGGTAGAAAATTTCATCAAGGTAGAGTATTGTGATATCAAGGTAGAGTAATGTGATATCAAGGTAGAAAATTTCATCAAGGTAGAGTATTGTGATATCAAGGTAGAGTAATGTGATATCAAGGTAGAAAATGTCATCAAGGTAGAGTAATGTGATATCAAGGTAGAGTAATGTGATATCAAGGTAGAGTAATGTGATATCAAGGTAGAGTAATGTGATATCAAGGTAGAGTAACGTTCTATCAAGGTAGAAAATTTCATCAAGGTAGAGTGAGGTGATATCAAGGTAGAAAATTTCATCAAGGTAGAGTAATGTGATATCAAGGTAGAGTAATGTGATATCAAGGTAGAAAATGTCATCAAGGTAGAGTATTGTGATATCAAGGTAGAGTAATGTGATATCAAGGTAGAGTAATGTGATATCAAGGTAGAAAATTTCATCAAGGTAGAGTAATGTGATATCAAGGTAGAAAATTTCATCAAGGTAGAGTGATGTGATATCAAGGTAGAGTAATGTGATATCAAGGTAGAAAATTTCATCAAGGTAGAGTAATGTGATATCAAGGTAGAAAATTTCATCAAGGTAGAGTAATGTGATATCAAGGTAGAAAATGTCATCAAGGTAGAGTGATGTGATATCAAGGTAGAAAATGTGATCAAGGTAGAGTGATGTGATATCAAGGTAGAAAATTTCATCAAGGTAGAGTGATGTGATATCAAGGTAGAAAATTTCATCAAGGTAGAGTAATGTGATATCAAGGTAGAGTAATGTGATATCAAGGTAGAAAATTTCATCAAGGTAGAGTGATGTGATATCAAGGAAGAGTAATGTGATATCAAGGTAGAAAATTTCATCAAGGTAGAGTAAGGGATGGACCATTAGAAAAGTGATGGGGGGGGGGGGGGGGTGGGAACTTTGGGAGAGGCAAGAAATTTTTGTTTTGTCCACCTAAGGTGGAATTTTTTTTTTTTTTCACTAGATGGCTGGAATATTTTTTTTTTAATAGTTTATTTTGTAATTGTCCTTGGGCAGATTTTTTTTTTTTTGCGATAATGCGTGGGAATATTTTTTTTTTCTTAATAATTTACTGGGGAAATTTTTTTTTTTTGCTTTTGCCCCACCCCCCCCCCCCCCCCCCATCACTTTTCTAATGGTCCATCCCTAATGTGATATCAAGGTAGAGTAACGTGATATCAAGGTAGAAAATGTGATCAAGGTAGAGTGATGTGATATCAAGGTAGAAAATTTCATCAAGGTAGAGTAATGTGATATCAAGGTAGAATATTTCATCAAGGTAGAGTATTGTGATATCAAGGTAGAGTAATGTGATGTCAAGGTAGAAAATGTCATTAAGGTAGAGTATTGTGATATCAAGGTAGAAAATGTCATTAAGGTAGAAAATTTCATCAAGGTAGAGTAAACGCTCTGTCTAGGTAGAAAATTTCATTAAGGTAGAGTAAACGCTCTATCTAGGTAGAAAATTTCATCAAGGAAGAGTGACGTGATATCAAGGTAGAGTAATGTGCTATCAAGGTAGAGTATTGTGATATCAAGGTAGACAATTTCATCAAGGTAGAGTATTGTGATATCAAGGTAGAAAATCTCATCAAGGTAGAGTAATGTGATACCAAGGTAGAAAATCTCATCAAGGTAGAGTATTGTGATATCAAGGTAGAGTATTGTGATATCAAGGTAGACAATTTCATCAAGGTAGAGTATTGTGATATCAAGGTAGAAAATCTCATCAAGGTAGAGTATTGTGATATCAAGGTAGGAAATCTCATCAAGGTAGAGTATTGTGATATCAAGGTAGAAAATCTCATCAAGGTAGAGTATTGTGATATTATAAGGTATACTAACGCTCTATCGAGGTAGAAAATTGAATCACGGAATATAGTAACGTGATATCAAGGTAGCAAATTGAATCACGGCATATATAGTAACGTGATATCTAAGGTAGAAAACGACATACAAACCTTGAACATTGAGGTGATATAAAATATGTCAAAGATATATCACGGAGTAACGGCGGTCTTTCGGGGTAGAAAATATGTCAAAGGTACAGTAAGATAATATCAAGGTAGAATAATTTATTTTGAAACAAACGGCGCGCCATACTTTTGTTCCAGTGGTTGGTACATTTGAATAACAAAAAGAATGTTTGTAAACAGATATCATCCCTATTAGTGTGAAGCGTTGCGTGACGGTCCCCTGCTAGACTTTTCTTCGTTGTGCTAGCACCTTTTTGCCATAGTTTTGCAAAACGAGCATTTTTGGGAAATTTTTGTCAAAGAAGCACTGCTAGCATAATCCGGCATATTTTGGTCACTTTCAGAGCACATAAAATTTGCTTACTGATGTGTGTTTGAAAGCTTGTAACTCCCAAACAATGCCTTATTTCAGGCAAGTTTTCATTTAGAGGAAGGCTGGGACTCACCGGAAGTTTAGCGTCGGCTAGACTCGCGCCTAGTCCACGCTCTCATGAGAATGAGAATTGAGAATTTAATGGCAAAATAAATAAAATGAAAAAAAAAAAAATGAAATGAAAGATCCCATCCGCCTAATCCACCTCAGACACTTATTGAGAATTATATAACGTAATGTCGACATTTAGAATTTTATTTTCAATAAACGTTTAAGTGTAAAAAAGAAAATCTAAAATCCCCACTCAAGATTGAACCTGTGACCTCAGCTAGGCTTAGGTTTACATCGCCAACTGTACCAGAGTGCCACCAAGCTTCTCGGGTTTTTTAGGCCTAAATTTAACTATACATTTGTATAAATTGCTAACTCCAACCTCAACTGAAAGCAAACCAATTACTCCGTTATATAAGTCTCAAAAAGGTGTCCGAGGTGGTTTAGGCGGATGGGATCTAATGGCGGATGAAGGCGACAACTTTAATACTAATTGAATAAGGAGAGACTGACAGTAGGCCAGCCGCCGCAACGTTTTTAAGAAGGAAATTAAAATAATTATTTCTTTTTCATGCCGTTTATTCAACACTACAGGCTTCAATGTGAAGGATTCTCAGTTCCTTGTCGGATACATCCAAGTAACTGGACTCAAGTTCTACAGGGATCTCTTCCCACATGAGAAGCGAGAAGACTGGTTCGATCAATTTAGCAGCATGGAGGATTACAAAGTGTATACTTGAATAAGATGGGGTTTAGAAGTTCTCGGCAGAGGGACAACAATCATTAGTAATCCGCTAGTTGTTGCAACTCCAGTTCAGTTTATGTTTAGGACTTCAGGAATGGACTCGCCAGGAACTGTATATTCTTAGTTTTTATGTTACCTTATTTACTTGATATCATGACGTGAAGTAGCGTCGAAACGTAGTCGATTTTTATGAATTTTGTTATGGATTTTAAGAATATTTTAGCGTTTAGCTTTGTCATAAAATTAAACACAAAATTGCATGAGAATTTCAAAATGTACTCAGATTTTTTTATCAAATGCAAATAATTTACGTAAAATGAGGAAGTTTAAGGTGGTGTTGCAGTAATATAATTTACGTAAAATGAGGAAGTTTAAGGTGGTGTTGCAGTATTATCACTTTTAGAAAAAAAATAGTCATTCTTGATAATTAACAACTATTCACCGAAGTGGAGGTGGGTAGTGGTGGATATTTACCGAGCCGCGAAGAATAGTTGTTTTAGTATGTACTAAAACAGTGAGATAATATAACGAAAATGATGCTTTTTAACTCATTTGTTCCTGTCAACGATTACAATTTTCGCGCGCACTTGCTATTCCGAGTTTCAGTAGCCAACCAGAGCGCGCCAACAATGCTATCCACTGTTTCAGTTTATACTAATGCAAAATATTAGAAATGATCGCCGAGATGGATAGCCATTAGCTTTCAAAGCGTCCCTGGCATATTGATTTTATAGATTTTCCATCTAATGTACTCGGAGGTTATATGCGCGATTAAAAAGGTGGGGTCAGTGCTGATTTTATTTTTCTTCTCATGGTGGGAATTTTAAAATCGCTTTTCTAAATACTCTGGTCACTAGGAAGAACGGTAATGTTACTATAAGCCAGTACCGGTCAGCGGTACTTTAGTTAAAGGCATGCTACGGTGGCCCGTTTTCATCCTCGTGCCCGTGTGCTCTCGCTGGTTTGTAATCACACAGTTATTAAAGCAATAATTACGTTACAAACCGTGTCATCGATCTACCATTCCTTTATTCGCTGGCGATCGATATCTACTGGAAACCAACACATACGGACTTCTATTTAGAATTCTAGGATTTGACTGAAACTTTACCTTACTTATTTAGCTTACTTATTCAGCAGACGGTGTAAGTTAGTGTTATTTTCATTGTCACTCAATTCTGGTTAGTTTAAGGATTGATTTATCAAAGACAACATATTTTTGCCATTTCCCTGAAAAAGGTTCGTACACCTTAAACGAGAGAATTTAACACTGTCCAGCGATGAGCAAGTTAATCGGTACTGTGCGTCTATCGTCGTTAGCCTCAGCTTCAGCCTTTATTCCTTGAGCCTAAAAAATCGAGACTTGTAAGTATATATATGGCCGGCACTCTTCCTTTGAAAACTATAATAACGGTAAAACCACAACGACAAACCAATAAAGACAGACGTGATGAACTTAATTAGTGACATTTACCTTATTTCTTACCAATCATTTTCTGTTGTTCTGTTGTATGTCATATTTCAAATCATTTATATGCAACGGTCATTTTATTTCTGTATTCATTTTTGTTTTCTAGCCCCCGTAGGTTTGTTTTGCAAACCGAAATATAGGGCATATATATTCAACTGTTTATTATTATTTTTATTTCACTTTTGTCTCTATCTTTTCTTCTTGACTTAAGGATCAGTTTGCCGTTTTTACCTTTACTCTTCTTTGAACTGGGATTTTTCGGTACCAGAATAATTAGAAGTTTATCACGTAGTTCTCTGTTATGTGCTTCTGGTATAATATACTGATTTGATTTGTTTACTAGTAGCACAACCGAGAGGCCTATTTTGGGGGTCAAAATAAATGTTTCAGAATGATCTTTCATCCCCCAAAAAAAAACATATATGGCGGAGAAATGACGGTATGACGTTTTGACCGGAAGTGTGTTAATGACGCGCGACGTTTTTTATAAGCGCTGTCTTCTCAAGGTGAATTTTTGGCTTGTATGAAACACTGTAAGGAGCTACAACTCAAACGGAATTTGTTCGATTTTCCTCAAATTTGGACAGTAGCTAGGTTAACACACAAAAAAAACTGGGGAATTTATAATTTCTGAAAATTTTTTCGCCCTTTTTCGAAAATGTTCTGTAACTTACTCTAAAATTGAACGTGAGAAAACGCAGAAAAGGTATTTTAGCCCTTCGGGTCCGGACCCCGAGAACATATCAATTTATCAAAATATAATAATCACTTTGAGTTGTAGCTTATAAAGATGATAAGACGCTCGCATTTTGACTTTGTAAAAAAAATTCGACAATTCATTCTGTTAGAAAATGATTGGTGTATTTAGAAAGCCAACTCTATAAGCTTTAACCCTATTCGGCCTGGTTGGGGGGGGGGGGGGGGGGCACAAAGTGCCCGCGCTAACTTTCAACATTCATAACTTCCTTGATATGTATACAAACGCCATCAAACTTCGTGACTTTTCCTAAAATTTATCTGGCGACAATTTCATATGACAATTTTTTGATCATGTGACTTGATGTTTCCATGGCGACAAGATTTTGACAGCCATGTTTTTTGAAAATTGCATATTTATACCTTTGAATGAAGAAAAACAATGTTTCTTGGTGTAACTTTTATATTTTTACCTCATTTAGCGTTTATTTATTGGTTTTGATTAATTTTGGGTGAATTTGGACGGTTTTTAAGAGGTTTTGAAAAAATTCAGAAATCCAAGATGGCGGATCCAAGATGGCGGCCGCATAACTAATTACCTAATAACTACGTCATATGACGTCATCGTTCCATTATGTGGACCGCAAAGGAGACAGTTTTGGACGTACTATGTACCCTCTAGGTTTCATTGTCATAGCCTTAATGTTCTTGAAGTTACGAAGGGGGGGCACAATGTGCCCCCCCCTCCCCCCCAGGCTCAGAAACTCAAAAAAAGCCCAGGCCGAATAGGGTTAATTTGATGTAGGGATTAAGGTATGTTAAGAGTAATCTTGAGACGCCAGTCAAGGGCTGTAACACTGGAGACATCCACGAAGGTATGCTCTCTTAAAAAATCAGAGCATGTTTAAGTAATGCTCCACATAAGAACTACGGCAAACTTCATTGTTCTGCAGCATTGGCTCTTTCCCACACAGAATACCTTTGATTTCAAGAATAGAGGAGGGGATGATGTTTCCCAATTATATTTCATTCTAAAAATAAAGAAAATCCATTTGCGTCAAATAAATTTTAGGAAATGTTCGTGCTTAACCAATCAGAATAGCAGAAGACAATAGCCAATAATTTTGCTTCTTTGATGAAGTTCCCCAAATACAATGCCTTTTAAAACTTGCATGTTGTGCGTTGGGTCTTACATTGCTTGAAACCTTAAAAATTAAAATTAGACAAAATGCACCTTGAACCCTATTCTTTTCGCGGTTTTTGAGTCTAGGCCAATGAGATCACTAGTTGTAACAATGAAAAAAGTTGACATTCCATCGTGCATGGCCGTTGGCGCTTTCCTTCTTATGCGGATCATTACGTAATCTGGACATTTACAGATACGAAGAAATTATGACGCATTATTTTTCTATCAATGAACTGCGGATAAACATAAGTGAAATCTGTGATCCTCGCAGTGTGCTCTTAACCTAAGAAGTTGAAAAACCAACCTGAAAAAAAATCAGGCTCCAACGGGATTTGAACCCATGAGGTTCGCAAGGTCATGGGTTCGAATCCCGTTCAAGCCTGAATTTTTTCCAGGTTGCTTTTTCAACTGCTTTTATAGATGAGAGCACACTGCGGGATCACAAATTTCGCTCATTATTTTTCTGATACACCAAATGGCAGCATTCTTGGTCTCGGTAACCCTTCGATCAGTTCAGTATAATTATTTACCTTATAACCCCATCAAGACGCCTGTCCAGAGTAATCAAATAATCGCAACTCATTCAATTTGTGCTTTTAATACCGACTTCTTCTTAGTGGACAGATGAACGAATTTATTACGTACATAAGATTACAGCGTTTTACAGTAGAGAACTGAACAACTGGTCAAAAAAAGGCATATTATGTAGCAATGACGACGTAAATTACACGCACACATCAACTTTTCGTCCTTCATCGGAAGCAAGGATATTTGACGTTTATGTGCATACTTCAACAACAAAGACTGCAAGTGAAATTCTTAATGCTAGCTGGCACCGCTATCATAATTCCATGAAAGGTTACCAGCCTCTCACGCGCTCTAACAAGATGCGAGAAAAACCAGTCATCGACAGATTTAAAGACGTTTTTGGGGTATCTTCAGAAACCTACGAGCAATGTTCGTAATTCTTTGGAAGACGTCTTGGTAAGTTAATCCTTAGTTATGTTACAAAGTTCTCAGCCAATCATAATGAAGTATTTTTTCAGTTGTATAAAGATTTCAAAGAAGAAACAACTGTTTGACTGATTACCACTTGCAGCTTCCCTGTCAGTTGGCCTGTTCGATCGACTAGATATTTCACTAACCGTAAAACTCCGAATACAAGTCCCCACCCCGTCGAAAATATTTTCCCACAAAAGCAAAAAAAATATATTGTTAATGAAAATAGAGATAAGTCCCCCAAATACGTGCATTTCAACCAAGAACAAGGTAAAAGTAAAAAATAAAAATAAAAATGATTCGGCTCTGTTAGCAGAAATCACTGCTTTTCTTTCTGTTGTGATTGTGCTGTTTCGAGTTATAACCGGTTCACATTTGTATTTGACATTTTTGAGGCACGAAATGTCATCCGATTAGAAGCCCAGCCCCTTTTTTGAAACGCCAGTTTACCTTCAATAAAACTCTACCCAAACCTAAAAAATCACACTCGTACCCAGTCGCTACGTATTTGATTTTTGGGCGAGAGGAGATTGGATACAAGTGAGTTCGGGGTTCCCTTCCCATAACACCCCATACACCTGCATCACGGTCAAACGTTCGAGTTTTTCGTTTTAGCTAGTGGCATTTTATTTAATATTAAATGGAAATATGGGCAAGGACGTTTTTTTAAAAAAAATAGTTGATGTCACTATCTTTTAATTTTCTCAAAATGATGAGCTTTTTTCCGTTGAAAACTGACCAAAACTCTTTGCGCCTGATCAAAATATGTTGACATATGGCGCCGACAATTCTGCAGTTCACAGTTTTTAAACGCTTAGAACTTTTTTAGTATACTTTCAAAACGTTTGGTAAATTGACAGTGTATTGTCAATATATTAAACTTTAAACAGTGAAAATGACAACCTTAACTTTTAAGTACTTTGCTTAACTTTTGCACATTTCTCTCGTTTGACCGCGGTTAAAAATACACTTCACTTCACTTGTATCCAATCTCCTGTCGCCGCCACTTGCCATGAAATAAAAAAAGCGACTGGGTACGAGTATGCCCGAAAATAAGCCCCGGAAAAACGGTTCTTTGCACGAAAATAAACCCACGGCTTATCTTCAGAATTTTACGGTATTTATGTAAGAATTAATTTATACAAATTACATGTTTCTAAGCAGAAATTATAAATAGCATAATTATTCATAACGATACAGTTTGCGGTCACCTAACCTGTGTTAATAATAACCGGTATTAATATTAACTATAAAAATAAGCTTGATTGATCACCATACGAACGTAGGAACGTCCAAGCGATTGACCGCAAAATTCTATGGGTTAAAACATTGTTCTGTTGACAGGAAATCCTAGCCTTTCATGATTAAAATATCGTCCAGTAGTTATCTTGACTTGGCACGAAAGTCTCGGTCTTTCATCGAGCTAATGAAACATTGTCCTTTGTAAGTTTTCTGTATGAATGAATGTCTGCATTGATTTTGCTATTTCATTTCACTGTTCACTTGATTGAACCGCTTAACGTTTACAGCGAATTCTCGCGAATCACGTATCTGCAATTTCATGTACAGCGTACACCCTCAAAAAGTTTGCTTGATCACCGGTGCTGGAAGGGCGACTTGCAACAGTTGGTTGGACATCGTTTAGTTCCAATCACTGCTTTTAGTTTTTAGCTTCCATGTTTTCCTTGAGAACCTCCACGTAATTCGACGGAAAGTAACCAATCTGAAATTGGGAAAAATGTCATCAAGATTAAATAGCGTTAATAGTCTTGGGTATAATAATTATTAAATAGTTTTGGCTAATAAGTCTTAAAGCGAATACTACAACTTTTAATACAGACATGTTTCGGGAGTTCAACTCCCATCATCAGTGTGATGGTACAGTAATTTACAAACATATCGATTTGAATTACAATGATAATTTCAAATTCAAATGTTTTAGTTGTTGGTTTAACGATGGATTTTCCCAACGGATGTGGAGGGCTTCTTTGATCTTTAGATTGATGCCCATGGCAGCTGTGTCAAGTATTTCAAAACATTCACTATTGCATAGCTCACGACATCCCTTTGAGCTCTCAAGGTGTTTGTACATATGCGATGTTTTATCCGTACTAAGGTGTTCACGTATCCGAGTGGAAAGGTGTCGTGTGGTTTTACCCGAATAGTTGGATGCACAGCCAACGCAAACAAATTATATACCACACCCGTACGGAACTCCTTAGGGATAGGATCTTTTGCGCTAAATAAACTGCTTATTTTAAGGATGTAAAGGCTATCTTAATGTTGAAATAATCATTACAATAGCGTTTGCGAATTTGTCTTAAAAGGGCTATGTCGCGAGGGTGGCGGGTGAGTACTGGGTACTAACAACTTGAAAAACGTCCGGTGGCTTTTTATCAAGTTGGCGGTCATTACTGTCGAATTCGCTGCAATCCGTTCCATCCCGTCGTATTGCGTGGAAGGATAGATCTCAAGTTTACAAATTAGTTAGAGTATTTACTTGGCTAGATTTTTGGTAAATTATTTCTGCGATTTGTTAGTCGTACCTTCGAAAAATTCGATGTCTTCCAGTAGTGGTGAAGTTGGGGAGGAATTTAAAAGCGAAATCGATCGTGTGTTTGTTTACCTCGCGTGGTTCGACACGAGTGCAAGCGCGATAAAACTTGCCGCGCTCCAGGAGGGAACAATAGAAATTTGACATGTGTGACAGGAACTCATTGCGCAGATTCACATTGCGACATAGCCCATTTAAGCGCCTTTGTGCTATTTTTAAGAATGGACCTACAAATGGTAGTTTAAAATAATATTCACGAGGCCTCCTCCCTCCCAATATTTGACTTATCTTTTTCATTGATCTTACAAAGATATTTCTTAACAACTCCCTCATTCAAATGATTAGGAAAACAATTTCTCTTTAAGATGTTAGTGAGGTTGACTATGTCCTCATGAAAACCAATCCAAGTATTGTTGATATTTAATTGTACACTCGGTTTACAAGGGTCTTCATTAGGCCTATTTTGTAAGAGAAATTAGTAAAGCTGAAAAAATTCATCAGAAGACCCGTGAACCGAGTGTACAATATCAACAATACTTGAAAGATAAGTACATTTTCTGAGCTGAATAGTAGGAATCAGGCAAGTGAACCAATCAGAACACGACGCAAGCACATGTAGCCTACACATCTCACCTGCCCGTCACATTCTCCTTTCCACCAATCACCTTCTTTGTTGAGAATAAGAATCCTAGAATTTCTCTGCGGAGAAACACAGACAATACGCTGAGTCCCCGGATACAAACCTCGGATGACATTTCGTGGCTCTGACCCTTGTGTCTTTGGATAATATATGGACGAAAGCTTGAAGCCTTTTACTGCCACATTCAAATCATGTGATTGTCACTTTTGTGCCTCAGTGTTGACCATTCAAACGAAAGCTACTGAGCAGCACTTTTCTGAAGCGCAGCGGTTTATTATGCTGTGCGAGGTGGCTCTAACTTTTGAGTCTGTAGATGAAATCCTAAAGTGTGACTATCCAAATAAAAGCTATTGAGCAGTACATTCCTGTGGTACTGTTTATTATGCTTTATAAAATGTTCAAGGAAACGCGCGCGCTATGATTGGTTAAACCAAGTTCATTATAACTGGATAAAGCACGCGCGTGACTAAGGTTCATTATAACCGTTTTTATTTTATAAAAGAAATATAAAAAACTTGTTCCTCGTGCATTGTTGAATTATATAAGCACTTGCGAATTTTTAAGAACACTCGAGAAGTGCGAGAAGCACGAGCCAAATTCTCTGCACTTGCCTCGTGTTCTTATAGAGCGTATGCACATGACGTCACGGCGGCCATATTGGTGTACCAAAACAATAGAACGGCGGCCATGTTGGTGTACCAAAACAATCCTGTGGGATTTGAACGCTTTTCTTATGTTAACACTTTCTTTTGTTCCAATAAATTTGCATAGCTGCTTGCCACGTGAGTGCATACGCTCTATAAATTCCCGCGTGCTTATATTAAAGGAATAAAAAACGCACCGAGTGCATTATTGAGTTATATAAGCACGCGGGAAAGCACGAAGGGGAAAGAATATGAAAATAAATTATATAATTATGAATATCTACCTGAATGGATATTTCCTTAGCGTTTCTTGCACTGTAGGGATACATGGCCTTGGCCCAGCCAACGCCTACAAGTAAATAAGCTAAAAATAAACATTTACTTAAAATAAGATTCAAGAACATAACAAGAAAATGTTCTCGTGCACGTTGAGTAAGGTGTTACTTTTAGAAAGACTTTACGCCGGCCACAAAAAATTAAGAAGATATAAAATAAAGCTTAAGAAAGCTTTGTCAACAAGTGGGTTAGTGTAAGACGTAAAAACAAACACACCATTCAATGAACACATCTCAACTAAACGTACAAAACAGGCCAAGAAGATTTGTAACGTTACATCTGTGGTGTCGATTATATTATTTGATCGACAGTTGCTGGACAACACAAATCAGGGTAATTCAGTGTTGAAATCTGTATAAATCTTACCACAACGATATCTTAAAATATCGAATATCAAATGCCATGTTACACTAATCACAGATACATTATTTACTCCTAGCTGCTAACATTACTTGCTACACTTATTACTTGATTAATCAAAACTATAACAAAATTCTCGAATGTGATTGGTTATCAGCAGGCCCGATTAGTTATGGTAATAGGACTGAGTAGAGTCCAATTCGGTCTGTAATCATACGAGTGATTAAACAAATCAGTAAACAAATCACTAAGGGTTTATTAGATTCAAAGTAAAGACTACCAGTGGCCTGACCTGTCATAAGCAACACTACCTTCCGTAAGCGACCGCCTTTCGACTGTATTTCTTGATTTCATCCTTTCAAATAATATATTGATCCTTTTAATGGAGTAGAAAGAAGGTACCTTTGCCTTTTTGTTCTTCGTGCACTCCAATCCGTAGTTTTGTGTCCAGTCCAGGAAAACTCACGCCCAATGTGTGCTCCTTGTAGTATTCAACCAGTTCCTGGAGTTACAAAACGAACAAACTGAATGCAAAGCAATTTTTGTAATTCAGTTTTTGAGGCAGGGTAGGGCTAGACTTCTAAGCTGACATTATTTTCGATCGTAACACAATCTAGCCATTGCTGATAGCACAATAAACAAAGCGCAATAGAAACAAACCAGCACACAAACAAGCAAAAAAAAAAGGTAGATGGCATGATATCATGGGACCCCAAATATCTCGTAATACCCTGGGCGATTTAAGGAGGCTCGTACCCATTTCTCAAGTCCACACCCTTTCAATTTTAATAGACCATATCTTTTGTTGTAGCGCATAAAAAGACAAGCCACTTTGCATGCAAACACACAATACACTGAACTTTATGGGAGTATAGGATTTGTTTACATCGGTGCTTCCATGGCAACGGAATGGTGATCCTCCGAAATTAACAAGTTGCGGAGTTTCTCTAGATCGAGGGAAATTTATGTAAAACCCGCTAGTGGACTAACTGATTTGACCATGGGCTTCAACTGGACAAAGTTTAAAAGAAATGTATGAGAGCGTTTTTGAAATTTTTGGGGATGAGGTTTTGGGGATTATAAATACAGTGAAAAACATACTATCGACATAATTGGCTAATATCTAAAGAAAACGATGCGCGATGGGAATGCAGTTTCATCTCATAGTAGTTTGACTCCATTTGAAATGGTGTGTAAAAAAGTGAGGGCCTTGCTTTGGCCGATTGCGAGAAAGAAGGATTTGATTAGCGTGTGTTCAGCTGATCTTGTTGCCATTTTTGTATGTAATTTGGTCTACGCCTACAAATGTGATGATAATTTGGAAACCGCGAGATAATTTTTTTTTTAAATGTGACAATCTCGAGATTAATCATCAACTTATATGGCCTGCAAGTTTCAAGGACATTGAAGACATGCAAGGCAATGAAATAGGGCCTCCAATGTACCAATTTTTTCCCGCAGATTTTGTGTTTACAAGTGAGCATCATCATTATTCACGAGTATTGTTTTCAAGTTTCATATGCACGTGCAAAACTTTAGCAAAAAATTTATTTGCATCGAACAGAACGCTCGATTGCTTTCCGAAGAATTTTCCGAAACATGCTAATACCTGGCTTGCGTTACGAATGTCAATGACAAGAGTACTGATGAAAACAACATCAGAAGCAGTGTTTCTACATTTCGTTTATAAATTGCCAAATTGGGATATGTTCTTGTCGTGCAATTTTAAAGAGACTCTCGGTATGGCTGCATTACAGCGTGATAACGCAACATCGAGTGGCTAATGTTATACTGAACAATTCTCAAGCCACCATTAGCATGTTACGGAAAATTCTTCGGAAAACAATCGAGCGTTCTGTTCGATGCAAATAAATTTTTTACTAAAATTTTGCACGTGCATATGAAACTTGAAAACAATACTCGTGAATAATGAGGACGCTCACTTGTAAACACAAAATCTGCGGGAAAAAAATTGATACATTGGAGGCCCTATTTTATTGCCTTGCATGTCTTCAATGTCCTTGAAACTTGCAGGCCATATAAGTTGATGATTAATCTCGAGATTGTCACATTTTAAAAAAAAATTATCTCGCGGTTTCCAAATTATCATCACATTTGTAGGCGTAGACCAAATTACCTACAAAAATGGCAACAAGAGCAGCTGAACACACGCTAATCAAATCCTTCTTTCTCGCAATCGGCCAAAGCAAGCCCCTCACTTTTTCACACACCATTTCGAATGGAGTCAAACTACTATATGAGATGAAACTGCATTCCCATCGCGCATCGTTTTCTTTAGATATTAGCCAATTATGTCGATAGTATGTTTTTCACTGTATTTATAATCCCCAAAACTTCATCCCCAAAAATTTCAAAAACGCTCTCATACATTTCTTTTAAACTTTGTCCAGTTGAAGCCCATGGTCAAATCAGTTAGTCCACTAGCGGGTTTTACATAAATTTCCCTCGATCTAGAGAAACTCCGCAACTTGTTAATTTCGCAGGATCATCATTCCGTTGCCATGGAAGCACCGATGTAAACAAATCCTATACTCCCATAAAGTTCAGTATATTGTGTGTTTGCATGCAAAGTGGCTTGTCTTTTTATGCGCTACAACAAAAGATATGGCCCATTAAAATTGAAAGGGTGTGGACTTGAGAAATGGGTACGAGCCTCCTTAAGTTTACGTGACCTTTCATCACTGTTATGATTCGATTTAGCGCCCGGGGCGCTTATTTACTTTTGGTAGCTCAAGGGGGGGGGGGGGGGGGGGTTAATTCCATTTTGACAAAAATATGCGATTGAAGAAGAACTTTAATTCACATGATCAGAACAACGGTAAACAATCGTTCTCAGTCAGAATATTGTACCTCAATGTCTTCAATGCCACTTTCTTCGATAAGACGGCTTTTTGGCATAGCATCTTCAAGGAGGGTGAGAGCGCTTATAACATAGGGGGCGCTTATTAACAAACCGACACTCAAGGGGGCGGGGGGGAGGCGCTTATTGGAAGGAGGACGTTAAATCAAACTTTCACTTTAGATGACGCATACCTCCACTGATCCAAAGGCTATCGCTTTTGTTAAGTAGAAAGCTCCATCTTCATATGGGATTTTTATGTGTTTTACGTTACTGCGAAATCTATCAAAAGAAATGGAACAGCGATTAACCGTTAATCAACATAAGTATGTACATTACAAAAAATATTGTACATTAAGGGATCGCTCTTTTGGTGCCTTAACAACAAGTTTGCTGCGGAAAAGAAAACAGTTAACAGAAGAAAAAACTCAACAGGCAATTTTCCTAAAAGAAATCGAATTTTATTTAAAAATCCAGCCAGGATGAACATTGAAAACAGTTGTACACATTGTTTTTTAAACCACTGAAAAATTACCAGCACCATAAGAAAGTGGTACTCTATAACGTTTGTTTGAATGTTCAAAATTTAGGATACGTTTACAGACTAAAAAGGCAGCACCTCGTCAATCTTGATTTACGTTAGGTCGATAGAAATCGATCTGTGTGAAAACCTTGTCTAAAATACTAAAAATTTGTCTTTGTTGCTATCAATAAAAAGCGCCTTCATTGAAAAGTCACTAATCAAGGATAGCTCATTGGTTCTTACTTGACGGATAAGGCGTATTCTCCAGATCTGTTAACACTCTCCCTTATTAGGAAAGTTACTAATCAAGGATAGTTCATTAGTTTTTACTTGACGGACAAGGCGTATTCTCCAGATCTGTTAACACTCTTCCTTATTTGGAAGTTTTTAATCAAGTATAGTTCATTGGTTTTTACTTGACGGACAAGGCGTATCCTTATTAGGAAAGTTACTAATCAAGGACAGTTCATTGGTTCTTACTTGACGGACAAGGCGTATTCTCCAGATCTGTTGACACTCTCTCTTATTAGGAAAGTACCGTCGCTTTTGCTATTCAACTCTTGTTCTGCCAGTGGTCTGTCTTTCCTTCCTGCGAACCTGTCACCAGAGTAAACATCAAACAAAGTTCAACCAGCTGATATAGAGCCTGTTTAGGGAGGATAATTCTAGTACTAGGATCATTCTAGAACTTGAATCATCCGAATGTGAAATGTTCTTTGACCAACAATGCAAACACTCATGCACTTTCTTGGACTACATGTAATCTGTGATTCTATTGCTAGCGAATAAAAAGTCAAGATGTCTCTCTCATTCATTTAAAAGGCACGAAAATGTCTTTGTCATTAGATTTCACTGTTGGAATTCTCTGCGCGTGCCTTACGCCGTATCACTGGGAGTTTTCCCATCCTTTATAAGGCGGTTGTGTCCGGTGAATTTATCATCTTTTATTTGGATGCTGGCTCATTTGAGCATCAGGGTTATTTTTTTTTCTCGCTCTCCTTCGCTTTAGCGTCGTCGGCTATCTCTATAATTTCACTGCCACTCTATGGCTTCTGCCAAAATTAGCCATGGAGTGCGTTTTAAATTAAGTAGCAATCCGTGTAAGAAGTAGGCAATTCTCTATTGTTCCGATGCATTTCGCTTTCCCCACATAAGAATGTTTAGATGTTCGTACTGAGAATACGTCAACCTATGGACAACATGGTTTTGAAATAAAATTTACTGAAACTTTATTTTAAAGCGATGTTTCTTTTGTGTTACAAGATTTCAGCCAACCGTTAGACTCCAAAACAATGGCCAAGAAATACTTCTGATTTTCCATGTTCCCCACATAGAATTTTTGTTGCATTAAAAATCAGAATAGTTTTCACTAAAAGGGAATCAATTAGTAAACTAAAGATAAATAAATACGCTGCCTGATGAAGTTATGGTCGATTTTTATGTTTTAGCCAATGAGGTGGACGGTTTCAACAATAACACAATTCACACCTTTCTGCATTCCGTGGATTTGGGCTGCCTTCTTCTTACACGGATTGTTACTTAATGTGAATTTATTACTATTCTCGACAATCTACCATCCTGCCACTAAAAACAAACAACAGCTATTTTACATGGCGCGTATTCCACAAAAATGTAACAATACGCTACTTCCGACGCTATCAGTTTATTCACGACCTCGCTCCATCCATTCAGACTCTGAATGAACGTGAACAGAGCGGCCAATAACAGTCAAAAGTACCAGTCAATTGACTTACCAGTTGAAAGTTTTTAATGAAACATTCAAATTTGACGGTGGAGGAGTTGAATGAATTCTAGGAAAGAGGGAAACACTTCTTTAGTAATTTATTTGACATGTAACGAGAATTTAAGAAAGGGCATATTGATGCAGCTAATAAGAGTATTGTTAATCGGTTCCATTTTAACCACTTTACACATACAATACAATAACTTTATTTAACGTGTATTTAACCCTTTCACTCCCAAGGGTTTTTGCATTTTTGAGCGATTTTCTGGATACACACGCCTCATGGGCTTTCATGACTGCATATTTGAAGTTACCATTGAAAGTGCTGCTGTTCTAAAACACTGAAGGCTCGAGTTTACTGGAAACGTCATTCTGACGTTGTGATTTTGCTTTGTTGAATTCCAATAAAGTCTTCAATATGGTGTTTCTGCGATTTTTGTTAAGTCCACAGCCATTTTTCATCTTTAGTAGCTGCCTGATGAGCATCATTAAGCTTGAAATTAGTTCAGAGTCCACTTTCTCAACGAAGCGAGTTAGGTGTTGTACTTCGTTTTACGAATTTGGCTCGTAGCTCGTTGAACTGGAAAAATGGCCGCCAGGAAACGAAGTAGCTTTGGGACTCGACTCTGGATGAATTTCTCGACGTGCCGCGGCATATTTTGGAAGTTGCGACCACAGGAGAACACAACAAGCGCGAAATTTCGGCGGTGGGTCGGAGTGGCTGTGGACTTAATATATATATGAAATGTGTGGAGGACGGAAGGAACGCTGTCAAAAAATCTCGTTATTTCCCAGCATGCAGTGCGGTGGTGATGTTGAAAATCGAGGCAAGGTGAACATGCACTAGAATAAGAAGCTGTAGCTCGTCCCGAGCAACGAATAAGAGCAAAAAAATTCACTGCTAAACTAGGACTAGGACTGAATTTTGCTGTAAATGTTGACGTTTTGGGTTTGCCACGATGATTTGAATAAAAAAAACTAAAGGCAAAAACGTGATTTTTGTTGTTTTTCTATGACGCTAAAAAAGGTAATTTTTGTTATTGTCCAAATTCAAACGCTGATATTCTGCGAAAATCGCTGGCTTTTTTGTGTTTATTGGGTATCTCAATTTGAAAGACTTTCTAGTCAATGCTCACAACTGCTAGTTAAGGCAATGTTCGCCAATTGAGAAAGTTGCAATTTTTTAAAGCAGTGGAGTGTTGTACGGCCGGTTTTGGCCGGTGTGGGAGCAACTGGGTTAACATGTATGTGTGTATTTAACATTGAATGACTGATGAGAACATGTGTCAACGAGAAAGACCGGGCAGAGAGCTGGAGAGCTGGCTGTGATTAGTCTCCAGGACACCGCGTCTTTTCTCACTCGAAAGAACTCTCGACGATTTCGGAGCTAGGAGACGCTTTTTTTCGTTGCCCCATAATTAAACTTATTTCTTGTAAACCTATTAGAATAATAACACAACAGAAATCTACACTTACTCTTCTCTTATCGTCGTTTCTTCATAGCGGGATATTGACTTTGATGACTGCAACGAAACAGAATAAAATATAACTACACTGGTTCTTTCACGTAAGCGAATAATTATGCTTACCGGTGGAGGTTCACTGTGAAGTGATCGTTAACCGACCAAGATACGTCTATTTTAAGGGGCTGTTTCACGCTATGCTTGTGCAAATCTTTCCATTGCTCGGCAAAATACGTTTAAGATACTAAAATAACAACTGCTACAAAATAAATCAAGCACAATTCTGCATTAAACGCTGCAAAAACAGTAGGGATGGCTTGATTGTTTGATGGCCGGTTGGATAAATTAATGCACTGTTAACTCGCGTAACATGTAGCATGAAGAAACTGAATTTCAAATTTATTCTTAAAAGGGCTTCGCTGTCTAATTCATTTTAAAAGTTGGCTATAAACAAAAGGAATCAATTTTTTAAAGCAGTGGTTTTGTAAAGAACCGTGATGCACATACCACGTGACTTTGAGGGAAATAACCAACCGCATTTGTCTTCTTCGAACGTCCCTGTCAAACAAGAAAAACACACTGTTTTATTCATAAATACTTACAATACTACTACGAACAACAATACTACTTACAATAACACATGGAAGATTACACTTTTAACCAAAATAAATAAATAAAAATATCACATAGTGATGCAATATAAAAAGGGGAAAAGAGAGAGACGAGAGAGCGACAGGGAAAACACACCTAAAATGCACATCTCCAATTCTACTACAGTTCAAGCTCTCGTACGCGACCAGCTTGAATAGGGATTTTGAAAACGTGGCTGTTACTAGGGCTCGGCGCTTACAAGAACTTTCAATTATCTTTGGGGGAGCAGGGATGGCGCAGTGGTAAGAGCGCTCCCCTCCCACCAATGTGGCTCGGGTTCGATTCCCGGAGGTGACGCCATATGTGGGTTGAGTTTGTTTAGTTCTCTTCCTTGCTCCGAAGGTTTTTCTCCGGGTACTCCGGGGTTTTCCTCCCTCCACAGAAACCAACATTTCTAAATTCTAATTCGACCTGAATTCGAGGGTCACAGGTTTGTCAGTCACATGACTGTTAAGTGTCACCCTCGTTAAACAAAGTCGATTTATTTATTTATTTATCTATTTAATTACAGTTTTACTGACAAAAACGGGTTTCGTTCAGGCAGTCACTTAAGGGAGCTGGTCACTAACAAACAACTGAAAATGAATTCGCAGTTGTGAGTTGTTGCGTTCGACGTTAGGAAAACGCTTTCTAATCTCGTCAAGCCAGGCTTTTTTGAGATTTCGGTCAACGTCAAATTAGCCTTCCCCACCTCTTCCCCGCACATTTTTCAGCGGCACCTCTCGCTTGGTTCCAGGCCTCGCTTTCGTTTTCGTACTCAGACACCACCCGGCACTGAACGCACTTTTAATCTGTGATTACCACTAGTATGCTTCTGGCTATGAAAAACGGGCGTTGGCTCAGGGGGGAGGGGGTCTTTCCCCTCCCTCCTGTCTAGCTTGTGCGCTCTAAAATAACAGAAATGCAGCGAGATCTAGTCGTTTTGCAGGCGTTTTCTGCAAATTGATGTACTTGGTTTTGGTTTAATGATAGTGTTCACATATCTGTGTCTGGATATTGTTTCAACAATATCATACAACCAGATTGTGGAATGCTTGAATTCACCTCTAGAAATGTAAATAAATAATAGTAATAGGACTGAGTGGAGTCCAATTCGGTCTGTAATCATACGAGTGATTAACAAAATCGGACGACCGCGAAGCGGGAGTCCGATTTGTTTAATCACGAGTATGATTACAGACCGAATTGGACAACGCGAAGTCCTGTTACCAATTTATCATAACTATAACAAAATTTGATGATAAAACGTTAAACGGTTACACGTTTTGGTGATTAAAACATAACAATTGAGTGTGTTTTTGACCGAGATGCACGCACGGAAAAGGGATAGCGCGCGCAAATGACGCGTACTGTCCAATTACATCGTCCAATTACAAGCATGACGCGTAAACTGTCCTATTAATGCTCTAATCGGACGGGCCTGCTGATAACCAATCAGATTCGAGAATTTTGTTACAGTTTTGATCAACAAGGATATTATTTTCTCAACTTACCTCCCACCACTCAGGATCAGTTTTATTGATCACTTCAATCTCATCTCCACTTACAAAGGTTAAATTAGGGCGGCCACCAGGAGCTAAGCCAGCAAAGCTGTGACATAAAACTCAACGTAAATACTAATCAACTTCAACATGCAATTTCGCATTACAATCTCAATAAAATGTTCAACAGATATGTGTTGAGAATAGAGAAACTAATCAACTAAGTATGCCAACTTCCCTCGGTTTACGCTCGAGCACTTATTTCATATTTCTCATTTCCGTTTTTCATCTCAAACAAGAGTTGCCAGTGAATCTGTTCATATTTTTATAACAATCGAGGAAAGTTCGAAGGCTTGCTACAATTTGTTCACCAAATACGAAGCATCGTCTCTTGGGCACCGTCAAGGAATTTGGATTCTTGTTAACTATCATGCTCGTTTTCCCAGGGCATAGGGTAATTTTTGTTCTTGGCCACATAAGCTCTTTTCTTCTTCTCCAGTCAAACCATGACTTGTTCGTTTAAAGTGGTTCTAACGTTTATGTCTGTGACTATTCAAATAACAGCGATCGTTTAAATGAAAGCTCTTTAGCAGTACTTTCGTATGGCACTACCTAGTTATTAGTATCTTGTAAAATGAAACTTGGCATTATTCTGAAATTCTGGTTTTGAGGGAAGTGCATGAGAGCACTCACAGGAGAGAAGGCCAGGTAATCATCAAAACGCTCATCAATTCTCACAACAAAGAACAGAAAACTGCATGTCAACCTCTTAGGAGAATTGCTCTTGGAACATGGGTGGGTCGAAACTAAAAACACTCAACGAACAAATAAATAAACATTTTAAACACAAAAAAACTTACTTTGACGTCGCTATATAAAGAGGAAGATTGCCTTTGGAAAAAAGAAAGAAAAACAGGATAAGGGAGGAAATGATAACAATGGAATCAAATACCAAAAAAAGTGTTGGGAATAATCAGCTTCTTGCCATAACGAAGTGGGCACAAAAAGGGGCCCAAAGCTTTCGTGGTTTTTACGTTTATTTGATTTTATTTTGGAATTGGCCAAGGGTGATTACTTTGGTCTTCTGGCGATGTTGCAGCTCTCGTAAGGTCTCACACCATTGGCTCGCCACCCTTCGAGAGAACAATGCGACAAACAATGGCTCCTAGCACTAAAACCAAAAGCAGACCGCAACACCTAAAACAATGGAGCTGCGACATTACCACTTGTTGAGTGTCGTAAAACCAAAACAAAAATAATCACTCTGGCCAATCACAAGAGACGCAGACAATCCAATGAACCAATCAGAACTCTAAGAAAATACACGTGCGAGTAAGTCATGCTTGGTGTTACTTCTGATTGGTTGAGGAAGTGGAGTGAGATTTTTTTTAGCAAATCACAAAAAGTTGCATTGCAAAACCACAGCAATCGCGAAATTAATCATTGTATACCTCGGCAATAACTATATGATATACCTGATTTCATTTTTGCTGGCGCCGAGATCTTTCTTTCTTTCCTGGCCATATCAGGACTCCGAGTCAGAGGGATGGGCGCTGAACTTTGTTTAGAAAAGGGATTTCTGGTGGGAACAAGAGGACGAAACGGCGAGGTACCGGAGAACTGAGTATGGAGTCCAGGACTTGCTCGACATGAGCTGCTTTTGTGTATGCAATCTTTGTGAGCCGTGGCATCACAGACTGCAAGATAAAGTAAACGACATAAATGAGAAAAATAAAGCAGAAACATACATTTGTATGTATCTGTTGAAATGCATACATTTTGATAACTGATCACGCAGACTGTAAGATAAAGAAAGCGAGAGGCTACGCGTCAGGTAGCCTATACTTGTGCCGGTCAAAATACAGGTGATTCCTAACTGGTATAGTCCCGAACATTGTGAATCGAAGGGGATTCTACGGCTGTTTGTTGACGAATTTGCCTCGACAGCACCAATTTGGCCATGATTTGTATGCGTAATGTACGTTACTCACGGGCAAACATTTAGGTAAAACAGCAACAGGCAAATAAAACCCAAATTAGTTTCGCTTCTTCTGCAAAACGACGCTGCTCACACCGAATCTCAAGTATCGTGCGCTCAAAATTTTCTCGCAGTGCATGCGTGTGTATTCTCGTACACATATCTAATGCGATGCACAAACTGAGACACGAAAACACGAAGAATAATAAAAAGAAAAACGGATAGCAAACCTTATCTCGTTGCCGTATCCGGCACGAGTAATAAAGATAAAATAAGGCAGCCCTAAATACATTTTTTATTGTATCCAGTCTGCTTTTATCAAGGACTTTTGACTGACGTCAACGGTATGGAAAAGTACACCTTGACAGCTCTCAATTAAATGGTTGCGATGTAGCAATTTGTTCACAGAATCAAAAATTAGAACCACCTTATACATTGTACAGTTGGTTGGTTTAGCGAACGGATTGGAAGCTACAAAAAAACTATTCTCTTTGATGACAATCGCCTTTCCGCATTCTGATAGGTCGATCAAATAAGCCTCTTTCCACTGACGGATGAAACAAATCGCGAACGCTGAGGGAAATTGTTTTTTTAAGGTCATACAAAATCGGTCCAGGCGTGCGTTTCTCAAAACTCCCGAAAACTATTTTTTAAATGTAGTTTCTAACGAAAAGCGTTACAGTTTTAAGCCCACAAATCAGCTAAAGTTGTGTAGTAAACGTAAGATTTTATTGCTTAGCTTTCAAAATCAACAAAAACCGAATCTTTATTGTAAACATTCTGCACGTAACACAGCTTTTCGGGTCCGAAAGGTTTTCGGGACTTTCGAGAAACGCCCGCCTGCTCCCGACTCACAGTTAAGGGTCGGTTATTTAAGCGAACTTCAGACGGTGTTTAACAATGGCCCATTTCACACTAGAAGACGGACAAATCGTCTGGACGGACAAGTCGTCCGACGCTTTGTCCGTGTAATGTGAATTCTAGACGGACAACTCACCTTGTGTTGGTCACCGTAAATTCATATCTGAACGAACAAACAGACGATTTTGAAAGCAAGGGGCCTGGCACTAACACGCTTGGTTACCTTGCTTTCTATCCACCATTTTGATTTTCCCATAAACCATCACTCCCTTTACTAGTTCCATTCCCCTTAACGAGTACTGGGACCGAGATACAACCATTTGATCGTCTGGTGTGAATTTAAGTCGGACTTTGGACGACTTATCCGTCTAGACGAACAAATCGTCCTCGAAAAATCGTCTTAATAGACGGCCAAATCGACGGACAAAATCAGACGACTTTTACGTCCAAAATTTTGTTCGTCCCGTTTTCTCACTAAGACGACTTGTCCGTCTGAGACGACTTGTCCGTCCAGACGATTTGTCCGTCTGTAGTGTGAAAACGGCCAATACCGCGGTATAAACCAATTGTAACAGTGCGAAATGTGGAGGACTATTTATTGTCTAAAAACGTGGTCCTAGGGAACTTAAGCATCCACGAAAGAAAATTCGAATTCGAGCCCTTTTAAACTTCATTGCAATTGCCCCAATTTGTTTATCTTGTCTCTTGTGACTCAACTTTATTTTCAGGAGCTAAGTTCGTAGGGTCGGCATTCTAATTCAATTAGAGAAAGGAAAATTAAACGTTATGTGTTTACGTTCTCCACAAAACATAATTACATAATCTGATCATTGGAAATGTGCCAAAATGTAAAACGCACGTGCAGAGGCATTATTTTCACTCATCAAACCAACTTTTTTTTGCCATTCTCGCTGCGGGTTGCTTAGCCCCACTACTTATTGAAATAACCGGCCCTTGCTCTTGAGAAGGGAAAGGAATGTACGTGAATTAAACTTACTTGCACACTTGTACCCTTGGTTAATTAAACCCCTAAAAAAGAAAAAAAAAAGAAATGCAGTGTGAGTCAAAGACAAACATGTAGGAGCATTCCAAGTACATGTAATGTTCAATTACGCGCCCTCCGCCTCATGTTCTTTGGTGAATACGATTCTCATGCAGTACCTTATTTTGTCTCCTCTAGCTTTCTTCCCTTAGATCTACTGTACTTTAAATCCTTTGCTATTCTAATGCATGATATATCTAACAGCTTAACACCTACTAACATATCTAACTTATTTGCTTCCCAGTCTAATATTCATTCATATAATACAAGATCATCTTCAAGAGGTAACTATTATGTTAAACACTCAAGGTTAGACAAACAAATGAAGTCTTTTTCGAGATATGGTGTAAAAATCTGGAATAGTTTACCGTGTGAAATGCGTCAAATGTCCAAAAATAATTTTTAAAATTAATATCCACGACACTTTACTCCGAATACTTTCAGAAGAAAATGATTATATTTATTTACCAGACTTAATTACAAAAATTTCCTGAAAACTCGGCTTTTTATATTTGCGATGTCTATGATTGTAAACTTAACTAAATTGAATTTATTTTTATTTATTTGTTTATTTATTTAACTACTCTTTTTCTCTAGTCTTTCTTGTGATCTATCTGTATATGTATTACATATGTGTAACCACTGCTCGCCTCGACTAGCTAAGTTGCTAACTGCAGGCAGTGGATATTGCTTTCTGTAAAATGTGATAATTAATAAACAGTTGAAACAGTTGAATTAGGAATTGATTAACTTATTCAAAGGCCAACTTACCACAAAAGGTTTTCACAAACTCTGCAGTACGTTGGAACGGTAAAAGTGTGGAGTTGAAATTCGTGATTTCCTGTTTAGAAAAATACAACACAGATAAATTTTATGTGCGTGTTTACGACGAGTAATAATTCACTGAGCTTACTGTGGCTGAAATGCAAACTTGTAAGTTACAGGAGTCCTCCCATATTGATGTTAAGCTTACACTTACTGACCCTGCAATATTCGCTTACTACATTCAACAACGCAGTCCAGTTCTCCAATAGGAGAGATGGACAGTGCTGGCGACGAGGATGATGATTATGAAGATGATGATGACGATGATTATGATCGAAAATGATGATAATGATGATGAGAAACAGGACCTTTTGTTAACTACGAATAATCCTTAAAAAAAATATTCAATAAGTTAAGTGAAATACATTAGCAATCAGCAGTTAATTAGAACTTGTATAAAATACCTTGGTCTATGTTCCTTAATGTAAGATTTTCCCTAAAAAAGGAAAACAAACTTACTAAAGAATTCATATTACAACAAACATTACGGAACTAGTTGGCAAGAATAAAAACAAGTTCTACATGTATTTGTCGCCAACTGTTGATCTCACATTCATGCAAGCCAACTTGAGTTTGCAAACACGAGTTTGCCAAATTAGTTTGTTGTTCGAAGCACCTTTTAAGTTTTACAATAAGTCAACAATGGTCAACAATGAGTTCAACTTTCTGGGATGAAAAAAAATTGTTTCTTCTTGGGACAAAAAATTGCATTTATTCGAGATAAATGTGTAGAATGATGATTAAGATTGATTACAAAAATTTTGTTTAAAACAAACGCCTTTTACACACCAATCACGCTTGATTTCAATATATTGCTCCTTGATGATTTATATCACATTATATTGATGATTTATATCATATTATATTATGGACGTTACTGATTTGATAAGATATTTTATGCAGTAAACTCAATAATTTGTTGTAAATACCTCAGGTAGTAATATAGATCAGTGTAATAAATTATCATACTTATGTGCAAATATAGTGAAATGTCTTTAGTTAGACACTGTTTTTTTTTCCTGCTTTTTTCTGCTTGTAATATTCTTAGTTTTCTTTTTGTAAGATGTATGCTAGATAAGCTTCCTAGCTACATGTATTTGCAGGACAATCAATATTGTCTCTATTTTAACTTTTGTCTCTCTATTGTTACTCATCCCCTTGCAAATTGAAACAATGGCTCTTCTGCACCAATCACATCAACATTTCCAAAATTTTCCATTCCCTGTACATGTACATGTATACTGGCAGATGGCTTGATATGTTATTAAATAATTAGTCAAGATTTTCTGTAACTACTGTATACTTACATGGCCATTGTAAGATCATTGACCCATTTGCTTTTCATATCAAGCGTTTTAGTTGACATATAGCAGGAATTACGGTCTTCTATAGAGCAAAAAACATCACATCCTTAGAAAACATCCGGATAACGACTGTGTTACAGCCCTGACATGGGCTCCTGAGGGGAAGAGAAGGAGAGGTCGGCCAAAAACAACCTGGCGGCGCACAGTAGAGAGAGAGAGGACAAAAGCAGGGTGGCAGTCCTGGTGTGAGGTGCGAACCGCCGCACAAGACAGGCTTCAGTGGAAAACCCATGTGCAGGCCCTGTGCGCCTCATTGGCGCAATAGGCCTAGATGATGAGATGATGATAGAGCAAAAAAATAAAGAAACATGATGTGTGACATTGCCTTGGTTTGTAAAAATTAATGACAACCATTGTTGTTGTGCATTGAAAGCTTAAAACATTGTTTTGCGTACTATGGGCAGCCAAACATGCAGGGCTAAATTTAATGGAAAAATATTAATATCCTGTCAGTTGCTGCCAGGATTCAAAACCCATCACCTTCTGTACACTGGCACAATGTACATGTATGAAGCAGACAAAGGATAAATTAAACTGTACTAGGTTATAAAAGTCATTTATGTACATTATTTCCATCATACCTTGTTCGCTTTTCATGTGCCAACTATAAGAAAACTGCAACAACAATAAATAATTCAAGCCATTATTGAAAGGCTTTAACTGGCCTTTTTAACACTTTTTTATTTAGTGTGACCATTCAAAATAAAAGTTTATGTGCAGTACTTTCCTGTGGTGCTGTTTATTATGCTGTACAAGGTGACAAAATTTTATTTTATTTTATTTTTCATTGATACTTTCGCAGGCAAAATGAAAATTGAGGTAATTTTTTTTTTTTGTTTTGATCTGCATCGCTTTGGGGTATCAAAGCATCATCTGAACTGATTTGTATGCAAAAGAATCTTCTAATTAATGTTCGAAGCTTTTTATTACAACTTTACACTTGATAACCTCTGTAACCTGGAGATCTGCAATTAAGGTACCAGTACATGACACATGCAAACACAAAAACTCACTTTATTCTTTATTGGATTTGTTGAAGGTACATCTTGAATCTCAAAATATTGAAGATATAAGGACTGCTTATGGTGGTATGTGTCACCCTGAAGTGAAATGATTACAAGAGCAAAATTAACAAAAACTGTAATCACACTGTTGTTACACTGTATTTGCATTCTGGAACAAGTGGCAAGAACTTGGCAAAGGAGAGAGAAAATGAGAGTTGTGATACATGGCATTAACTGGATAACATGTACATACAGTGGAAGGGCCGGAGAGGGAGTTCTTAATTCCCCACTTCTTATCCCCTTTACAACTGGGTTCCCCCCCCCCCCCCCCCCCTCCAAGTGCTGTCCAGCAAAATACAGTGAGATGTGGGGGCAGGGGATAGACCCTCCCACTAACCATCCCCTTTACTCTTGGGTTCCTGACATCAATGATCAACAATTTAATTAACCTTCAAACTAAACTAAAAATAGACTATCGCATTTAGTATATGCGAAGAAAAATATGAGAGAAAATAGAAGGAGATAATAATTATTCCTTTTTCAAAAAGGCCAAATTTACAGATGTTTGTATTATTGTTTGGCAACAGTTGCCACCCAGCAATTCAAACATCTGTACCAACTTTTTAATGCATTGCTTGAAACCCATTCAAACTTTGCATGTTAACTAAATTTAATTATTATGCTCTTTCTAGTTATGACATCTGTTAGTTTATTGGGTGAATTTTAACTTTCCAAGATGTAACAATGACATCAGCAAAGATTGCCCTAAGTAAATGCAGTGAAAAAGTGCAGCAGTACTGTTCACATGCTGTTAAGCTGCAATTCTTGAACTTACCTTTGTTTTGCAGATAATTACGGCTGTATCAAAGAGAAAAGCATGTCTGAAAGAGAAAGAAATAATCAGGGTTTTATACAACAAACATACATATAGAGCATGTGTGAGCATAATTCATTTTCCCTGAGAAAAACAGATCTTTCTTGTGTTGTTCCAGAAAATATCCATCCGCCCCACCCCCTCCTCTGTGGGAAAAGAAAAAAAAAAAGGGAGGAGGGGGTGGGGTGGAGGGAGGGATTCCTGTGATAGGATAGCATCCCACCCAGGGAAGTACATGTAGTTCTGTAATACTCCTACATGTACAAAAAAAGTTGGGTTAAAAAGCCAGTCAGTTGTGGAGAACTTTGGAGGAATTGACCCACACTGTACATATACATATATGTACCTTTTCTTTGGTGGCTGATCACTAACTTTTATAAGAAGTTCACCATCTTTGATAAGATGGCCAAAGTTGACTAACTGAATATCCTGAAATAACACAAACAAAACAAAATCAGCTGTGCAAGCTAAAAAGAGAAACTTATAATAAATAAATAAATAAAGTTATATAATAATTATAATTAAATGATATTAAGCATTTTTTAAGGAAATGGCAATAGTTTTGGTTGATATAATTATTATAATAGTGCACAGTCTACTGAAACACACTGTTTACCCCTTCGTTAATTCTCTCCCCAAAAAACTAGCAAAATCCCTTTAACTGATTGCCCCTTTAAGTCCTATGAGTGCCAATTGGCACATGGATGATGTCATAACTTGGCCAATATTTGGTAGATTTGTAAAAATTTTTGCCACCAAAGATCAAAAAATTGTAAAGATTTTGTATTTAAAAGCAAAAAATTGTGCCCCCTCCTATTTGTGATGTACATGTAGTTGACCACCCCTTTTCAGTGTAACCTTGGGAATTCTTTTTCTAAGTACATCCATAGTCTAAGACATCTGCCACATTGATCGATGCACTGAGAGCTGTAAAATAAGCTATAATAGTTTTGGGGTATACCTAACATTTAAAAATATTACAACATTATTTAACATTTTTATTTTTGTGTTTTGAACTCATTTCTATGAAAGCCATAACTTCCTTCATAAATACTGATATGATTTATAAATAGCTTTCAATAATACATGGGGGCATAGCTTAATACCACCTCCTGGTTAGCTCAGTTGATAGAGGTCTCGGGTTCGAACCCCGGCCGGACCAACACTCAGGGTCTTAAAATAACTGAGGATGAAGGTGCTGCCTTTGCTATGGTTAATCGGCAAATGGTTAGACCTTCACGTGGCTCGGATGACCACGTAGAAATGGCGGTCCTGTATCTCATGGGGACATAAAAGAACCACTGAGGACGTAACAAACCCTGGCTGTGACCACCCTCAGTGTTACTTGTTCATGGGTGGGGTGGGTCTGATTGATTGTGAAGCGCATTTGAATATGTATATAGAATTTGCACTATACAAATGCATCAATTTATTAATTTAATTTATATTTCTGTATCAATTGAAATTGTCATCTTACCACTTCACTGCTCAAGCTGTTAGCGAAGCATGAAAGGAAAGAAACACAGAAAATCATAAGCATGACAGTCTAAAGTAGCATACATGAAGCTTATAGTAAGTTTACATGTAATCCCTAGGCCTGTTGCAGATTATTTACTTAATTTAAAGTGCACCTAATAACCCCCCAATTTTTTTTGGGGGGGCTTATTATAATCAACTCTATGTACGTTGAAAAGTTGAATAGTTAAATATTTCTTGTTTTTAACGTCGCATTAGTGGAGTGGAGCACCTGTGGATTGTGTGATTTCACCTTGAGAAGCTTTCAAGCTATCGGGAGAGTGTTTCTTCACAATTTACAACATCTTGTATTCATTCACCTCTCTTGGACATCTTGGACAGATCTTAAGTTCTCATCATCACGTTTCAGTTGGTTGATAAACTTTGCCACATCCTTCAAAGAGATAAAGCAACAAAAGATGGCACTAGGACTGCATGTTCAACATGAAATTTGAAATGCCCAGTGCCCTTGTGTTTATTGAATGACTATAGTTTGCTGTAAGACATCTTGATTAAGGGATGAACATGTAGGTTCATGGTATTTGTGTTGTTATGAGATCGAAGAAACTGCATAATCCTTTTGGTTTGTTGGTGACCAATTTCTGTCTTTTTTTTAGTTCCTACTAATGGTAATTTTACAATTTTGCCAAAATCCCGGGGGGGGGGGGGGGGAGGAGGGGGGGAGGGGGTCACTTAGGAGAGCTTGACCAGAAAACACCAACCTGCACAGCTGCTAGAGCCTTTTCAAGACCCTTCTTGTCAGGATGTGTTGATTTTGTCTGCTTGTTAAGTTCCTAAAACAGAAAACAAAAATATTACAATTGGAATGAAAAGCAAAGCAAACAATTCATAAATCTCTGCATACCAACCAAATTGATTCAATTTTAATCCTTTGGCAACCAGTATTGTGCCCAAAATAAAGGAAATAAAATTAATAGAAAATAATATTATTATTGTTTTGCAAAATAACGAGTTAGCAAACAGTTGCACCTCACTTCTACTTACATGTAGTGGCAACAAGTGGAAAAAAGGATTACCTGTATTAACAGAGGGTACTTCAAAACCCGTTGAAATGGAACTACTAACAAAGATCTCAATGCAAACTTGCTGTTTGCTCTTCTCATGCAATCCTGTTGAGAAAAATTACAGTTGAAACAGTGACAATTGAATTTTAAATCACTACACTTTCAATTGGCTCTCTTCATATCTACATGTACATATACCAACTACACCAGGTAGTGGTTTCCATTACTACAGAATTCCTGGGGTAATCCTGTAATTCAAGGGAGGGGGGGGGGGGATTAGCAGCAACCCTGTACCATCCTTAAGATGATGTGCATTACCTTTGAAGCACATTTAAGAGTTCTTTAAATCAAAGTGTCCGCTGCTAGGTTACAAATTACTAAATAATGTGATGTTTGTGTGTAGTTGGGACCACATTCAAGATTCTTTTTACAATGTCCATGTATTAAGCAAAGTGTTTAACTATATTATTATGGAGGATCACCTTGTCAATCAACAGACAATGCAGGTTTTTGAGAAAGGAAACAAATCAACCAACATGAAAATAATGGGCTATTGTATTGAAAATCACCCCCCCCCCCCCCCTCCCGTGCACATTACGCCCTTCCCACCCTCCCCAGCTGAGGACTAGCCTTTCCTTCTTACACCTAAAGAATAACATTGAAAATAAATTGGCCCCTTAAGATTTCCATTAGAAATTAGATTTTGCCCCTCAAAAATTCAATAAAAAATACAATATTTATCTTTACCCCTGAAGATTTTGTAAGATGAGCATTTTCCCCTACAAAATTACAATTTAAAATACCAGTTCATCCCTAAATAATTTCATTAACAATATGGGTTTTTCTCATAAAGAATTCCACAGTTCGTGACCCTAAACCTTAAAAAATTCATCACTTTTATCCTTTACATGTACCACTAAAGCATTCTACCATTTTTTCACCATTACTTTGAAGAATTCTACTGTTCCTTAACATACAGTACGTTAAATCAAAATTACCGTGAAATCAAATTTGACCTGTAACATGTACACTGTACATGAGTGTACATCAGTTAAAATCATACCTCTAAAGCATCTCGGAACTTTGGATCTATTCTTGTAAGATGATCAATCTGCCAATGCAACAGTAGCAAGGATTAATTCAATTTGTCAAAGCTGTCCTCTTTAATAATATCTGAAGAATCACAGGGATCCCAACTATGAGATCTGCGGTGCCTGGCTCTTCAGCTCTATGCGAAAAGTATGTTTTTCTAGTCACCCAAAGACAAAAGATAGTAGACTGAGGCCCCCAGACATCTGACAGGACGCGGTGATGCCGATCCGCATAATTCTCTAATTTCCGCATCCTCTGCATCTTCAGAGCATTATCCGCATAAAACTGAAAAATTTGCCCAACTCGAACCTTTCTCATAAACATAAAAGCCGAAGAGATTTATTATTTTGAAGCAGTTTTTCTCTAAGCATCGACAAAAACATGCCGCTTTTTTCACGAGCGATTTTAAACCTCCAGGCGTTCCACGCATCTGTTGCCGATGAGCCTGGATACTAGTTTTGTGGTTAGCCTGGTTACTAAGGTTATCCAAGATGGCCGCTTGTTTGGCTTCTTTCGTTCGTCTTCGGTGTTTCTTCATTGCTACATGCAAAAACTTCAAAATGTCTGACAAAGATAGCAAGCACTGTTTTAATACAGGTATTTTGACGTTCGTGCATTACGTGTTCGATAATACATTGGAAAGGCCCAATTATCACTTTAAATTTCTGTATAATCAAGCATGTTTTCCGCATAATCGACGCATTTTCCCGCATGATATGCCCTCAAATTTCCACATATTTTTAATTTCATTTCCGCATCCTATCAGATGCCCTGTCTGTAACGGTAACTTCACAATGTCTACATGTATAAAGATACTGTACATTGTGCATATTTTACTGCGTATTATTGTAATGGAAAAATGTGAAGCAATGCTTCTCTGTAGACTGAACGACTGTAGTCCACTGACTATAACATAGTGACTTACATAATTTTGAGCCTCTGGCATTTTTGTACAATATTTTCCATATTTAAGTAGTTCATCTCTCTATAGAAAAAAATAATGATAACAAAATTTACCAAATGATAAGATAGACATACTTTGTTGGATTTTTCTTTTCCAACTTTTAAACCAGTTTTATTTTATTTTTATCAGATTAATATCATTATCATAATCTGAGAATAGGAAAAATAATGTAAATTATAAAATGGTTTGACAATTTTATCCAAAAAAAGTGTTTCAACTACCAAGTGTATGTTGTTGTTTAAATTTTTCTTTGGTTTAAAAATTAGAAAACCGGTTTGATTTTTGTTTTCCTTTGTCTCTGAATGATACTCTACTGTACATGTATATTGAACCTGAGACAAAGGAAAATAACAATTAAACTGGTTTGAAAATTTTCAAACCAAAGATGAATAATTATTATTTGAAACACGACATAATTTATATACATGTACATTATTACATAACAGTAATCTCAGAGTCCAGAGAGCAACAACTTTCTTATAGATTCAAGAAAAATCCACAATTTATGTAAAATACATACAAATTCTAGAAAAACAGGACTTATTTCCATTCCTCCATTGGCACACCCTTTTTCCAGCTTCTTAACAAACTTGGTGTGTGTTCTCAGCAATTCCTGTGCAATAGAAAAAGTGGTTCAGTGCAAAGAATTTCTCTGCTCCCATTCAGACTTCAATGGTCACAAGATTAGTATAGTGCAAAAGAGGGACGACGACGACGACGATGATGATGATGATGATGATGATGGAAGTGCTGATAATGATGATGACAGTAACGATATCAAGGGCTTGAGACTAAGACACTGATACACTGTGCAACACCACATACAATTACTAAGGTTGAGTTACATGTACCAGAACTCTAATAAATACAGAAGGAATTAATGTTTCTATGTATTGAGAGTAGCATACCTCTATATTGATAAAAATTCTAGCCTTGTCATCAGGTGATATTTGTAACTTTTTAATAAAATGCTGTAAGGGAAAAACAACATTAAATGATCAAGTTCCATAAATTAAAGTATTGATTAGTTGCTATAGCAAAAGTGGCAATGTCCAATAATTTACAAGTGGAATTTTAAGTTCTAAACTCAACTAAAAAGGCATGTCGAATGTCTGTAATACAGTACCAATTAAGTGATGATGTCACAAAACTAAATAATTTTTGCAAAATTGTGTGATTTGATGAGATATTCAGAAAGAGCATGATGAAAAATGTCACTTAACAAAAATCAAAAATCATCATCATGCAATTTTGGGGCAAGATTAGATATTAGCACTTCTATGAGCACTCTGATGACCCCATATGAAGCCATTAATTTTTGCCTCAGCTTCAAATGTTTGGAACTGAGGCAAAATTAGCTGAAGGGTAATAATTATTGTGTATGGAGTCATTCAGAGCATAAAATAAAAACTGCCAATATCTTGTCTTGGTGATAGGATGCTGATTTTTGGCAAGCGAGCATTTTTATTCAGGCTCTTTCCAAATATCTCATAAAATCCCATAATTTCACAATTTTTATTTTTGGTAAAATTTTTTTTTGGTAGGTACTCTTTTATTGTACAAATTGACTGTGTACACTGACTGCCAGGAATACAAATAATGTAATTACAGTGCATGCAAGACAATCACCCGTTAGATAAATGAATTTTAGCCTTTTGTACATCAGCAATCATTACACCAAACCACCAGAACCTGAAATATACATGTAGTTGCATGACACTGTACACTGTAAGAATGTGGTCCAGCCTCTTAACAGTAGTCTAACTTTTCTTTAACATGCCCATGTGCTGTGGGTTCAATTACCTCTTGAATCATATTAAGAGCATCAACGTAACTTTTCTCTGTCTCAAGAATCTCTGATACAACATACTTTCTCTTCTCTTCTATTGAGGTCTGTCGCTCAGGTTTCTAAAACATTGCAACAAAAATGAATAACTGGTGTAAAAAATATGAAAACTTCACATTTAATAACTTTTGCTTGCTATTATTAAAGACCTTGTGTATTTTTCATATTTGTCTTTTTAGAGTACCGTAAACACTGGTGTATAAGCCGCATTTGCAGATAAGCCACACCCCAAGTTTTGAAGCTCAAATTTTGGAAAAAAAAGTTTTTTTAAAATAAATTGGCTCCACAATTTAGACTTTTCTTCTATCCATCGAATCATCGTGCATTTAAAAAAACACTGTTTCAGCAGTTTTCAGTGCAGCCATGTTCATTTGCCCGCCGTTCGTTCACAAGCTTGGTAACTGTGCAAATTTCTCGAGCACATGTTTTTCGAGGCTCAAAAAGTCTGGTCAACTTATATAACTGGAAAGTTCGATAACCTTTTGTAGATGTTCCTGTAGATAGGCCGCACCCTCGATTTTGAGCAAATATTTTGGGCAAAAAAGTGTGGCTTATACACTGGTGTTTACGGTACATGTATACCTGTACAAGAACCATTGCAATTGGAAATCAGAACCCTGAAGTGCTAATTAAATTTAAATAAAGTAATTATTTAAATAAAGTGATTTTTTTGTTGTTGTTTTGAAGTCTGGGAATTAATTATTGGACAGATAAGCAAGAGTTTTGAAGTTGCTGTGCCTTCACAAATACATGTATTATACACTGTCCAAATTTTCATAGATTAATTTTTTCACTTTTAAATTAAGATAAAAAGGATCAAAATCTGTTCATTGTAACCTTACCGGAACTTTCTGATAAGAAACAAGGTCTTCGTAAATTTTTACTTCCTCCTCAATGGTTACTGCGTCATAGGGGTTTTCTTCATCAATTATATCACGATTCCTACAGGACAACAACATTCAAGGTATGCACAACTGACTCCTTAACCTTTAAGCCTTTTGATCAGCATCTAATTTCTCTTTACAATATCAATGCATACATGTAATGAATCAAACAAGTCTTAAGTCATGAGAATTAAGGACATGAACACCCAAGATGAATTATCTTCAGTTAACAACTTCTTCCCACCACTTCTATAAGAAACATGGGAAAAAGAAAGGAGAATTATTTTATATTTTGATAATGAGGACTTACAGGGTTAAGTCCACAACACACAACACTGTACACCATGGCACTTTTCATAGAGCTACATGAAACAGGGATCCAACACAATGTGACAGTTGTGTGGTCATTTAAGGCAACTATAAAATCCTCTGAAATGTAATAACTAAAAAAGTTGTCCTTTGGATGCGATCGTTTTGGACAGCGCAGTGCCATGGACCACAGACTCCATCAGTACCTGCTGAGCATGCCCAGAGTGCTCATTTTTGGTTGTCAAACAATCAGATTTGAAGGGAATAAACTACGAGTGTGCACAGGATGACTTCACTGAGCACTAGCCAGAGTCCATGGCACTGGCCAAAAGCATTGTGGCACTAGGGATGAGAATGCAGTACTGCATAGAATATTGTACATGTAACTTACAAAGCAAGATCTTCAAGGTTCGAATAAATATCCTCATCTTGAATGTCATGCCCAGAATCTTCAGGTGGAAAGGGGCTGTAAGAAACAAAAAACAATAATTATTCAAATATTCAGTCAACACTACAGGCTCTTGTACAACTAATCTATCTAGTTAGGTGCATGTACAACACCCGGGGAAGGAAGGGGGGGGGGGGGTACTCAACAACAAACCCTTACCCCTTTATTTATTGTTTTTGACAGAAAAGGTAACCTTTCGTATACCTAGTTGACTAGCCTGTGAATACAGCTGCCTCCCGTCACTCCCGGCCACTCGGTGCATTCGCGCGAGAGGGCATCTGCGATTTACTCTGAGAAATTCCATACTGATGACGTAAATCTGTCCTGAATCCAGACAGGAATGCTGATTGGTTAACTTGATAATTTTACATAATTATGCTTTAAATTATGCAGTGTTGTGACTCAAAATTACAACTTAACAAATTAGGCCGCCAGTTGTGAGGATTAATCATGCCTGTTGTTACAAAATGTTTGACTCTGTGTTCAATCTATTGTCCTATGTTTAATGTTTTGACGAACTACAAGCAAGTCAGTTTGAGGCTCTTTACAGTTTTATCTGCGGTGATGAGGTTTTTCTGTTTTTGTCAATTTACCGACCGGATATGGCAAGTCACTGATATTTCAAACGGCACCACTCGTGCACGTGTGGATTAATAAACATTTATAGGTGATACATTGGAAGAAGAATCCCGTAATTATCATCATCAGTCTGCTTTAAGTGGAAAGACTACCTTCAGATTGGTTGGACCGCAATGGGAAAAACGTCGTTTCTTTCGCCAATATTTTCATGGCAAAGATAGAATTAACAGAAATAATAAACCATTGCACTAAGAAATAAGCGCACAACAAAATATTATCCTTTGTAACACAATACAACCCTTTGTGCCTACATTCCCATGGGCAAATCAATCACAACCTTTGCTTAAACGCATACATACATGTACAAAGAACCTCCGGGCCTTATTTCATTCAAAAGGGGTAGATCTTCAAAAGACAAAGTCATACTGATCAGGGCTAAAGTGTAAACATCAAACCAACTAAAAACTGAGTGAACAAAGGTCAAAACAAACACGCCAAGTGCTAGTACATGTAGGATTTGTGATGGGCCTGTCAACACCTTTAATTTCATTTGCTTTCACATTACCTTATTACATGAAATTTTCGCGACACGTTAATTTCGCGATTTTGAGGTTCGCATATTTCGCGACACCTTAATTTCGCGATTTTGCGAGAATTTTGCATTTTGACTCACTTTAATTTCGCGTTTTTGAGTGAGACACACTTTATATCTTTGTCAATGTTATTTAACATGTCCTTGAATTTAATCAAACAACTTAATCAACAATGTCCAAATAAACAGAAACGCAAATGATTATGTAAACAGTAACAAGAAAGATGTTCTCACAGTGTATACAAGGCACGGTTTGTAGTTCATGCTTGAAGGACCAGAACATTATCACAGAATAGTTCAAAATGATTGTTATAAACGTGTGTAATGGTAATAAAGTCATTTTTTTAATTATTGACATAATGTGCGTCACTTAATTTTCGCGTCATGTTATTTTCGCGACATTTAATTTTCGCGTCACTTAAATTTCGCGATTTTTTTCAAATCGCGAAATTCGCGAAATTAACGTGTTGCGAAAATTTCATGTAATAAGGTATTATAAATAATTATTCAAGATTAGAGCAGTTTTCAATTGAGTGTAGTAAAACCAAAACCAAAGTAATTAAACAGTTGTGAACAATCCAATGAACCAATCAGACCTCGAAGCAATTACATGTCGGCGGCGCTAAGCATGGGAAAACATGTGCAAGTAAGTCACAATTGGTTTTGGTTTTACTTCTGATTGGTCGAGAAAGTGGCACGAGATTTTTTAGCCAATCACAAAGAGTAGCAATGAAAAACCAAAGCAATTGTGTATTAATTACTTTTGACACTTAATTGAAAACTGCTCTAACGCCAGGTGATTTACGTCATCAGACAGAGTGTGGAATTTCTCAAGTTAATTGAGACGCTCTCTATCGCGTGAATGCCCCTAGCCCGCAGGAGAAATGAGAGGCAGCTGTATTGGCAGGCTACTAGTTAGTTGACTTACAGTGTACATGTACATCCCTGATACATATCCCAGCTAATACATATTGTAATGACAAAAACAAAAAACAAAAGAAGCATTACTAATTTTTAGTCAGACATTTCAGCAAAGTTTGTCACTTCAGTTTAACATAAAATTACTTTAATAGATGAATTGGCTGCTATATGCGACCTACATGTAAACCGCAGTTTTCCCTACCCTTTTTTAATACCTTGTATATACCCTTTTTATAATTTTATACTTTCGGCCTAAAAAAGGTACCCCTTTCAAGCAGAGCATCCCTGTGGGGTCAGTCTACTGTACATGTCATCCTTTCAATTCCGGTGCCCTAAGCGCACAAATGATGGGACTTGTTGACTGACTGGTCTTTCATTGATACATTTTTTGTATCTGGTCGTAGGATTGGAACAAAAATATTAAGTTCCACTAACACTGGCGTACACATGAAGGAACAAACACAATATTTTGAGAAAAACCTTCCCCAGAAGGCCTCTCAATTTAAACTTAAGTATAATTAATTGAGGGACAAGTTGTAGAGATCAATTTTTGGTCCAACGTATGTATTGACTTCAGAAAGTCCTGGGGGCACTCCTCTATAAAAAAAATGACAGGGGTGCTTGTTGTACCTTTTAGAGGTCAAAATTTGTAGATTGGTGCCACTACTAAGGGTACTAAAATCTAAAATGACCACTGTTATAAATATTGAAGTACCTTTTAGGATATTGAGCCGAAAAAATGACAGAAAATATTGCTGATATAAATGTAATTATAATGGGCATGGCTCAAAATAATTTTTACCCCTAAGAGGCTCCAATTCTAAAACAACACAACAAATCACGCCCATCAAACGAGATTCTGGTACCTTTTAGGGTGTTTTTCGAAAATTTCTGACGAGCATCCCCATCATTTTTACATGTGACCCCCCCCCCCCCCCCCCCCCCCCCCCCCGGGCAGAAAGGGTCTTGTCTCCGCAAAGAATAGCTGGTCACCTTATCATAATAATTATTATGACTTTTATACATGTAACTATATGTTTCAGTGACAACTTACTCAAATCCTGCTGAAATGGCATACTGTGTATGTGAAAGGACTGAAAGGGTTCTTATCACCTATGAAACAACAAGATTGACAATCATAAACTTGGCTGTTGCCTGTTAAAGAGAAAGGAACCCACAAAGTCAAATGCTGGAAACCAGCAATGGCGATGTTGAACGATTGACATCATAGACAAATCATCTGACATTGTCAAATATCGGAGAAATGTGCTTGAATTTTCACCAGTAACTAATTTTGCCATGACAAGTGTATAAAAGCGCCTAGTGTGTCACGGCTTTGTGGTTTTTATTTGTGCAATCCTTAATCTTAGTATATACATTGTGTATTATTTTCACGTTTCTTTTATTAAACTCTGTCCATCAAACCATTTCTCTCCCTCTTGTTTTATCATTTTTGTTGTTTTTAATGTAGACTTAACACTAGTTACCTAGAACTTTGTAATAAATTGATAAAGCCTACAAGTCAAGACCACAAGATAGAATGGGATTTTTATGCATAAAATCACCAATAAAAATCAACAATAGGGAGTTTGGTTAAGGTGGCTGAACACAGTTTGCACGCGTTGTTCAACTTCAGCTGCTTACGTGAGTCAGCATGTGCAGAGTTTTGAGAAAAACAAACTGACGTGGCACCTATTCAGCAATCATTTTATTTTGCTGAGCGTGGATCGCGAAAGTGTTGTTTTTCGTCTTAAAATCGAACAATTTGTTATTCGTAAAAATGTTTGTTGAATCAATAGATAATTTATAGGACCATTGAAGAAATACACTGCCTTTTTGGTCGTTTTTGTGTTTGGATCGAGAACCTAGTCAAATGCAATGCATGCGCAGTTGACCAAAAATTGTGACTGGATATTTTAGCGATTTTCCTCTGAAATGTGTTGATTTCTACGGAACCACTCATTAGAATTTCACGAAATTTAGCACAATAATAGTTCCGAATATGCCGAACTCACCTGCCACCAGAAATTTGAAATCTAACAGAGGAGATTTTTACAAAATGCAAACATATCAAACCACAAATTAACGTGCGAATATTTTTACGAGTTTACTGGAGACAAATGATGGACAAAATCTAACGACTAGATTTTCTGAAAATAAACGAAACCAAATATTGCAGGCTGATTTACAATCCGTGTTGCCATGGCAACACCCTTAAAGCTCAACAAAAATATCAAAATATATAACTTGTTGCTTAATCGTATGCCTCACCAATTTTGGGTGCCCAGACGTTAGTAGTTTTAAAATGACAATGAATGATGCATAGGTACAGTGAAACTGTGTTCAGCCACCTTAAGCAACCATCATAACAACGCCAAGGATTCGTTCTACTTTAAACTACTCTGCAGTTGTTCCAATTTGTTTAGTTTGTCTAACATGACTGGGTTGTCCAGGAACTTTATTTATAGGGCCAGCTTTTAAGTTCAAATAGAGACAGGAGAATTAACCATCTGATTCATGTTCTCCATTAAAACTTATAATTTGATCATTTGAATTTTCTGTTTTGCAGTACATGTAAACAGGAAATGTATAAAAATTGTAAAACGCATGTGCAGAGGCATTGTTTTTACTCATTAAACTAGCAGTAATCGGAGACAATGGAGACTCGTTCGAAGGAACTTCCGTCGGAAATGATGCCCCTGAAAAATACCAATAGGGGCGGCCATTTGGAAGACCGGCCACCAAAAAATCTCAAATTTTACTGCACATAAACCACAGGAGAACCAACACAAAATTAATTGCGTTCTTTGGACGCGATTATTGTTTTGTGCCATTCCCAGCTGCCTATGCCATCGTGGTTGCTTAAGCTCCCCAATGCTTTTATCTCCCCACACTGTCAAATAAAGGAATGCTCCGAAGACAATATGATTCCTGTCTGTTTTTTCCCTCCTTTAAAAAAAGGAGGCAAACGTCTTTAGTACTTTTGCCTTTTTTTAAACGTGCCCGCATGCCCGCACTGCCAACTGGAATCTAAGATGGCTATTTACAATACTACCTTGTGGTCTTGGCTTTGAGCTTTCATTTGACAATGTTAATAGCTCTATAATGACCTACATGTATTAAAGAGAACTGCTGGTCCTGATTAACACAACACTTACCCACTGGATAGTGATTTATGTGTTGGATAGAGCTATTCAGGCTTTGAACAACTATGGCCTGGGCATTAAAAGCTATCAAGAGGTTTTTAAATGTATGAAACAGTGAAGACTGGATTTGGTTAGAGTTAGCAAGTCATGTACAAGTTATTGGGGATTTCATCTTAATAAAGTGTTCTGATTAGAACTGCAGTTTAATAGAATGTGTGCATGTATGTTTTGAAAACAAGGATTTGTTATTCTTATTCCATAGATAATGTGAGTATTTCATCAGTGTTTCAAGATTATTTTAAATACAAGTACATAAACAAAACACACTCAGGAGTCTTGGGAAAAAAGAAACCATAAATTCAAAATCAAGCATGTACATCTGACATTCAGCAGTATAAATATGCATCTTCTTGTTTATATATCCGATTCACTGTTCCTTAAATAAACAAAGATAACTATCCTTCACCATTACCTACCACAATATTTAATAACATGATACAATAACATTAAGTTTTACAAATACATGTAATGTGATGTTTTTCCTTTAATATCATGTTTCATATGTTTGGAATATTTTTTGAAATAGTATTTAGCTTAAATCGATGTCTACAGTGCAATGGAAAACAGCGAGGCTAAAAACATGCACTGGTTGTAAGTTGCACGAAAACTAAGCTTATGATGTCCCGTTGCGGCAGAACGAACAACCCCCCTTGAATATTAAAACATTTGGAGTATGCTTCATATTTCATTAATAATAAACTCATGTTTTTTTCCTCGGCCATTGTGTACCGGTACAGCCACAGTCGTGGTTCGACTCGTAATTGTATTGTTAAATGTAGACATCATGTTAATAAACGATTAATAAGCTGTTCACTATACGCAAGACATTTTAAAATCAGAAAGTCAAGTAGTCGAGCTGAACCTTACCTTAGCAAAATCAGACACGTCGAAAAGCTCGCTTGCATCGAATAATGCTTCTGCCGTTAGGCCAAATTCTCGCGTACAAGACGCGAGAAAATTTCGAATATTCTTCATGCAATAAAACTGTTAGGATGGAAAAGGAATTAGATTATTATAATACTGAAACTAATTATAAAGGTGTAGCTTGTCAAAATCAACAAACATCAACTTCGGTTTTCAGCTGCAGCGACAAAACAACTGCGTATCTGGACATTAATTAAATCATGTCCAAGAATGTTCAGTCTACGCCTTATCTCCACAAAACCTGTGAAGGATAAACGACCCACAGAAGAAGCAAAACTATACTACAAACCGGAGACATTTGAGGTTTCATGTTGATGTCTGGTACAGAATTAGGACGCAAACGATTAGCCACTTGACACAACAACACGCCATCTCGAAGAGCTTGTGCGAGATCGAAGACGGTTGCATTCGGGTATGAAGCTCTGTGAAAGTCCGGTAAAACTCCTATACTGTTCAGCCAAGTCCGAGCCATTTGCCATTCTTCTTGGCCGGAAGGAACCCGATGGCGGCGACGACCCGCCATCTTGATTTAGAAATGACAAGACTATACTTACAAGGTCGGTCAGCCCTCAGCTGTGTAGACCATAATAGTCTACCTGCTACATGAACTTCCTTACATCCAACCGGAAATGATTATGCTGAAGCCCAAACAAATCAGCGCACGTCATTACCAGAAATTCCGTTGTCAGAAATGCAAACTGACGCAAAAGGCATTAAACGCTTAATATTGGCGCGTCCCACGTTTGCTGTTCCGAATTATCCATGAAAAGGCTTATTGATCCGTGATAATTTTTTAGATGAAAACATTATAGAAATTGCACCGGTTTTCAGTATAGTTTTATTTTGTACGAAACGTTCGCTGGAACTCTTTGGGAATCTCTTGGTGCTGCTCATGTTGCGATCACCTAATGACGTAAAACACACGATTCAAGAGACTCAAACAATACCCCACACCACAACACAATATCTCGAAGCCTTCTGGCGAGGTGTCCAGCAAGACGCGAGTTGCCTGTTTTGTGCGGCCCAAGGCTATAAGGTCCCGTTCATTGATTTATCATGATAAACTTTTGTACCCGAAGATGAATAAGTTTGCGGATACAACGGTAGTACTACTTTTACATTTAGGGATAAATTTAGGAAACTGATGATTGGGAGCTCATAATGTAGATATTGAAAATAAATAGAAGGTTTTAAATAATCCGTTCTGATTGCTTTTTCAACTGCTTAAGTTGAGAGCACACTGCGAGGTTCACAAAATAGTGTTTCACGCAGTCGTAGTCCTGAGTGCCAGGTCTAATACATGCAAAAATTGTATATGTATAAATAAAAAAGCAGGAAAAAAAGTGTTCTACGGAACCGTCGAAGTTTTAGGGCCAAAATGAGAATGAACTCAAACAACAATTGCGTGGGATTTAGTGTAAATCGTCCGCCTTTTTAAGAAGTATTCTACAACATTCTCTTGTCACGTTACATGTATTGCACTTAAAAGTGTGGTTTTAAAGGAGCATCCGATTGGGCAAATATCACGGAATAAGTTGAAGAATAGTCTTAGCACTGCAATTGCGGATGATTTTGGATCATTGCATTGTAATATCTTATAACGCTTACGGTAAGGCTTCATAGATATTCAGTGTGTAAGCTCTATATAACAAATGAGTTATGATTCTTTACATGCATGTAATTTTAGTCCTGGAGACGTCACTTAAGTCTCCCACGCAGCCGCTTGACAATCCAAATAACTTCTGGAGAGACTAACGTCACTAAAGCTTGAGAAGAATAAACATCACAACTTGGCATGTTTCGAATTATGATTCTATATATGTTTGCAAGGCTATATTTAGGCTGACTATCCTCTTTGTTTTCCGATAATGTGCAGATGAGAAGACTGAACAACTCATAATTACTTCAAGGCGTTTTCCCACTCCAATCTGTCTATACTCTGAACTTCCTTGCATAAGTTATTTTGTTTATCCGTAAAAACAAGTAATATATAACCAAGAAAGAGTGCGATTTTTCTTGTGTTATTTTCGATTATTTTTCCTTGCAGGTTGATTTTATCCTTTAGAGGAAATATGCATGGATATTCGTCTATGGACAAAAATATCTGTTCCGAGACTAAACAGTTACGTTCACCTCTTCAAGAGCGATGCTCGAGGAATTGAAACTGTCAGCTTCCAGGAACAGATGTGTCCAAGGACAAATATCCGTGCGTATATTCGTTATTGCTTTGTCGTAATTGTCCTTGTCTATTACAAAAGCAAAAAATCTCAGTTCCCTTTTGATTTTTTTTAATAATGTCCTTCAGATCCCAGATAGTGAAGCGGCTGATAAATGGAAGGATAATAGCCGCGGCTGATACATGGTCGAAAAAATGAACAACTGGCCGAGAAGCTTGGACGACAACTCGAAATTTTGACTGGATCAACGATCTTTCAGATGCCAGAAAGAAGTTTACGTTTATATGCTTTGTATTCCATTCGATTAATTTTCCAAACGCACCACGATCAGGGTAGCGCATCCGCAGCTCTATTGTTAAGGCGTTGCGGCTGCTTCTGCATTGAGAGCTACAGGAGCCATTGTTTCTGAGTGTTTGTTGTGTTATTCTTTCGAAGAGTATCGAACCGATGGTGTCAATGTAAATGGTGTGAGACCTTACGAGAGCTGTTACATCGCCCACTATATCGACATAACATTATATGCTAATTTTTGTTTTGTTTTCTAGCTGGCACAACATTTTCCACTACATTTTTCTTGTAAGGAAGTATTTTTCGTTTGTCTCACGATGTAGTCACTTCCGATGTGGATCGCGACGTTTCGACTGCATACTGCTAGTCTTCTTCAGGCGATGGGGTCGACTGGTTACGCGTCACCTTATGAAGCACGATGCTCTGTTGTGATTGGTTGGTTTTCAACAGCTGTGACTGGCGCATTTTTGATCCTCGTTGTTTCGGCGAATTGTTCCCTCGGCGGTCCGTAGTCGTACGGCTCTCCTGTTGTTGTGTTTCTTGATCGTGGGCATCCATGCTTCTGGAATTTCTATTCCACTGTCCCTGTTGATGTTGTTAGGGTTAAGTCTTATGTGGATCGCCTCTTTGACCCTGCGTGTGTACCAATGAGGATCACGATCAATAAACTTTACTTCATTCCAAAGCGGGTGGTGTCCGGTGTTGTTAGCGTGCTCTGAAACGGCGGAGGTCTGGATACGGGCGAATCGGATGTCTCGGTCATGCTCTTTTATTCTGTCTTGCATAGGTCTTCCAGTCTCGCCGATATAAAAATTCGATATAATATTCAAATCGGACAAGAGATACCCGCTGATTTTGTACCACGTGATGTGTTTTATCCAATAAGATGACGAGAAAATTGATCGGTGATTGTAATATAAGGAATGTTTACCGTTTACACGGGAAAACAGGCTGGTCCACGGTTTGTGTTAATGGTAAGCAAAATTCTTGCAAGGAAAATTCCGTTTGAGATTGACGTGTACCATTTACCATTAACACCAGAAACGAGCTGAGTAACCACACTTACGCATCAAAACTGGCGCAGGGCCTACACACATTTCCGTTCGGAAATTCCGGTTGGGAATTTTGGACTACCTTTGAAGAAATCCCGTTTACTCCGGAATTTGCCATTTGGGAAGACCAAATTAGCCTTTCCATTTACATTCCAACCGGTGTCACTTACAATCTTACTATAGCCACACGTGGATGGCGGCACACACATTTTTAATGGACAATATTGTATTGTTAGTAAAAGAGTTGATAAACAATTCTCAAATTCATGAATAATTCATCAAGTTTGAACAAACAAAACCCTAACCGTGACGGTGGTTTGGAAACCCGATCTTAATTGCCTCGTTTTTTCAACCCATTTCTCGGCGTTTGGAAATCCCGATGAATCACTCTTTGTCGTGTTTAATATATTAAATCCATGTTCCAGCTTCACATAGAGTTTTATGTGTAATGTTGTCATTACAAAGGTTTTAATAATGTTTCATATCCACTTGAAACAGTAGAGACTTTATTACCCTGAAAAGCGCGGGAGTAGATAATAATCGCTGGTTCTGGTGCAATCCTCGGCCACGTTAATTTTAACGTAAAAATCATTGATTTTTTCTCTTCAATCCAGCACAACATTCTCAACTTCCTTCCCCTCATTTCTCACGTAACATCATCCCCCAAAAGTCCACACGTTTCACCTCTAACTTTTTCCCATGATTTCCTACACAACTTCCAGTCTCTCACATCCCCTCAATCCTCCACGTTTCACATCCCCTCAATTCTCCACAAACATTTCCAACGTTTCACTTCTCTATTGTTCCCCTCAATTCCCCACAATTTCACCAATTGCAACATGTTTCACCAATTGCTACATGTTGAACATGTTTTTAATCAATTCGAATACGTTTGAATTAAGGTGGCCTCGGATCCCACCAGAACCAGCGATTATTATCTACTATTAGGGTGAAAAATCTATTTCAGAAAGCGAAGCTAGAAATCTATTCCTGAAAGAAAAATGTCTGATTCCGAAGAAGAAGAAATCGATTTCATTCCTGAACTCGTTCAGGAAACCCACACAACATGCCATACTCCCAAAAATCCCCGACTGGAACATTTCAAAGATATCATCCGAAAAAATCAGGGGAAAAATCAAATTCCACTCAAAGATCTCGAGTTTTATCAAGCACAAATTCTCTCCCAGATTCCCCGTGGTGAACTCACAAGAAAAAAAGTCAGGGATTTCGCCAAAGCTGCTAAATGGGGAAAGAAAGCAAATGATCACGCTCATGAAATCTTCAACCACATAACAGGTCACGACGGAAATGATTATGAACATCTGGAGAAGTTCCTCATCGACGATTTCAAATATTTTTCCCTAGCATATGACGATCTTCATCTCAACAGGAAAAAGTTTCTCAATTGCCACCAAGTTCTTTTCGCCCTGTTGCAGAAGAACGGTTTCAATCCCAATGAAGATGATTTCAAACTGCTCAAACTTTCATCCAGACGGGCGGAACAAGAAAAAATAATCCAAACCATTTTCAAAAAATGTAATTGGAATTAAAATGGATCCATTTGAAAAAATAATTTACAATGAAGACGAGCAAAGCGAAGCGAGCGAAGCGAGCCTCAGTGCGAGCGAAGCGAGTGACCATGACGATTGTTTCACATGCTCAGAGGAAGACGAGCAAAGCGAAGCGAGTGACCATGACGATTGTTTCACATGCTCAGAGGAAGAAACAAGAAGCGTGAATGAGACTCCGACAACATCGGATGATGAATTTATTGTGTCTGACTCGGAGATGGCGGAAGCTGAGCGAAGCGACGAAATCGAAGACTCAATTGAACTCCTTTTTGAATCTTTTGTCAATCTCCAGGAGGAACACAAGATTCTCAAAAAGGAACTCCAAAAGCAAAGCGGTCTTCTCTGGGAAATCCACCGGGAAATGAACGAAAGCCAAGCGAAGCAAAACGGGTCAAGCGAAGCGAAACGAAAGCGATGCTAAGCGGTGTTTTGAAATAACAGACTGTGAATATTAATGTAAAACATTCATATTCTGACATTGCCCAGCTGCCCGGTTATTGACATATGGCGGCCAATCAAAATCGGGTTTTTCGGGGAATCAATTTTGTGGCTAATGCGTTAACAAAAGAGAACAATGGCAAGTGGATTTTGCATCGTCCACCATTTGATTGGTTGAGGGAAATTAGCCAGTTTTTCGGGGAATCAATTGTATGAATATGAATGACAAACATTCATATTCTGGCGACAGGCGGCATTCTCGGAAAGACGAATAAATTTTCTCAGAATAACCTGTCACTCCAAACCAATCAGAAATTGGCTTACGCCGAAATCCACTATCAACAAAATCACAAATTGGCTTGCGTCTTGCATAAAATCAGAAAAGTGATAAACGTGTTACAGTCATCATGAACAAGAAAAGATTTACAGTTTTTGCTGACTATCTCGAGGGATTTACTCAAAGAATTGTTCACAGATTTCCAGATGCTGCTGAATTTATTGGGGAAGAGAAGGCAATCATGATTGACCGATTTCCTGAATTGGCAAAAAGCGATAAAGAACCACAACGTGATCAATATGCTGCAGTGAAGGAGACATTGGAGTTAGCAGTTAACCATGAAAGAATGAAGTGTTATCATGGCATCGAAATCAAGAGGGAGACGCCAGAGAACTGTGTTGACTCGATTAATCTTTTATCGAAGGCGATTGGGAACTCACATCGTGATATTTTGTATTATTCAGCACTTCAAGGCGATTTACTTGTGGCCTTAAGATCAGCCTCAACACCGGAAGGATTTAGACTCCACTTGAGAAAAACTCTGGATATCTCTTCTTCCCACGCGAAGTTTTTGATGGCTTTTTATGAACTTGCTACAACTTACCCAAGACTTTTAATGTGTGAGTTGCCGCAGAGATTTTTTGCTAAAAACTTAAAAATTATCAAACAGGTTTGTCAAAATGATAGGGAAGTTTGGAATAACATATAGTTTAACATTCGAAACTGTTAAGATATCTTTCCCACATCGCTCAATGGAACCCAAGAATTAAATTTGTCAGGGTAACTTTTCCATTTTACAAGCGCGAGTTTTCGCTTATTATCGCGGCGAATAACTTTTTCAATTCGAAACACATCTTGCGTTGTCTTTTGAAGTTCCGCCTCGTAAAATGATCCGGTGATTGATTCTCCCAACAGATCAACTAATTTATACGTCGGAGGGTTTGTGTTCTTTATTTCGTCAATCACAAATATCTCCTCTGTCCAATTCGACGTGTAACCTTTGTCAAATATCTTTCGTTTAAACTTTGAAATTCTCACCCTGTCGCCGACTTTGAATTTTGCCGGGTTGTGTTTAGCATAAATTAAATCTCCGAAAAGATTAGCGAAAACCTTTTTCTCATTTTCCTGTTTGCTCGCCTCTGCGGGACTCATCCGAATGCTCGAATGAAAACGATGATTATATTCATCCAGTAATTTGCCAAGTTTGTCCCAGTATATTGTATTGTTGTTAGCAGAAAACATCCGGAAGAGTTTCTCCTTAAAAGACCTGTTCCAGCGCTCAACAACAGATGACTTTTCTTCATTTTCCGTTGTATACAATTTTACCCCATTTTCGCCAAGCAAATCCTTCATAGTCCCATTGAAAAATTCACTCCCCTTGTCAGTCCAGAGCATTTTCGGTTTTCGCCCCTTGAATATATCTCGGAAAGCATCAGCCACTGTTTGACCTCGTTTGTCTTTCAGGGGACGAATCCAACCGAATTTTGAGAAAACATCGATCACCATCAGCAGGTATCTGATCCCTTTATTCCACCTCGAAAATTTCCCCATCTCGACCAGATCAGCCGCCCAGATGTTGTCAATCCCATATGCTATGACTCGCCTCTTTGGAAAGCGCCGTCGGATTGGCCGGTGAAGTTCATTTGCGAGATTTTGAGCCCACTGGCCTTCACTCAAAATCTTTTCCCGTTTTTTGGGGCGCCGAGCCCAAGTTTCTGTTTTGCTTGAATTGTGTTTCGCGCCAAAGCATGACCCCACTGTCTTTCTTTCCAGGGAATGGCATCCAAAGCGGCAACCATTTTCCTGTCTGCTTCGTTCTTGCATTTACGCGGATCCGCTTTCTTCGCGCAGACTGAATAATCAACATCGTGTTGCATAGCAACTGCATCTGTTTTTCCTGTGGGCTGCTGCCAGATTTCGAGAATTTTTCCCTTTTCATCGAATCTGACTTGCTTATTCAATGGGTTATAAGGGCCGGTATAATTATGCCCTGGGAGGGTGAAACCTTTCTTTGGTCTTGGCAGCTTCCCAATCAGGGAATGAACATCCAACCCGCTGCCATCCAAATCTGCTCGATCTGTTTTATATTTTCTGTTTGGTCTAATCGCCGTACTCAGTTGATTGAGCATATCGGAAGAGGTTTTGGCAAGAAATGGTTTCATCTTGTCCAGGGCAAAATCCAATGCTTTCTTTTGAGCGTTTTTGTTTCGCAATAATTCACTGGCTCCATAACGACCCATTTCAACTGTCTTTTTTCCCAACCAAGGCAGCGCATGCGCAACGCCAGTCAGCGCAAGTTCACCAATGCCCCCACCTTGTGAGGGCCGACTCAGTTTCCCGAATTTTTCACAAATCTTGTTTTTTTGATTCCGCAGGAAGCGCAATGGCAAAACCACATTTTTCTGCCATTTTTCGCAGTCATATATCCAGATGGTTGCACGCATTCAGTTTGTTTTTTCTCTTTCACGCAATATGACTTCATTTTCAATCGAAATATTCTTTTATGAATTTCTCATTCTTTCCTGGGTCACTCAATGAAAAAACCTTCAACGTGTCATAGAAGGATTTTCGTCGAATCTCATTCAAGAAATATAAGCAATAATATCCACATCGGACAGATTCCAAAGCTTGAATTGGATGCCCATAATTGTAAATTATTTCTTTCCCAATTTTATCTGCATATTTTACCAATTCAATTGGAGGTGATATTGAGAATGAATCAAAGTAATAGACAATATGTGTCTTGATGAATGTGGCAACCCAGTGCGTTCCATTCCCGATAGAATCATCTAGATTAATTATGCAGGAACCAGTTTTATGTAAATGATCTTTTGAATCTCTTGAAAAGATTCCTTTGAAATTGGGAATTTTAAGAAACCTCACCCACTCAAGAATATCAAAGTTTGAAATCGGAATATCTTTCCAAGCTGGCCTCAAAGGATGGCCCCTACTAGCGGTATGTTTTGAAAGGGACTGTTTGGCCCCAGCAGAAGCCCCGATCCAGATTTTTTTTTTCGCCCACGACCTTCCCATGTTCCAAAAAATGGCGGCGGTTGATAGGGATAAAGCCCCGGTTTTGGACTTACCATCAATCCTTTGCCTTTGCCTTTGCCTTTTCTGGGTACTTGAAGCCCCGATCCGAATAATTTCGAAGCAAGCTCAATAGCCATTGGGATTCCTATAGCGGCAAGTGTTCCCAATAACCCACCTTGAATCTGTCTCTGCGTTGGTTTCAACGTAATTCCACTTCCGCTTTGAATTCCTTTTCCCACCAAGTTTCTCTGGCCTTTTGTCAAGAGGTCTCCAAGGGAAGCGAGTTTTGATAAGAATACTGCGGGAACTTCAATGCCTTTCTCAATCAACTTCATTATGAAGGACAACGGATCTCCTGGCACTCCTTCTCCTTTCAGTCGAGGTCGCTGCGCTCCTTTTCCAAATATTTTATCAATCCCCAAGCTCCCCAAGGCACTCAACGCTCCAGTCGCAAGATGCGGGGCAACTTTTGAAACCCCTTTTGTTGCAAATGGAAGCAGCTTCGATCCCAGGGAAATCAACGAAGTCCAAAGACTCCCACCCACAACTTTTCTGATTTGTGTTTTAGAGATTGACAATTCAACTCCCCGCCCCAAACTGATGGCTTTTTGAACTTTGCTTATTTGAGTCTTTGTCAGCAACAGTTCATCTGGCCCTTTCAATTCATTTCGCGAAAGTCTCAATGTTATGGAAGAGTTATTTTTCACAGCTTTTGCAAGCTTTGTTTTTTGCCCATCTGATAATTTCACACCATATGGAATATACGACGTCATTTCGATATTTTCAATATCGAAATAAGTTTTCAGGCCTTGACCAGAAGTTTGTTTGATGCTGTATACAGCTCAATTTCTTGTTCATGCAACACCAAGGCGTTCAATGTGTACTGTGTTGGGTTGGCGCCACTCAATTCGTATCGGAAAGTCAGAGACACAACTCCATCTTTCACATCATCTTCTTGGTTTCGGAGATCGAAGTAAAGCATGCCGAAGAGGTTTTTGAAATTTGCTCGATTTATCAATGGTCCGCTTAAAACGTCATTATAAGCGGAATTGAATGCCATCAAAGCTCGATAAAGCCTAGTTTCCTCATCCGTTGTCATTTCCAATTGAGGGTAATAAATTGAGTTGTTCAACTCCAGTTGGGCTCGACTGAAGTGCCGGTTGTTTGCTCCAATGCCGAATGTCGTGAATTTGAAGATATCATGTGTCTGGCTATTGTAAGATGCTGTTGGAACAACCCAAATCAACACATGTCGCGGCCTTCGAAGCCCCGTGGAAATGCGAAAGTAGCTATTCACAGCTGTTGATTGTAATATTTCATGGTGTTCTTTCAAATATGTCCACTTTTTCGGTTTCAGATAATCTTCAAGATATTGTTTCAAGCCTTTTCCGTTGAAAATGATTTTAGGGCACCACAATCTGAGTTTAGTGAGAATTACTTTTGAATCTGGAGCAGCTCCTTTTCTGAAAATCAAGTTGTTGTCATTTTCAAGTTCCAACAGAAGAGTTGTCTTTATATTTGGGTGAAGGTTATTTTTGAAAGCAGCGAAATAACTGTATAAATTCAGGGGAATTGACATTTTGTTAATATTCGCCGCATCAGTCAGGATCTTTCGTCTGGCAAAACCCTCATTATAAAGTGCTTCTGCTGGCCGTGCTTCTGTTGTTCCCGTTGATGTATCGGGATAGAAGAACTGATCTTGCCCAACCGAATCGGCATAGGTTTTCGTGTATTTCAAGAGCGTCAATGCATTCGCTGATTCATTTGCTCTTGAGTTGTTATAAATGGTTTGCCCATTGCATTCTACTTTGATTGATTTTATGAACGTCAGGCCATTCGTTGTCGTGCAATCTTGGTTGCCATTATTTGGCCCCGCGGTTATTCCAGTTGCACTGTCAGCCGTTGTAACAAGCTTAAAGTCAACCTCCAGATATGCATTGTACCAATCAATTGGGTTTGCTTCTGAGGAATTATCCACGTTGAAGTGATAATTATCTTTTGTCTGCCTGTTGTCATTTGCAATGTTGTCATTGAGTGGTGTTGCTAGATCATAATATGTATATTCGTATCTTTTTACGAATTCCGGGTTTCTAAAATTCACTGCCATTTTATTAGATAGTTTTTTCTTTTCAGAGGAGGCCCTTATAAACATCTTTCACATATTGAAATTTGTCAGTGTCTTCTTGGAAGCGGACTTTCTTCAGTATTTCCCCAATTTCTTTTCCTTTTGTTTCCGGGGGCGCTGGCACTGAGGCTCCCTCCGGTCGCTTCGCTTCACTCGCTTCACTCGCTTTCTTTGTTGTAAATTTATCATAAATTTTTTCACCAATGAGTTGTCCAGTCTTTTCTCCAACTTTCTCTGCTCCTTTTTCAACTAATTTTTCTGCTGCCTTTGAAGCTAATTTTGAAGCTGTTTTTCCTGTTAATTTAGCTGCGAGTTTTGAGAAAACATCAGAAAAACCACCTCCATATCTTATTTCACCTGTATCAGGATCTCTTTCTCTTCTTTCATCCATTTTTAATTACCACAGTCAAAGAAATATCAATATCATTCAAATCAACTTCTCGGTCTTCATCATCAGTAATGTAGAAGGTGACCTCAGAAATATGCGGGGAGTTTATTTTATTCCACAAGTAATTTATTGGTTGAATTTCGAATGGCAATGATCTGGTTTTAGTGTTGGTTGAGAACGTGTAAAGCGCATTTGACCCTTTCCCGGAGACAATTGAATCGCTCAAAAGACTGCATCTGAGATAGAGATTGTCAACACTGTTTGATATATTTGGAAAATTCGTTCCATAAGCACTAGCTGTCAGTTTAGCCGCATCAAATCCCACCAAGATGTGAAAGTTTCCACTGTTTGCAAAATCAATTTGAAAGTTCTCTTGAAGTTGAATGAAAACTTTGAAAGTGGTCAAATCAAACAACACATTGATTCCATAACTATCACCTGTGGAGGTCGCTTCGCTCCTTTTCCCAATGCTTTTGTGAATGAATTCGTTGATGTCTTCATAGTCATAAATTCCCGCAGGAAAGGTGATTGTTTCCCATGTCTTGCCCTTGTCTTTGGAAATCACCAACTTGTTGTTGCGGTATTTAGGCTTGATATTATGCCAGCTTGCCGTCATGGAAAGATGATCCAAAGCCAGCCAGTGCGGTTTATTCTCTTCCAGCTGCAACTCTGGAGAAAACCTCGTTGTGAAATTCCCTGGTTTATTTTGTGGGTTTTGTTTTCTTGCATCAATTGATTTAAAGACAAGTACTCGATTTGCATCCATTATTTTAAATACTTCTGATAAAGTTTTTCATGCATTGTTCTATCGATTGCTCCAATTCTCAAGAGTTCATCATTTATTTGGGAAAGATCATTCCTCAAGACATGCGAATTGTTGCCAGCAGCCATTGAGCCAACCAGGATCTTCATCCGATCTGCCAGCTCTTCTGGCTTTTGATAGAAGACAACGCTGGATCCCACCATCCTTGATTTACCTGAGGATTTGTGAGGTGGCATATTTGACAGTGTGTTCAAATCGTTGAAAATCCTCACGGCATTCAAGGAATAGTTCTTTTTCGGGTTGAATCTCTTTGTTAGCAGGTCGATGAGTGATTTGTCTGCATCAGCCTGATAGATCAATTTACCACCTCGGAAGGCATTCAGTTTCATTTCATTGAAAAGTTTGGGGACATCGATGAGAAGCCCACCATAGTGGTCTTTTTGAATCTTGAAGGCATTTCTGCGAGGTTGTTTATATTTCCTAAGCCCGTTCCCGTTTTTTTGTATTTTGGTAAAGCTTTAATCATAGATATTGTGAATAGATATTTCTCAAAGATTGGTCTTTCCACATCTCTCCGTTCTTCTAATTTTTTAACGAGCCTATCTTTTGACTCTGGGCTGAGTCCTTTTTTGTTTTTCGCCCCCGTGATTTCACCAGATACCTTTTTTCGTTCTTGCTTTGCTTTTTTCTCCGTGTCGATTAAGCCATCTGATTCCAATGAAAGTAAGTCATTAGGTTCTGGTAACCCGATTGCCTTGATAAATGCTAATTCCGACTCTTCAAATCCTTGGTTCGGGATAAGGATGTCTGCTTTCGGCACCGCGGTTGCTCCCTTTTCTTCTTCCGCAGCAGGTACCTGAGGAAGCTCTCTATTCTGCGTGACGATGTCTTGGATGCCTTCAGTCAACGCAAGTTGATTTTGCCTGAGTTGCTCAATCATTGTATCTTGTTTTGCATCTGTCTTCTTTTGTTGCTCAAGCAAGGGTTCTCTGAGAGTCTTGAAATAATCACTCATGACAACATCCCGCCCTTTTTCTCGGTCTTTCATTTCATTTTTCACTTCTGTGACGGCTTTCGCGATTTGATATCCCTGCTGTTCACGTTCGGCAAACTTCTTTATTCTTTCAAGATCCATTTTAAGTGACAAAATAACATTTATCTCCAAAGATAAATGTTGTTTTGTCACTTAAAATGAAGATTCCAAATTATGATCGAAACGCGAGCGGAGCGAAGCCAGACCGAAAATATTGTGATTTCCTTGATGAAGATTTCCGAATGCTCATTGCGGGTCAAACCCGTTGCGGAAAAACAAACACTTTGATGCACATGTTGCGAAAACCCCTCGTCTTCTATGATAAAATTTATTTCTACTCTCCCAATCAACATCAAGACAAAATCGTTGATCTACAAAAGTTGATGGAAGGTGTCAGCCAAAAAGTCGGATATCCAGTTCTCGAAATTCTGGGGCCAGATGACATCATGAATACCTCAGATTATCCAAGCAACAATCGGAAAGTCATCGTGTTTGATGACCTCATGAACTCATCCGATCGAATTCAAAAACAAATCGCAAATCATTGGACAGATGGAAGACATCACGGAATCAGTCCAATTTATCTTTCCCAGTCCTATTATGATGTTCCACAAAAGATTCGTTTGAATTGTTCACACATGCTGCTTTATCCACCAGCAACAAAAACTCACCTCGATCTCATTGCAAAAGAGAATTTGATTGACCCCCATCTTTTCAACAAACTTGGACCCTTCGAATTCCTTTTCCTTGACAAAGAAAAGAAAAGTGTTGCCAAAAATTTTGATGAAACCTTTTAAAATGGGCATATTCAACAATGTAGGACGATACACCGGTGTTGACATGAGGGAATACATGAAAAATTTCAACAAACAAGTTCAACAAGGTGGTTTGAAATTAGACACCAACAATAATTATGATATCCAACAAAAACGACTGGCTAATGTTGCCGAAGGAGTTGACAATGATGACGCAATCACAAAGCACCAAGTTGACACGCTTGCAACGCAATTGCGAGCAGATTCTCTCCAGGTGGATGGGTCTTCCCATATGACTGGGGATCTTGATCTCAGGGGACAAAAACTCATCAACCCCGGGGAAATAGAAATGAATCGCAAATTGATCGTCAATCTGGACACTGATGAAAACCAGGATTTGTCAGCGGTGAATATGGTCACTCTGAAAAAATTCCACCCTGATGTATCAACTCATGAAGTCACGAAGGACCTGGATTTGAAAGGGCTTTTCAACGTGAAAAACTCAAAACAACAAACATGGCATGATTTGGGAGCCGCATACAACAACCTGGTTTCTTATAATGACACCAAAAATATCTTTCTCAGCCGCAAAGAGACGTTTCCAATGGAGACGGCTTTGGATATGGGAAATCACACCATTTTTAACGTGAAAGATCCCGAAGTTGCCGATCAGGGCGCAAATATGCGATATGTGGATGCCCAATCCGCGAAAAAGCTTTCGTTGGAAGGTGGGACAATGACCGGAAACCTGGATATGAATTCGCAACAAATAAACAATATCGCAGCGCCAACTCTGAAGCATCAACCCACGTCAAAATCTTATGTGGATAACAAGATAGGAGGTGTGGTAGCCCACACGATGGAATTAGAAGAGAAACTTAAAGAATATGTCAATGAATCGCATATCACGTCAACCTCTCACCCAAAGGACGCATTCCGCTATCTGATGGAAAATGTGGATGAATCCAGCTCTGAACATGATATGGAAGTAACTGGCATAACTGATTTTTCAAATTCACCGCATCATTTCAACAAGAAGGCTTATGACTTGAAAATAACAAAAGATCATTTCAATGAATACGATGGGAGACTTGGATTCAATATGTTCAAACTCCCAGAGGGAGAGTTTACCGTGTGCGTGGAATTCTTCCCCGCGTCAATGGATGGTGTGAGCGTCAACGTTGTGAGCGCCAGTCTGAATATCAATCAACAATCAACTAAGAAGTTTTCGGGGTATTCCAGATCCATCATCCATATGCATAAATGGAAGATCACTCCACCTGAATTTATTTTCCTGGATTTGAAATGGAGAGGAACTGCCGAATCAGCTGAAAAAGGAAATGCAAATCTGATCATATATGGCATTGCCGGTTCCCAACCTGATGTTGCAAGCAGCGTCTTCGATTCCCCTTTCGTTTTCCAAGCGGGGAAGATGGTCATGGAGACTGACTTGGATTTGAATGGCCACAAATTGCTCAATTCAAATTTGAAGAATAATTTCATGCTGATTGGAAGATTTAGAAAATCATCTGGAGACGCCATAAATATACTTTTTGATAATTTTTTCAATGATATAGTCATCCCCATTCGATGCAAATTAATTAAAGCGTTTTCTCAAATTTTATCGAAAACATCTTCTTTTCCACAACTAAGTTTATATCTCCCAGATAAAGAATCACAAAGTGGAACGAGGGTTAGCAGAGATAATAGAATTCAATTATTTTCTTTTTCAAATGTTGTTTATAAGGAAGGAGAATTATTTTCAGCAAGAATAGATGATCGATCATTAAATATTGACAAGGCCCAAATCACATTTCTTTTTGAAATTATCTAGAAAAATGAGAGCGAGAGAAGCGATCGAAGGGAGCGAGCGAAGCGAGCCGAGCCGAGTGAAGCGAGCGCGAAAACAAAACATTTTTGGTTTCAATCACATCAACCCCGCAATTCGGGAAGAAGAACTGGAAGAGATCAAAAAACTTTATCGATTTTATCACAAAAGATTTTGGTGTTTGAAACGAGCGCATGGTCGATTCAAGAAAATGAATCTGCTCATGAATTTGACCTCTTCCGGTCTGGTTGCAATCGGGACGATTGCTGGGGCAACAACAATGAATCCAATCGTTTTGGAGTGATTTCAGGAGCAGGACTGATCTTGAAAACCGCGAATGAAATGAAGAATCTGAAAAGCAAAATTAAGATGGCGAAATTCGCTTTCACCACCTATGAAAAAACATTGAGTGATTTGCGCTTCGCTTTGCGGGGAGGAAAATTCGACAGGGATGAATTTTTGTTTTCAATGGAAGCGATTGATGGGATTGTGATTGATTTGGGGTTGGATTTGGAAAAGTTTGAAGCTGAATGGGAGAAAAAATTTGAGGGTTGAGTGAGCGAAGCGAGCCGGGAGTGAGCAAAGCGAGCCGGGAGTGAGCGAAGCAACCGAAGGGAGCCGTTGCGAGCCGGGAGTGAGCGAAGCGACCGAAGGGAGCCGTTGCGAGCCGGGAGTGATTCAACTCCAAATGGAGTGAAATCACACATTCCCAAGCGGACCAAAATCTGGTTCCATAATCATTTCAACAACTTCTGCTGCTGAGAAATCTTCTTCAAAATCATTTCCATCAAAATCAAAAAAAATCTAAAAGTTCCCCAAGAAAATCTTCTGGGTGATGACCTGATTTTTCGAGTTCAAGTAAAATTTTTATTGCAAAATCGTCATTAAAATTGAGATTCATCAATTCTATAATATAATCACTGTCTTCCATCATTCTTTCGAAATCTTCTGCTTCCATTTTTAAATAAGAAAAAAAATTATTTTTTTTTTTTACTCCATATAAAATGGAGTTGAAGGAATTGAAAACGAACCAAATCACAACCGAAGAACCGCAAATGAAAAAAACAATACAACCATTTGTTGAAATCCCTCTCCGGTTCAAAGAAAGACCAATCACTCTCAAACTTGAGAAATGCGTCTTTAAAATTCATAAGAATGAAAACGGATTTTCATTGGGAATCAATCTAGATCAATCACCCCCTGAAATCAAAGAAAAGATGAAAGAGATAGAGGGGCAGATCAGAAAGCTTGCAATGGAGAATAAGTCAAAAGTTGTTAGACAAAATTGGAGATTCGGAAATTTTTCAGAAACAGATTTCAACCTGATTAAAACGGATCGAAGCGAGATGGAAAAAGTTTGGGGAAAGTTGTGGTTGACTCAAAAAGGAAACATCAGCGTTCCATTCTCGAAATTTGGTGAAGGAGAAGTTGGGCAAAGAAAATCCATTCGGTTTGACCCGCATGATCACATTGGAGAAAAACTAACAGGGCATGTGATCTTTCGAATTTCTCGCATCTTTTGCGGAAACTGTCAATCCATTTCATGTTCAATCAATTCAGTTTTTGTAACAAAATTCAATGGAAACGTTTCAGCGTTTGATAACTTTGAAGATACTGAGGAGGAATGGTAAATGAAGTGAATGAAGACTTGTAAGTTTTTTCATTTCTTTGAAATGAAAAAAAAACGTTTTCAATGAGGTTAATTTTTTACCTTGATTTTTTTCCCCTCTGATTTTCACTCAATTTTTCAATGAAGAAAACAAAATCAGGAGATTTCCATGTAAGATAATGAGAAATTTCCTCAGAATCAAGGAAATGAGTTTTCTTCTTGAGGATTTGATTGATAAAAACTTGGCTTGAAATTTTAAACTTTTCTAGTTCATCCAAATCAAAAATATCTTCTCCATCAACTTGGAAAAAAGGTTCATCTGTTATTTCATCCTGAATGAAAAAAACTTTTCCATCTTTCCTTTTAAATTTTTTGTTTGCTCTTTTGAGAACTCTCCAAATGTTGGCAATTGGAATTCCTGTTTGCTGGCTGGCTTCCTTAAATGTATAAAAAATATTTTTTTCTTTTCCTTCTTCCTGAATCGAAAACTTCATTTTATTTGGGGAAATATTTTTTTATTTTTTCCAAATAAAATGAATCTGCGAGATTTGAAAAACTGGGCCCGTGAAGAAGGAATTGTTGGATTCTCTCGAATGTCCAAAGCCGAATTGATGGAACTTTGGGAAGAATCTCAACCCGAGGGACCGAGAAAGAAAGGAAATCTCGGCGCCCCATTTATTTTCAAAGCCCCGAAAACCCTCCTAGATTCGAGAAATAAAAAAATTCCTGTTCCTATTTTAGTTCCGGAAAGAAGAGATTTTCCTTCCAGAAGAATTCCTTCAGTCGTTCAACAAAATGTTGAAACAGTTTCTGATTGGTTGAATTGGTTGGAAAGTGCGGATGATGTTGATCTTCGGAGAAGATTGAATCCCGCGGTTGAAAGATTGAAGAAGCAGATTGAGAATTTGTGGGATCGTCAATTTGTTGTTAAAGAAAGAAGATCCGCTTTGAATGGATTTGCAAGACAATTGGAAATCCAAGGAGATGATTCCCCAACTCCTCAAGATTTTCTCCGGCGAGTGAGAGGTGATGTGGTTGAGTTGATTAAGCAAAATCGACAAACCAGAATCAAATGCGTGTTGGTGTGTCGGCTGGTGAAGCCTGACTTGGATGATGAAACAATGATTGAAGAGACGCCATTTTTTCATTCACGCATGAAAAGAAATTTGGAGGGAACTGACGCTGATGAGTTGTTTGATGAAATGGGGATAGAAATGATTGAGAATCTGGAGAATTTTAATCGAAGAGGATCAAATTGGGCGTTTGAAAGAGTTATCAGATTGGAAATTCATTTAGTTCAATGGAACCCATTGGGTGGATCTTCATACATTCCTCTTCCAAAAGAAGTGGCAAATAAGAACGCTGTGGTGAATATGCAAAACGAAGATGAGATGTGTTTCAAATGGTGCATGGCAAGAGCAACACATATGGTGACACAGAATCCTGAAAGAATCACACGTTTGCTGAGAACACAAGCTGAAGAGCTTGATTGGAGTGGAATTGGGTTTCCAACGACTTTGGCAGATATTGAAAAATTTGAAAGGAGAAATGACATTTCAGTGAATGTTTTTGGGTGGGATGGAAAGCTTTTCCCCCTGCGAGTGACGGATAAAGAAAAGGTCCAACATGTTGACTTGTTGCTGTTGAAAAAAGAGTTTAAAAGCCATTTCTGCATCGTGAAAAACTTTTCGCGATTGGCTGGGTCGCAAGTGTCGAAAACGAATCGACAAAGATTCTTCTGTAAGAGATGTATCAGTTCATTTCCCAGTGATGAAAGCCTGAGAAAACACCAAAGCAAATGCGTGGAATTTGAAGCAGCGAAGATTGTGATGCCTGAAGGTAAATGTTCTTTCAGCAACTTCTCAAAGATGATTCATGTGCCAGTTGTGGGTTATGCTGATTTTGAATCAATTTTGAAACCTGTGGAGGATGAGGGAAGGAAGAAGACTCAGAAAATGCAAGAACATCTTCCCTGTGGATTTGCGTTTCATTTGGTTTCCCCGTTTTTGGAAATGGAGCCTGTGTTGAAACGAGCTGGAAATGAAAAGGAATCGTTAGAACTTCCTAAAGAATTCATCAGAAAACTCATTGAGGAAGTGAAAAAGGCACAGCTGGGATTAAAACAGAAGAAAATGATTCCACTCTCCCAAGAAGAATGGGGAATTTACAATCATGCCACATTTTGTTGGTTGTGCCGGGGTGAATTTGAAGGAAAGGGAGAAATGATGAAAGTGCGAGATCACTGTCATTTCACTGGGAAATTCAGAGGAGCAGCTCATCGCTATTGCAATCGAATGTTTCAGAGACCAAAATTCACCCCCGTGTTTTTCCACAACCTGGCAAACTATGACTCACATCTTTTCGTGAGGGCTTTGGGTACATTGGATGAAGTTTTGGATGTACAATGCATCCCCAACAATGAGGAGAAATATATTTCCTTCTCCCTGAAGTTTGAATTGAAACGGGAAAATACTTGGGATGGAAAAGAAATTGTTGTGAAGCATGAAATCCGTTTTTGGACTCTTTCAAATTCATGGCATCTGCCCTGGGAAATTTGGTGGGGAATCTTCCCAAGGTAGATTTAACAGAAACTGCGAGATTTTTCCAGGGAGAAAAGTTTGACTTGATGACAAGGAAAGGAGTTTATCCCTATGAATTCATGGATTCATTTGAAAAGTTTGATGGGATCTTACCAGAGAAAGAAGCGTTTTTCTCCAGATTGAATGACGCAGGAATTGGAGATGACGATTTTGAGCACGCGAAGAATGTCTGGGAGAAATGGCAGATGAAAAACATGGGAGAGTTTCATGATCTCTATCTGAAAACGGATGTGTTGTTGTTGGCAGATGTTGTTGAAAATTTTCGAAAACTTTGTGAGGAAAACTATGAGTTGGATCCTGCTCATTTCTTTACAACCCCTGGGATGGCGTGGAATGCAATGTTGAAAATCACAGGGGTGAAATTGGAATTGTTGAATGACGTGGATATGCTGCTGATGGTTGAAAGAGGAATGAGAGGTGGAAATTCCAATGCATTCAAGAGATATGCAAAGGCAAATAACAAATTCATGGAAGATTTTGATGCAAGCCAACCCTCCAAATTCATTGTTTATCTCGATGCAAATAACCATTTATGGATGGGCAATGTCAAAGCCTCTTCCAGTTGGTGATTTCAGATGGATGAAGGAAGATGAACTTCGGAATTGGAAGGAATTTGTGGATGAAGAAGGCGTTGGATGCATTCTGGAAGTTGATTTGGAATACCCAGAGGAGCTGCATGATTCACACAATGATTTTCCCCTGGCTCCAGAAAGTTTAAAGCTGGGTGGAGTGTGGAAGTTGACTCAAAATCTGAGAGATAAGAAGAACATGGTCCTGCATGGAGAAAATCTGAAACTCTTCCTTTCCCTGGGAATGAAACTGAAAAAGGTGAGAAGAGGGATTGCATTTCGGGAAGAAGCCTTCATGAAATCTTATATTGACAAAAACACCAAATTGAGAATGAACGCTAAGAATGCATTTGAAAAAGATTTCTTCAAGTTGATGAATAATTCAGTTTTCGGGAAGACAATGGAGAATGTGCGAAAAAGAGTTTGCATCGAACTGGTGAAAGATGCTGAAAGAGCAGAGAAACTGGTTAACAAGTCAAACTTTGCTGATTTGCAAATTTTCGATGAATTTCTGATTGCGGTGAAGATGAGGAAAACTCAGATTGTGATGAATAAACCAGTTTATGTGGGAATGTCCATCCTGGATTTGTCGAAAACCTTGATGTACGACTTTCACTATAATTATGCAAAGAAAAAGTGGAAAGATCTCCAAGTTCTTTACACAGACACAGATTCACTGGTTTATGAAATTGGAACAGAGGATTTCTTTGCTGACATTGTGGAAGATGTAAAAGAGCGTTTCGATACAAATGACTTTCCCAAAGATCACCCCGCTGTCTTGAACGGGTTGCCAATTGTGAAAGAAAACAAGAAAAAGATTGGGTTGATGAAAGATGAATGCGGTGGGAAAATGATGAAAGAGTTTGTGGCATTGAGACCAAAACTTTATGCTTTCCTGCTGGATGAAGGAAAGGAAGAAAAGAAAGCAAAAGGAGTGAAGAAATGCGTGATCAAAAAGCAGTTGCGGTTTGAAAACTTTGTGAAATGCTTGAAAGGAGAAGGAAATGAAATTCGAAAGCAAAATGTGATTCGAAGCAGACAACATCATCTTTACACAGAAAGAATGGAGAAGATTGCGTTGTCTAACAATGACGATAAGTTAATAGTCTTGGAAAATGGAATTGACACGTTTGCAAGGGGGCATTGGAGATTGGGTGAAAGAAAGGAAGTGGAAGTGGAAGTTGAAAGAAAGGAAGTGGAAGTGGAAGTTGAAAAAGAAAAGATTGAATTAAAAATGTTAAGAACGGAAGAAGATATTAAAGCAGAGCGGCTGGAGAAGAAACGAAAACAAATTGTTCGCTTCCTGAAAAAGAAGGAGAAATTCGGAGAACGTGTTGAGTTGTTCATTCTGGAGCAAAAATTTCATGTGAAAGAAGATGTTCTGCTGGGAATGGGAATGAAAATTTTGAAAGGATGGCCAAGATATGTGGTGCAGGAAGAGGAATAGATTTTCCGAAATTCATTTTCCGGGAAAGATTTTGAAAATTATTTTCCGGAGTGGATTTAAAATTATTTTCCCGGAGTGGATTTTCCGGAATAGATTTTTCACCTTAATAGTAGATAATAATCGCTGGTTCTGGTGGGATCCGAGGCCACCTTAATTCAAACGTATTCGAATTGATTAAAAACATGTTCAACATGTAGCAATTGGTGAAACATGTTGCAATTGGTGAAATTGTGGGGAATTGAGGGGAACAATGGAGAAGTGAAACGTTGGAAATGTTTGTGAGAATTGAGGGGATGTGAAACGTGGAGGATTGAGGGGATGTGAGAGACTGGAAGTTGTGTAGGAAATCATGGGAAAAAGTTAGAGGTGAAACGTGTGGACTTTTGGGGATGATGTTACGTGAGAAATGAGGGGAAGGAAGTTGAGAATGTTGTGCTGGATTGAAGAGAAAAAATCAATGATTTTTACGTTAAAATTAACGTGGCCGAGGATTGCACCAGAACCAGCGATTATAATCTACTTTCATCAGGATATCCAAACACCGAGAAGTGGGTTGAAAAACAAGGGGGGGGGGGGAGGGGAGTAATATATCAAACACGAGAAGAGTGTTTCATCAAGATATCCAAACACCGAGAAGTGGGTTGAAAAAACAAGGGGGGGGGGGGAGGGGAGTAATATATCAAACACGAGGAAGAGTGTGTCATCAGGATATCCAAACACAGAGAAGTGGGTTGAAAAAACGAGGCGCAGCCGAGTTTTTTTTTTTAACCCACTTCGTGGTGTTTGGGTACCTGATGAAACTCTCTTCCTCGTGTTTGATATATTACTCCCCCCCCCCCTTGTTTTTCAACCCACTTCTCGGTGTTTGGATATCTTGATGAAACACTCTTCCTCGTGTTTGATATATTACTCTCCCCCCCCCCCCCTTGTTTTTCAACCCACTTCTCGGCGTTTGGATATCTTGATGAAACACTTCTTTCGAGTGTTTGATATAGCTTTTCAAACTGATCATTAAATGCGGAGAAAACGAAGGAATAAAATCGCTAAAATCTATGCAAATTAAGACCGGGTATCCAAACCTCCCTCACGGTAGTGATTTCCTTTGTGTTCTCGTCATGAATTATTAACGAGTTTTCGAAGTTAAACATGATTTACTGACAAAACGAATCTGACAGACCGAACTGTGGCTTTGCATGTAGACTGTATCTCAATTTTGTCTTTGTGACAGGGAATGACAGAGCTGCCAGACTACAACAAGATCGTGTTTCCAGAAATGCCGCCCATCCCGTTGGAGACTATTGTACCAGATGCCTCCCCAGAGGTGGGTGGGGCTAAAGTGTTCTCCGTGATAGCACCTTTTTTTAAATGGTTTTCCACCAAGTTGGTCAGGAAAGACCTTACAGTATTTGCAGTTACATGTACTTTCAATACACTATAATTACAAATGCGACTAAAAAACTAAGTTTTATGTTTTTGTATCACCTCATCAGTTGGTCACCAAATTGTTCACAAGCATAATTTCATAGAAAGGATTGTTTTCCCTTTTCCACAAAAAATCAATTCTCAAGAATTATTATTCTCCTAGGGATGTGCATTTAAATCTACATTGTAGGAAATCATGGAAGAAAAATGACAAAGTCATGCAATGGATTGGCATCCCATCCAGGGGAAATAGAAATTCTCCAGTTCATTTGCTTAACTTTGTAGAAGTCATTTGCTTAACTTTGTAAAAGCCGGAAAAAACGTATAATTAACACATTAATTGTTAGTGCCAGAGTATGTTGCGCGAATACATGGTCTAAGTTTGTGTCAAATGTGACTTGTTTTATACCAAATAATGTCATGTTTTTGTAAGACGTGTTCATGTCAAGTTAAAATTCACAGCGTAACAGACTGTACATTGAATATGCGACCTCGTGTTATCAACTGTGATAGCACTGCTCAAACTAAAGGGCTTGACATAGTGGAATTAGTTTACATCCAAATGTTAACCCTATTCGGCCTGGGGGGGGGGGGGGGGGGGCACAAAGTGCCCGCGCTAACTTTGAACGTTTATAACTTCTTAAATATGTATTCAAACGCCATCAAACTTTGCGACTTTTCCTAAAATTTATCTTGCAACAATTTTATGTAACAATTTTTTGATCATGTGACTTGATGTTTCCATGGCAACAAGTTTTTGACAGCCATGTTTTTTGAAATTTGCATATTTGTACCTTTGAATGAAGAAAAACAATGTTTATTGGTATAACTTTTATATTTTTACGTCATTTAGCGTTTATTTATTGGTTTTGATTAATTTTGAGTCAATTTGGATGGTTTTTAAGAGGTTTTAAAAAATTTCAGAAATCCAAGATGGCGGATCCAAGATGGCGGCCGTATAACTAATTACCTAATAACTACGTCATATGACGTCATTGTTCCATTGTGCGGACCGCAAAGGAGACAGTTTCGGACGTACTATATACCCTCTAGGTTTCATTGTCGTAGGAACTCAAAAAAAGCCCAGGCCGAATAGGGTTAAGCAAAAAATGGAAATCTAGTACCTGTTTTCGGTTTTGAAGGTCGTTATGTACAATGTGACCATGAACAGACACAACAAAACTAGTGAGCATTGTTGCATTTGTTATTATTCAGGCTGTGGATTTGCTGAAAAGATTTCTGGTTTATCCATCAAAGGAGAGGATTTCTGCTGCAGAGGTATGTACATAAAGGAGAGAGGAAAAATACTATGGCCTGAGTTTCTTCCATTGTCACATTCTTAATCAATACACCTCCTCTGCGACTCGATAGAAGAGACTGGGAGAGAGAATTAAGCACCTGATCCTCCTAGGTTGTGCCTAAATCATACCGTCCAGAAGGACGTCAGACACCTTATTGAGACTTATATAACGTAATGTCGACACTTAGAATTTTATTTTCAATAAATTTTTAAGTGTAAAAAAGAAAATCTAACATCCCCACTCAGGATTGAACCTGTGACCTCAGCTAGGCTTAGTCTTACATAGCCTTCCATACCACTGTACCACCTAGCTTCTCGGGTTGCTTAGTCTTAAATTTAACTGTATAAATTGCTTCCCCTAACCTCAACTGAAAGCTCACCAGTTACTCCGTTATGTAAGTCTCAATAAGGTGTCCGACGTCCTTCTGGACGGTATGATTTGGGCTTGACCATCCTCCTATAGAGTGTTTTCACATGACGTCATTAAAATTCAAAAATCTAACGTATACATCCTACAAAGCTGTTTCTAACATGGTATGTGGATACTAGTGTTATAATCTTTCACAAAAAGTTTCAGGTTTTAACGATGTTTCGTTTTCGATTTATAAAGGTTGTAAACGTGTCACGCAATTCGTCACGCTATTTCAGATAAGCCGTGAAAATAAACAAAATTGAACTAGTTGAAAGTTATTAATGAATTATAGATGCTTATAAGCCGATTTCATGCCTCTTATAGTGAATACAATATTTTGTGATGAGACTTATGGTGTTATTAAGACTTTGAAGTCTTTAAATTTTTGGCCGCCATGTTGGTGTCCCCAAGTGGGACACCAAGATGGCCGCTCCATACATTTCTTACTAAAAATGTCTATACTCATTCGCCTATAACTCTTGCATGAAATGCTCTTGCGCTTCACAATTTGGCCCAGATGTGTAGTTTTAAACTCTCTACAATTCCATAAACATTTTAGGATCGAAAACTGCTTCTGAATTTTGATATGACGTCAGTGAAAACACTCTATTATTAACCACATTCTGTTCAAGCGAATCTGATTAACATCAAATTGCCGAGCGGGTAAAGTAGGTCCTATGTATCTAACATAGTATTTATAGTGTCCCTTGGATCAATATCTATAAATGTTCAACTCACAAACAGATTTAACTCAAACACGTTTAGTCTCGCGACTCCAACATGGCCGCCGCTATCGAAAGCACCCAGCATACATAGCGGGCTAATACATTACAGTATTCTTTATCGTTTTACTGACATACACAAGAAAAGAACCTAATTTATTTGGCAGAGAACTGAGAGAATAGAGCTCCGGTTAAGCAAAGAATTACGTTTTGAGGTTTAGCACTTATCTACGGTGTTTAGGGTTAAGCACTGATTTGAAAACGGTTAGCTTTCATTATTTTACTGTTGTGGGCAACTCTATCATGTTAAAAATTACAGTTCCCGGCAGCTTGCCTTTGCTGGTGTAGTGGATTTGGAAATAATTTGTGACGTCAGTGAAAACTTGAGTTCAAGGCATAAACTATTTTGATATTTTCCTTCCTTTAGTCCAAAGTGTGAAATACGTGTTATTTCGTGTAATTTTAAATGAAAGAGAAACATCAGCTTGAGATATGGAACGAATGAGACCACGCCTACACATTGTTCTCTTTTCGTTATTCGTTATAACATAGTGACCACATAACAGACATTTAAGGTAAATGGAAGTTATAAAATATAAATTACAAATTAAATATTAAAGGGCCTGTGGATGTAACATGGTTGAATTATTAGTGCTCAGTTTAACTATCATTTGATTGGCTACACTTTATAAGGGTTTAACACCACATTACATGAATCGTGATTTTAATGAGATTCCACTGCATCGCGAGAAGAAATAGACATGTTGATAACTTTTTCTCTATACTCTATTTCAGGCCTTACTCCACCCATATTTCTTCACGGAGCCTCTTCCAGCTCACCATTCTGAACTACCGATCCCAGCACGCAATGCGCGCAGGACATCAGGACGAGGCCCGTTACGACGCGCGTTTGATATCGATGTTCCTTTAGAGAAATCCTTGGTCAATCCCGCATTATTAGTGCATAATGTTGTAGGCATGCCTAACTTCCAGCCCTGATAACTTTTAATAAGTAAGTTCCTGATGACAATGGGTTACCATAGACAACGCACGGCCGCTAAGGTATTTTAGCAATTCGAATGGGTTCCCTGTTTGTACGATCCTTGAAGGCCCCGTGATTATGCAAGTTCCTGTTCGCCTGCAATGCCAACATTATGCACCGGTACAGAAAAAACAATATTAAAAAAAACCTGCAGTACAGTATAAACAGATAAAATTCAAGTGGTTTGACCACAGATTAGGAAGAACACGGGTAGAGATTGTAAGTCGGGAGCGGAAGGCGAATGATTTACAAGCCTTTTTAAGTGCTATTCTAACATCTCAAGAGGTGATAAAAAATATTTTCCATGTTGAATACCTGAAAAATAGTCAAAAGCTATTGACCAATCAGAGCACGCGCGTGTATTCTTCTAATGAATTCTTCTAATTACTTGTAATCTCTTCTTTGGGGCAAAACGCAGCTCTCACAAGGTCTTCTCTGATTTGATGAGAAAACAATAGAACAAACAACACAACAATGGACATGGACCCTAGCCCTGAAAACAATAGAGCTGCGTGATACCCAGGTCCAATGAAATCAGCGGTTGTTAAGAGCTGCGTGGTATCTGTCATCTTTAGTGCCATGAATTGTAATAAATAAATTGTTGTTTAAAAAAGTCTTTCATTTAGTTTAATAAAGGGGCTATATCGCGAGATATGCCACGCAGGCAAAGACGTCGGGCCGACATCAAACAAATTCTGGAATCGGGCAAAGTCCTTCAATTCTGCCGTGCTGTGTACTCCGAAAGGTCTCATATTTTTCTCACATATAAAAAGTATATTTGTCTTGATTTCATTTCGGTTATTTCCCCGATTCTGTAATCATACGCTCCAGTACATGTCAGTATCTCAATGTCTAGAAGTTGCATTCAGCTTACATGTATAATAATCAGTTGAGCGAATAAAAATATATATATTTATATATGTTAGGTTTGTCTGTGGTAATAAAAAATTGCAAAGCGAAAGCCTACTAGGTCTTAATTCTGAAGCGTGCTATTTTTGTCGAGACAAACAAATTTTATTCATAATTATTTTATTTATATTATAATTATTTTATTTATTCATATATCAAATAGTAACCCTTGAGAACTAGAGCTATTTTAAAAGATACAAAGATCGCAATTGTCCCAAAAATTCAATTTTAATTCTTGCAATGAGACATAAAGGACGATTCAGTTGAATTTATACATGGGCCGGCTAAATTAATCTGCGTTCGCCTGGCGCGGCCGGTCAGTGAATTATTCCTACAAGACATAGCGAATCGCTCCTTAGAACATCGCGAAGAATCGACGTCGGTATTTAGTTGAAAGCTTCCCAAATCAGGCCACTGAGAACCACGGTAAAATCAAGTTAGAGCATTCACAACATACCAGGACGGTGCTAGAAGCGAGGAAAATCCGATAACATCTTGCTTGATTCCAAAGAGACCCAACAACTAACTTGGTACGGAGAAGAACATTCGTCCATTTCCACTACGAATTTTAGACATTGAGATATTGAGCCGTACGATTCCAAAATCGGGAAAATATCAAAAACTAAATCAAGGCAAATAGATTATTTACATGTGTGAACAATTTAAGACATTTCGGAGCACTCAGCTCCCCAGGATTGAATCGTTCCTCTTTCTCTCTCTCCAGTGGACGGGAAGGAGAAGACCCTGGAAACGAGGTTGGGCGTTAACTTGAAAAACGGCCGCCGGACGTTTTTCAAGTTTGTAGCGTTGAATTGGGTGACACTTCGCGACTTAGTAGCCTGCGTGGCAGGCGTTCTAAGGGGAAGGGGGAAATCGCGCGCCCGAATTTTCCCCCTCCCCTTCCCCTTAGAACGCCTGCCACGCAGGCTACGACTTAGCGGAGCTACAAAAAGCCCGCAGTCACGCAGAAAAGATAATTACATGTGTGGACAAAACAACTGTCCATTACCCTTACTATTTTCAACTAGCTGTCCACTGGTTTGGTCTACTTATACTGAAAAAATTATATTCACCTCACTTTGTCGGCCAAGAGAGGTAAATATTTACCTCGCCGCTTCGCGACTCCGCAGATATCCACCACTGTTCACCTCCACTTTGGTGAATAAGTGTTAATTATTTTTACACGTGTGGTTGACTGCTTTTACAGCCATGCTCCGTCACGCGTGACCAGTAATCACAAGACTGAAATGAACATTTGAATATTTCTTTGTAAAGCCTGGTTTCCATATAATCGCAGCGATCGTTACGATCGACGATCGCTGCGATTCTTGCGACCCTTGCGATCATATGGAAACCAAACGTTGCGATCGTTGCGATTTTTATCTCTGCGATCGCATAATCGCAACGACCCGGCGTAGCTAATCGAACGAATCCGAACCAAAAACAAATCGAACTAAATCGTTCGATTGGAGTTCGATTGGTTCGGCAATCGAACATAATCGAACTGGAACTTTTGGGTGAGTTTGATTAAGTTCGATTACCGAATCCAATCGAACCCAATCGAGGCGATTGGTTCGATTTTGTTCGGTGGAAGAATTTCACCCTTTAACTGATCCTTTACCAGCGGAGCAATTGTGAGAGACGTGATTGATTGTCGTGACGTCACGTGAAAACGATCTATTAACACATTTCAATTAACTAAAATCTTTATTGTTACGGTGATTCGAAATTGAATTGAAATTGAATTTTTATTGTACAAATATGAGAATAACTGGTTTAATTTACCCAATTTATCAGGAAAGTCTTTAGCTTGATTGTTTAAGACGGTCGAGTAGCATTCCCGCAGCGAGTATCAAGATTCTCGGAGTTTCTTCATCAAACACAAGACAATGAGTTTTTATTTGAACGTTGACTTTATTTCCTGAGTATATTTCACAACAATGTAATCCGGGTGTAATCAATTACAAGTCAGACATCCGAGAATAAATGTTAACGTTCGACAAGGAGCGTCGTACTTCTTTAGCTTGAGTTCTTTGAAGTGGCTTTACTTCTATCCTCACTGGAACATTGATTCCACCACCAGGCCTCCATCTCCCTTTCGGATCATCTTTGGGGCTATCAGTCACAAACCTTAGACCATAAACAAGGAAATTTTATCAGACCTTTGTACGTATCAGAAAGTGCTTCACACGTTAACGTGAATAAAACAGCGGCCATAGCACAGTCACGAGTTCACGCTGTAAATGGCCAAGCTGGCCGCGGTCACCATCTATTACCCTCAGAGCCGGACCTCTTTCTCCTCTTTTCTGCTTTACAACAAATTCTCTCCGACACGGACGTTGAAAGAGCACGCGTGGTAGCCCTTTACCACCGCTTCCAGAATGGTAAGTTTGACGTCTGTTGCCCTGTCCGACATTTTGTACTCGTGTTTGAAATAGAAGCCAAAAAATAACTTACTAGACCGCAGTGCTTTGTTTCAGACCAGATTAAACTAGTTTTATATTTCCGATTGTTGAAGTGTTCGATTATGTTCGATGAGTTCGATTACGTTCGATTGTTGAAGCGTTCGATTACCGAACGTTTGGCAAAATTTTTCGGTGAGTTCGATTAAGTTCGATTACCGAACCCAATCCAACCCAATCGAGCGATTGAGTTCGATTAGGTTCGATTACAGAACGTTCGATTAGCTACGCCGGGAACGATCGCAACGGTTGGTTTCCATATGATCGCAAGGGTCGCAAGAATCGCAGCGATCGTCGATCGTAACGATCGCTGCGACCGGGTTCGATCCTCGCGATTGCGATCGCAGAGATAGAAAAATTTCTATCTCTGCGATCCTCGCGATCATTGCGATCGAGAGGTTTTTATATGGAAACCACTCTTGCGATCCTTACGATCCAAAATGTCCCAAAAGGCATTGCACCCCAAATCCTTGTATCATTTACATTTACATTTACATTTACATGTATTAGGTCGGTAAAAACCGTTAGGTTATCACACCAACCGTAAAAAAATAAATAAATAAATGAATAAAAATAAGTAAATGAATAAAATACAGATATATCAATATATAAAATAATTGTATAAAAATTAAATAAAAAAGACTATATAAACTATATATAACTATTGTTGAAGAAAAGCTGCTAACCTATATTTAAAAATTTCTAAGGAAGATGATGAAACAATGGCCTCAGGGAGGCAGTTCCAGTCCGCTAAAGAGCAGTCCGGGCGATCTCTAAAGCTGATTACAAGACTTCAAGTAAACCTCTTTTTGCAAATTTGAAAATTCTTGATGTTTTTAGTATCTACCTTCTCCAAGTAAGTTTTTCATGTACCTATATCATAATGATGCTTTACCTATTTCTTTTACCCAAATCTTTCAAACTGGAAACCAGATTCATCAATATTCAACAAGATACTCTGACTTTTACCGATCTCATACCTGTAGAACAAATATTAAAAAAATTTCGATCCTGTTTCAAGGACCTAGAATATGGAATTCATTACCGAACGACATCAAAAATGCCCCGTCTTAGGCTATGTCTACACCATACCGGATAGCTTATCATGTCGACATGAAAAATACTCCGGCATGGTGTGAACAGAAACGACCCAGAACTGGATATTTACTTCTTTTTCTGTGGATTTCAATTCTCGCTCCTAGTTGTTGACTTCCGCTACGGTTCGGTTCGATTGCCTGTTCACACTGCCCCAGAGATTGGCATGAGAATCTATCCGATATTTAACGAATGATTCACTTTCACGAGCGCCGCGTCGCAGCGGCGCTCCGGAACAAAAATCGTTCCGAAACTAGCGTTTCATGTGTGAACGAAAGGCCTATCCGGTATGGTTTTCGTGCCGGCGCAAGAGCTATCCGGTATAGCGTAGACATAGTATATTCAAGCGTACGATCAAACCATTTTTAAGGGTCAGACAGAATGTAACCTAAAACACACTTATATACTTAAAAAACGAATTTTTTTTTTTAAATGCCGCCTAGTATTTAAATTGCCCGTGGGGGGAAATCTCTATTCCTCATAAGCTCGGCTTCTTGGAGATTTCCCCGCCACAGTCACTCCTCGCAAGTTATGTATAAATTTTAAATTTAATGTTAACTTATTTATTAACTTTTTTTTTCTCTCCTTGTAATTCATTGTGTGTGGCAAAATAAATAAAATAAAATAAAATAATAGTTTTTGGAAAAAAATGAAAATTTAAAAACGTCTTTATTTAAATATGGCACCCAAAATTTAAATTGATGACTTCCCCTCGTGCGACACTCGGAGTGTTGAGTTAAATATTTTGGGGTATCTATGTCCGTAATGCACTTACCGTTTATCGGATCCAGGCCTACTCGACGTTTCCTTGCGATCGCTGCGATCATATGGAAACCTGAGGTCTCAGCGATCGCAAGGATCGCAAGAATCGCAGCGATCGTCGATCGTAACGATCGCTGCGATCGTTGCGATTATATGGAAACCAGGCTTAAGTTTCTGTATTACCTGTCAATAAAAACGTTTTAAAGTTAGTTGTGATTACTGAGGACTTCTTTATGATATGAATGTGAAATAGGCAAATTTCCATAATACCAGAATTCTAACTTGGCTCCGAGGTTTAGGGGAATAAAACAAAATGAATTAGTTATTCATCCCTGAAAACCAATGTGATTTATTTTGTTTTATTCCCCTAAGCCTCGGAGCCAAGTAAGAACTTTAATATATCGAAATAGGTCTATTTTTAATATCCGTGGTACTTGTTTTGGTTTTTGACACTTGAGTAGAAACACTTTGCAAGACATTAGTTGCACAAAACATTGCAACAGGCAACACAGCATGTAATATACGTTGCAGTTAATTGCAAGTGGTGCTGAGTGGAACGTCGTAGCACTTGTGAAGTGTCAAAATGCTTGACAACCGCGGACATTTATTCTCATTCATGAATAATTTTCATTTTTCTTATTGTTTCCCGCTTTTAATAAGCGCCGTGGCACTTTTTTGAGTAAATGAAAATAAGAGAGGATGCATTACATGTAACGGCTTACGTAAACATAAAAAGTGGAACGTGGTTTAAGTCAACAGACGCAAGCCGTCTATACATCGTGTCTTAATAAACTATATAAACATATATTAAAATCGTGGAAACATTTACTGGCGTTGTTTGTTAATTATCATTTTAAGGTGCCACATGAGTGGTTTATGTTTGGTGACACCCAATCAAAGAACTATTACAAAAAAAATTAACACTAGAGAAAGGAAATTATTAATTGTAAATAAGAACTGCCCAATTACGGTAAAAATTCTTTAAACATTTTTGGATTTTTTCGTGAACTCGCGCGCAGTAGGAAGCTCTGGAAGCACAATTCATTTTCGGGCGTCCATTTGGGCAGAAGATGTGGCGTTTCTCTATTAAAATTAAGTCGGTGTGTAGTTTTATCTTTTATCAAAAAGCTGAGCAGTGCTGGTTTTTTTTTTTCCAGCCATCATGATCGTGAAACGTATCGCTGCAAAAAGAAAACGGTTTGATACATAGGACTAACAAGTGGTTTGAGGGTTGTTTCTTAAGGACAAACATCATGATCACTTTCCGAGATGCCATCACGGCATGGGTTCATGAGTAGGAAATATGCGTTGAGTAATTTTGTATTGAAACATGAGTTTAACGTCTTTTGTAAATACGAAAGGTGCCGAGCTCGTAGACATTTACTTTGTGAGGTTGGTGGTACGGAAGTCTCTATTAAATTTCAGTAGAATCGAAATATAACTTGTAGATAAGGATGCCATACAAGGCATGACTTTGAGATTGTGTGAGATTATTTTTCCACGCGCGAGGAATGTCGTTGATAAGGCCATAGAGAATCGAACTGCATTATAATTTTGTTTCTCAATTTTATAAGCTTTAAATTTAGATATAGCCTTGAGTGCTTTGTATTAAAACCCTGAGCGCTAACAGGACTTTATGCCCGACACGGTCTATTACTCTCGAGTGTAACCACGTCACTGTCTGACACCAATTCCGAGAAACGCAGGATATCTTACATGATTCGAGACGGTTCACTGTGCTGCCAATCATCTTCAGCGACACATGTCGGGCAGTTAAGCAGTGTATTTTCGTATATCGGAGGCCATAAACGGCAAGGATATGTCTGGCTTTCGCACGATTTATACTACCAAATCGGGCTAAATAGAGAAGGTAAGAACAGCCATTTCGTGATAACAGCTCTAGACAAACAGAACGTGTAACTGATTCCCATTTACCGACCATGCACCGCGTGTGTTGATCGGACAACAGTGAATTGATCATCCGGGCTGTTCGCTAGCCGTAAATTATTCGAGTTTAATTTTTTAATACTAAGTTTCAAGCGACTTTCATTGGTAATAGGCATATATATGTTCATGTATATCGCTACCCGTTCCAAGCTGGTCTCCTGCATCTATGCAAATGTAAACAAACGGTGTGGATTAGAATGCGATGAAGCAATTTATTCTGCTAGAGTTGTCAAACAGAGGAGCTAAACTATTAGCAGATGATACTCGATTATAGATTTGCGTCATTTGCTATACACTATTTCTATTGCATGGACCTTTTATAATATTTTATATTGCCGTTGAGAGTTAGGCTCAGACCCCTTCAGAATTGTTGCCAACAGGTAAACAGTTATTTCTGGTATGTTATAATTATGTCACTTCCAGTCAACTCAAGACCAAATTAAACTGCACTTGAAAGCTCAGAAACGTACAATGGCCTTCTTAGGTTTTACTCAGGTGTTGATGTGTTTCCATTATGGAAATCTGGATCATAGAACATCGAACTAAATATCACATGTATAGCGTTACCATTTGAGTTATAGCTTCAATTTTAGTCATCACGAGACGGTTTACAAAACGTCTCGAAACTATGAACAGTAACCAAGGTCTGCTCGATTTCGCTCTTAGTGTAGAATTCTTAATCTTTAATCTGTAATTGGCTTTAATTTGTTCGGTTGATAAGATAGGCCGCTTGTTATTGATAACAGCGAGTGATGCGCGTAATAAGAATTAGTGGCGATGATAATAGATTCATTAATACTGTATATCAGTTGTGCAAATTTCTGTCATTGCTTTATATAAATAATTTTATCATGACCATTGTTTTTCGTACGCAGGTGCAAGCATGGCTGAATCACCTAGGATGGTTGATGGAATGAAAATGTTGGATTATAAAAAGTTCAGAAAACAGAGAGAACTTGGTCGTGGTACATTTGGGGCAGTTCATCTGGCGCATTGCTATGATCCCAACATGAGCAACCCAGTTGTCATGAAGGAAATACTCGGTCACCTGGACGATAAATCAAGGAAAGTATTCTTTAAGGAAGCCAGATTGTTAAGTGGGCTTCGTCATGTAAATGTCGTCCGAATGCACGGTATCTGTGAATTCCCACTTATCATCATCATGGAATACGTTGTTTTCGATTTTAAGCCATTCCTGAACAGAAAATGTCAGGTTAATACCGTAGATAAATTCCTTTTGGAAGTTTCCAAATTGCGCACAAATAAGGAACAATTTGATTATTTGATTCCAGCAATTGCAAATGACGCTGCAAAAGGACTGTCGTACCTACATCAACAGAATATCATGCACCGTGATTTAAAGCCTATGAACATTCTGATTAGCAATCAGCATTATTGTAATCTTGTGGATGTCCAAGAAATTGAAAGGCTAAAGTCAGTTATTCCTGTTGTATGTAAACTAGCTGATTTTGGTTTAAGCCGCTCACAGTTGCTCCAGACCAACAAAGTCAACGTTCCCAGTGGAAAGGCACATTATCTTTCATGCACCGGAGATCTTTGAGCCAGTACCTCTTCCGAAGAAAAAACGTTCACTCGAAGATTTAAAAAGAATCGATATTTGGGCGCTTGGGCTTGTCTTTTACTGTCTCGTGAATCCGAGCGAAGTGTTTCGTATCCATATGAGCGAGATTCCGTGTACACTTATAAGGACATGATATTTGTACACCGTCAAGGAAAGCGCCCATCAGGCGATCCAAGCTACCAATTCAAACAGGATACAGTTTGGTCCTGTGTAAATGCAGCTCATCAGGCGTGTGTAAAACATGATCCCACTGAAAGACCAAATGCCTTTCAAGTCCTGAATGTTTTGCAGATTCACTGTGCGGCCCACAGAAACGATATGGGTAAGTCTACATCTACATAGTATTGAGTCGGTAAAATCCTTTCGGGCAGCACATCGACTATACAAAACAATACTAGAAATACATGTCTCGCAGAACCTCGCGAAGCTCGGGGGAGGATCATGCACTGCAAAATTTTAGCGATGTGGGAGGGAGAGATGGAATTTCTGGTTTGACTGGACAGGTTGGGTTGCTTGCTGGTAATAGCCCCAAAATTAAAAGTTGAGACATTTTCGTTCCCAGTCTCTTCCATTTAACTTGTACTTTGTGCTCTGTCTTCCTAAAGTAAAATAAATGGGAGCTGGTCCTATTTGGTTTTGGGTTTTGAGCTGTGGGTCGCTGTAACTGTTATGGAACTGGGTACCAGACGATCCTCAGGCCCTTCCTTTCCCCGACCCCCCCCCCCCCCCACCTATCTTCATTAAATTTGGTCAGAAGGAAAATTGGTCTGAAAGTGGATGTATTAAGTACAGTTGTGGACATGGGTCCAGGACAATATGCAGTGGTGTTCTGTTTATTTTGATTGTCTCAATTAAATTCCATTTTTGAAGCTTGTGAGTGCTATCTCCCAAAGTAACCTGTTCCCTTTAGATACTGCTTTAGTTTTTGTTCTATATACTGGATATCAAATAATTAGTAACCCAATTCACTATTCGCTTGAATGGTTGAGATCACAGGAGTTTACTGCTGCTGAAAAGTGATATCCAAAAAATAACAACTCAATGGTGAAAGCGGCATGAGATTCTCCTAGCAGTAACAATACTGTATTTTGAATACAGTTCATGAGAATAGCGTTCCGCCCAGATGACGTCATATTTGGCAGCATTGCATTGTGGGATCGAAATGCGGACAAATATTTCAAAATGGCTGCCTCGGAAACACCAGTTTTTGCGATTCCTGTACATGTTGTGGATAATTGTCGAGTTGTACCCAAGAACAGTGCTTTGTAGCACCTGTTTTTTCGTAGCTACCTGCATAGTTCTTGAATGTTTGTACGCATTTCAATCCCATGATGCTGCGCGCCAATTCTATTTTTAGAATCTGGGCGAAACACTATTACAAAATTGATTACAAAACATTAATATTCAAGATGAAGCAACAGACAGTATTGCCTGTGGAAATATGGGAAACTGGGGAAAGGAAACCATTGGGTTTTGCCCTCATGTGTTGTACTCGCCATCAGGCGCTACTACCCCGCCCCTGATGGGGTTTACATGGGATATTGCCGCTTCTAGTTCAACCCCTATCCCAGGAGGGGGGAGGCTACCATATAAACATGCCTGGAGTTATTGTTGGGCTACCACATTAAAGTGACTAGAATTGATGTCGTACCTTTAAGGTAAAACTAAATGGACATCAGGGCACCTGTACCTACCATGGCCAATCTAGAATATTTTATTCAAAATGTCATTTATGCTTTTATCATTTTCCAAGACTTATAGAACCACATTATTTAATCAAATGTTTGTAGTTTGTTATATAATGTTCCATTTTCTGGTAGTATGAGAGCTACATACTCATGACAGTTAACCCTTCAACTCCCAAGAGTGCCAAAAAAATTCAAGAAAAAAAATCATAATTTCATTTTGTGAAATATTAAAAAAACAAATGGTACCATGCAAAAGTACTGCTGTAGTGCTGTAGAGGTTTCATTTGAATGGTCACATCATAGGATTTCGTCCACACACTTAAAAGTTAGAACTACACTACATAACTCCATAATAGACTCTGGGAGCAAAAAGGTTAACCAGAAATTTGAATGTGACTGTAATTATGTGGAAACAGTTCATCACTCCCTGCCACGTTGGTAATTATAATAGCTTTGTACTTATTTTAAATATGTCTAGGTTTCATATTTACAGTAAGTGCCCACCTGGCCCCAGTTGTTCAAAAGGTGGATAGCGTTATTCACCGGATAAAACACTATTCAGTGGATAACACAATTGGTTTTGCTAATGCCTATCCACTGGATAGTGATTTATCCGGTGGATAGCGCTATCCACCTTTTAAACAACCGGGGCCTGAACATAACAGTGCACCAGTTAGCTTTGGATAGAAAAGAAATCATAGGCAGGGCATGGGCTCAGGCCAGTTTATGAAATGAAAGGGAAATTTAAGTGGATATATGTATAAAGACATCAAAGAAATCAATGTCCGATTGCAAACATCAAAACACCAATGCAAGGACAGTCATTCTCAGAACTAGGCAACCCTTCACATAAAGGCAATAGATCTTAAGTAAACATGGAAGAAGCAAGTTTTTTTTAAAAGGACAGGAAGTTATAATTGAGTAAATACATTATGTCTTTTTGTAACACTGTTAGACTAAAAGAAAGGTTTATCACCCAATTTAAAATAAAGGAAATACAGACTTTTGAAAAATGACTCTGGGCTTTTCAATACTACATGTAGGCATTTTTCATTATTGGCTTAGCACTAATCGATGAGATTATATCCTAAACTACAATTCATTTTAGTAGTCCTACAATAAGTAATATGCAGCACTATCACTGCAAATAGTCAAAACCTTATTTTGCATCAAAATACATGCATGTACATTGTTCAAAAGACAAGTGCTGAGGATATGATCAAATGAGATACTGTTCAGAGCTTTAAATATTTAAATGTGGCTTTCAAGCAGTGCATGAACTGCGAACTGGCTATGTGTTAGCCACATGATTCCGACGTCATTTTCTCTCGCATCCCAAAGGTCGAATTCGAATCCCGAAGTCCCGAAGTGTAATTTTATTTATATTTCCTTTGGACTTCGGCCGTCCACGCGTTGGAAAAGGGGAGGCCATAAGACCATTGACTTTGAATGTCAAAATCTTGTCCACCGGTAGCACAAAACTACGGAAAAATCGTTTCAACCGATAGACTAATAATTTAAAAAATCTAGGATAACAGTTACGGCCTTACAACTACACAACTTGGGACGATGCAGAAAGATTAGCATTCAGTACACGATATTTGGTAATTTCGATGGCATCGAAAATGGTGGATTTCACCGTACGAGCGCGCATTGAATTATGGATGACTAGGGTTCTTTAAGTTGATGCACAAAGTAAGAAGAATTCAATCATGAAAAACATGAGTGGGTGCGTGGAGATACCTATTTTCTTTGCAAGTGTTCTTCGCGATATCTTTCAAGTGAACGATCGAGTTAAACACGAGTTTGTTTACAACATACACGACAGCAATTACGAGGGTTGTAGAGATTTTCGGAAGATTTTTTTTTTCCAAATATTGACCGAAATTTGAAATAAAACGTTTTCGATCATTTTCCCGAAAATGTCGGAAGATTGCCGAAGATTTCTTAATTGCATCTCCAAAGATTCCGGGAAAGATTCGAAGTTGAAGTGTTTCGATTATAGCGAACAAGACCTATTTGACCTTTTTGTTAGGTTACCTTTAAATAGTAAATTAAAATAATAAACTAAATTAAGATATTGACTTTCAGCTGTAAAGTTATTAATATCTTTACATGGGAAGAGCAGTTATTTTTATCTCGTTAATGCGCATGCGCATTAAGCGAGATTTCGGATTTGAGTACAAAAAAGGGACAAAAGTTGTTAACAAAATTTTGTGGACTTTTGTCCGGGGGGGGGGGGGGGGTTCTTCTTCGTTCTTTATACAAGCTATATTAGGGCATTGAGGATATGGTTGGTTAAACCGGTTAGGATTTCAAGAAGGGCGTCACATACTGCAACTAAAATTTTTGGGGAGCACTCCGGGACCTATTGTTAATTTCCCTAGGGTATTGGGATGTCAGAACTTGTCATGAACTTGTCATATTTCACATTACGTTACCGCAAAGGTATTAGTCGTCAGTTCTTAAATTTCGATATTTCACGTTACCTATCAGTTTCAATCATTTGTCGTAAAGCCATTATAGCTGTTTTAAAAGGGTAAAAATAGGTCAAATGCGTTTTCTTGGGAAACGTAGTTTGAGAATTTCACGGTGTATTTTACTAATGGAGACATTTTAAGAAAGTTAAATGGGACAGGAAAGTTTGTGTTTTAATATGAGCGGCATGGCAGAGCAAAATAGCATGAACTTTACGTTTTTTTCTATTCATTGCTATTACGATTTGATTGTGCAATAGTATGGTAAAGACATCATAGTTTTGTTGATTTTTTGGCTTATAATGATGACGGTTGAACTCACATTACGTTACCGCAAAGGTATTAGTCGTTCTTAAATTTCGATATCTCACGTTACCTATCAGTTTCAATCATTTGTCGTAAAGCCATTATAGCTGTTTTAAAAGGGTAAAAATAGGTCAAATGCGTTTTCTTGGGAAACGTAGTTTGAGAATTTCACGGTGTATTTTACTAATGGAGACGTTTTAAGAAAGTTAAATGGGACAGGAAAGTTTGTGTTTTAATATGAGCGGTATGGCAGAGCAAAATAGCATGAACTTTGCGTTTTTTTCTATTCATTGCTATTACGGTTTGATTGTGCAATAGTATGGTAAAGACGTCATAGTTTTGTTGATTTTTTGGCTTATAATGATGACGGTTGAATGGAATTGCGGCAAGCGTTCAATGGCGAAAATTTTTACGTCTTTTGCGTACTGTTGCATAATGAAACTGTAATAGCAATGATTAATTGTTTTAAAATAGCCATAGGGAACCCACGCGTTTATCAAGAATGATCATAGAATAAAGTTACAAATGGACTTACGTGATGTAGTGTTTCATTCCAAATGTGCCGTTACATTTGTGCTGTTGAATAACCGGTGTTGAATAACTGAAATCAGTTTCTGCCGGGATTTTTAGCAGCTATAACGGTCCGATCAAATCCGTCGAAACGATCGTGTCTGTAATTTTTTGAATGGTCTCGCATTTCACCGTCCGTTATTAAATTTTAACTTGTCAGCCGTCATGCGGGATGGTTTCGTATTTCGGCGTCTGGAAATAGGGAGAAGAGAAAATTTAAAAATTTAAACTCTTAATTTAATTTATAACAAACGGTTACGTGATTTGCGCTGACAAGTTAAAATTTAATAACAGACGGTGAAATGCGAGACCATTCAAAAAATTACAGACACAATTTGATCGGACCGTTGTAGCTGCTAAAAATCCCGACAGAAACTGATTTCAGTTATTCAACACCGGTTATTCAACAGCACAAAAGTAACGGCACATTTGGAATGAAACACTGCATCACGTAAGTCCATTTGTAACTTTATTCTATGATCATTCTTGATAAACGCGTGGGTTCCCTATGATAAAACTAAACAAAATCACAAAGAAATCGAATGTTATTTAGAAAAATAGAAATGATAAGATAAGCAAACATGCAGCCGTCTATATTTTTAATACCTGAAAACAGCAATAACGGTCAACAGCAGCGAGCAAAACCATGCGCGCATAAGTTACGAGGAAGAATTGTTGGATCCAAACAGGAAAAAAATCGCAGCCAACCGTTATTTCACTTGCCGTATTACAGAGACCGATGAACTGTGTAGAGATCGACGCGGATCGACAGCCTTCATAAACAGACCCTGAAATGTCCGTGGATGATTTTCCAGGCTCCATTTCACTTGCTATCTCATAAAATCGGTCAATTCTAAACTTTTTCCGCCCATTGAAAAGCGTAAAGTTGCTTTTATGCGCTGCATATATGAAAGCGTCCTTCTCCGATCGGCAGCAGGTGAGGCCAAAGTAGATACCAGTTCCCACCCGTGGATTTACCCCTGAAAAACACAAGGGGGGCTAATGGGATCTCCAAGCATGAGAAAAAATCTCGAGTTTTTCCGCTAGGAAATAGCACAGGACATTCAACACACGATAGAGGACATTCAACACGAAATTAGGATCGCGTTCGCAGACGAACGCAATTACCATGTACGTTTTTATATGCGAAAGCTTTCAATTTCTCTAACTTTTCTCTCTGAAATACCGGACATGACAAAATCTAAAATTATCTGTCGACAGTGAACATAACAGCGTCAATGTCTTTCCTGCTATTAATAAACAGTCACACTAGGCCGAGCTATTTTACTTTTGTCTTTACAACATTTTAATTTTCAGGATCCAACCTTTATAGCGGACAGTTGCGCCGAAAACGCAAACTACCTACGGCGGTCTGCCAGCATGTCCCCCCACGAAATTTTCAAACTAGAACGCTCAAAAACGCCATTTCCGTTTTTATAATTAAAAATACTTTACCTAGCACACTTTTCAAAAAGTTCATAATCGTGGCGGCAAATCGCCCTAGTCCCCCTCATCACAGGTAGGGGACAAGAACTGCATGACAGTCTTTTGCTACCCAGTCCCATAGCAGTGGCAGCGACTCACACTTCAAAACCCAGTACCAGTTCCTATTTTTTTTTTTTTTTTTAGCAAGACAAGTGACTGAGTACAATATCGTGTAGAAAACTGATCCTTTCTCATTACACGATCTTCACTGCCATTCCATCACCCACATGCTCTGTCAAAATTACTACCTATTCCATTGAAAACCAATTACTAGAACTGCGCCCATAGCAAACGTGACCGAAAAATGACCACGTGTTCACCATTTTCCCGCCATTTTCACGTCAGCGAGAAAACTCCCCAGTTCTCTCAAAATTACTACCTATGCCATTAAAACCAATTACTATAACTGCGCACATAGCAAACGTCAACGAAAAATGACCACGCGATCACCATTTTCCTGCCATTTTCACATCAAAATAAATAAAACAACAGACTGATACTTACCACAAATAAACACAAACAAAAAAAATCACCCTACCATTTCATTTGTCTTCATGGTTTGTTGTAAAACCAGAGAAACAAGACATCCTAGAACTGACATTCTAGTCCATTCATCAAGAGTGAGTCTATTAATCAAGATCACTAGAAAGCTAGCGAGAACACACAAAAAAACCTCAATCACAGAATTCATATCAACATAATGACCACCCTTTACCCAAACACCAACTGACATTACCACACGACCCACACCATCACTCTCCGACACTTCTGCGTTTTCGTCTTGAAAAAGTGGAGCACTAATAAGAGCAGATCCCCCAATGCTATACAAAAAACTTGATAGCAAAGGGGCACAACTTCTCCTCCTTTTGCAAAAAAAAAAAAAAAAAAAAAAAAAGAATAATAATAATTAAAAGTAAACAGAAACGGCTACTAAAATAAAACTACGCCCATTTCGTGAACATAAATTTCTATTGGCTGATTTGCATCATGTGATGTTTTCATGTACGTATTTTAAGAAGACTTATTCTAAAGGTGCGCTACAACAGCATCTTTACAAAATAAAAAAAAACAAGAACAATTGAAAAAGTTGGGTGCCTTTGATAGATAAATATAGTCAAGAAGACAACCCCACCTAATACCTTTGACAACAAACATTCTTTTTTTAATAACCTTGCATTATAACGCATTAACGAGATGGCTTTAAGAGCCCTTTGATTTTCTCAGTTGTTGAAATTTCTGAAATCCCCCGAAGTCTATATAACGCTCGCTCCACACTATTCCCGCCACTTTCACGATGATAGTTGATTGAAAAGTCGATCTTTTGGAGTGACTTTGTCGCGATGGACGAATTTTACGAGTGACTTTGTCGCGATGGACGAATTTTACGAGACAGCATACCTACTGGTCAGCGGAATCCAACAAATCATTATGCGCCAATTCGAGCACGAGGTCTTTCTCTCTTCGATTTCACACGTCGCCAGAAGGTAGGTTTGAAAGTTTATCATGCTTAATTCTGTTTTCTGCGCCCGTAGAAGTATTCATCAAGGTAATTATCGTTTCAATGATATTTCTAGAGGAAGACAGTGTGCTTTTATGAGTCTTTCAGCTTTGTTATGGGCTAATTCGTGCGATATTTCTACGTGGAACTCTCATACTATCGACCGAATTATAATCGAAGGCGATGCTATGTATCTAAAAGCTTTTGAAGACCGCTCTATATCCGATGCAGAGACGATTTCCTTGAACTACTTGCCTGATCAAGTCCTCTATCCAATTTATACTCAAGTTAATGACTTTTGTTTAAATCAAAAACAAACGTTATTTTTACATTGAAAAGAAAGCATATTGAATGATTTATAGTCGAATTTATCAAGGCCTTCAGTTCCGTATACATTTTTTATTGATTGTTGTAAAGAATAATGAAAACTTAACAAGGCTTTATAATGCCACGTTCCAAACAGCTACTTAGCATTGAACATTTTAACATTGTTGGATATTTTATACATTTATGTTTCAGTTTTAAAAGGATGAGAACTCTAGAAGTTATAACTATTTTCACATTGAACAGCAAGCATATTGAATGATTTATAGTCAACACAAATTAATCATGACCTTACAGTGCCACATACAAGTTTTATTGAGTTTCTTTTTGTTGGACAACGTTTCTTGAAGGGTGTATATATTTTTATAATAAATTAAAAACACACCCACTTTGTTGTAGCATTTTTGTTGTTGATCTTTTAATATATTGGTACGTATACTGAATTTCAAGCTCATAACATGGTATATAGGATCAAATATCCGACGGTATTGATTCCTATATTTATAAGGATCACTTAAAAACACCGTTGACATCAACTTTTCTCAAATCAACGCTCTGGAATAAATAAATTTAAGAAATAATCTGGGATAAACAAATCCAACATATACCATATTTCAGCCTGTAATTTGGTACTTGACAACTCATGGCGTTCCCTATTCCAACGTACCACAACACGCTCGCAGCACTTCTCTTTTGATAAAAACAGCTAGTTAATTTCTATACATGATAAGAAGAAAGCGTATCAAACAAGACAAGTACCATCAAATAGGAACGTTTTGACTTTATTTAGGGCGCATTCGATTGGCTTTATGCTGGAACTAACAGAACAATCATAACGCCACATTTAATTCGAGAATTTACATCACGAAAAATGCAAAAGAAATCTTGCGTTTCGTTTTGCGGCAAGATTTTCAGTTTCAGATGTTATAGTACTTATTGAAAGTAACTTCTATAAAAATTAAATGTGAAAGCCATTCCGCACTAACCTCTATGTTATTAAAAGTTCTGACTTTATTTAGCGTGCTTATCATTGACTTTCTTCTGTGATAAGAAAGGCACACAGAATCAGTAATCACAAACTACCCTTTTAAAAATCGGGAGTTTACAGCCCCAATAAAGCAAAATATATTTCTCATTTCGTTAAGTGACAAGATTTTCCATGCATGCTACAGTACTAGTTCAAACATGTCTTAAAAACATGAATAAGTCAAAGATATTCCGTACAATAAGGGAAATGGTCAAAACTATTGTACTCGGACAGAACCCACCATTTTACAAAAATCTGATGGTCTCTTTATGTACCCCCTCTCCCCCATCTAAAAATATAGTGTCTTGTTGGTATAGCCCCCATTCTATCAGGAGTAGAAACTGATAGAAAGATTAAAATCTTCCGGTTCTGTTTTACTAGCAATGCAAGCTTCATGCGACACAGAATATTAAAGAATCATCTCCGATTTTTAGGCAAATAAATTTCGACCATTAGGCTCACCAGATAGGTGGTATCTAGCGTAACCCCCCTACCCCAACACAAGGTGGGTCCTCATCGAGTATACTTGTTATGACCACTTCCCTAGTTTAACACCGATTAGATTTTCTACAAATTATAATAATTATTATGATAGTTGATTGTACATGTGCATGTTAGCCTGACAAAAAAAATCCCATATATAATTAAAAAACGGAGTCATACGCCAAAGCTAAGCATTGTCGTTATTCTTGAAAATGTTACTTATTTGAAAGAAAAGTATTGTAAAGCTTGCGACAGTGATTTCTGTTTAGGTTTGTCAGTCGTATTAGCGGCAAAATAGCTAAAAAAGTTACTCTACAGTTTTTCTTCGAAAATAACAAGGCCTCGGCTAATGATTCTTTCTCTCCCTTCTAACAGACCAGGCCACAAATAACGGACCTTTTTCTCCTTGCTTCCTTCGGCATGGAGCTCACTACGATGATCCTCAATTGTGTGACGATCTCTGTCGAAAGCGAATTTTTGATATTCAATACTCAAGGCAGGGAGCTGGGTAACCATTCGCCACGTTAACTTAATACAAGCTTCGATGTAACCATCCAGGAATTTCAATAGCTCCTCCCATATTTTTTTGTTAATTGCAGTCTTGCCAGGAAGTTTCTCGAGGATTTCATTTTTAACACCCTGTTATGAAGGACAACAGTTTACAAATTAACACATTTTGTGACAAGTTTTCTTTGTAGCATGCCAGCTTTTCAGCAAAGATATTTATGCAGGGGTCATAATTCGGAAATGGATTGCATAGAGATCAATGGATCGTATCTACAGTTAATTGGATCGTACTTAATGGTAATTCGATCGTACCTGGAGGGAAATGGAACGTATCTTTATGCGAAGGTGATCGTACCGAACCTAAAATGGATCGTATCGAGTGGAAATTAATCGTACACGATGCAACGTACATTTGTAAAGAGTGCTAAAGGGAAATGGATCGTACCTAAATGGAGATACATCGTACCGAAATGGAAATGGATCGTACCTAAATGGAAATGGATTTTGCTAAAGGGAAATGGATCGTACCTAAATTGACTGGTGGATTTCGCTAAAGGGAAATGGATCGTACCTAAATGGAAATGGCTCGTACATGTCAGTGAGCATAGTTGCGGGCTCCAAACTACTACTTACATGAAGTACTGACCGACCATTCGTTCGCCGTATTGATGTGCGAGGATGCTAGGTAAGGAAGGATAAAACAAAAAGTATCTAAATCTTGACTTTGTGGAGAGAATGTTGCATTAGTTATGTGCGTTTTGGCTGATATTTATATTTAGTTATGCTTGTACCGTAAACCTCCGAAAATAAGCCCTGGGCTTATATTTCCCAACGTCCGTTTTTGTTGGGCTTATTTTTGGGTGGGCTTATATTCGGGTGGGCTTTTTTTGGTTGGAAATACTGCATTCGTTAAAATAATCAACTGGGCTATTTTCGGGTGGCATTTTGTGTCTTTCACGCCAACATTTATACCGGTAAATAATACCAAGAAAATGGCTTGTGTACCAATTGCTAGAATCACTTCAAGAATTAAAGGACATCATGTCTACAATCACAACTGCAATTTGGATTGGAGAAGGGTTACTCTGTTGCTTGGGGCCAAATAACCACAGTCCTGCCAGAAACGCCATTGCTGTAAAGACACAAGTTTATCAAGGCGATTACAAGAAAAATACTGTTGTGGGGCATATGAACCGCTTGCCCGAATTTTAGCTCCAATGCTCAAGGTCTAAACCATAACTTATATACAGGCAAAAACAACAGGTGAAAAACGCAGAGCACCAGAGGGAGTGTGGGTTCTAGGCGGTGGCATTAAACTGCCTTGCAAGTTCTATGTATACGGCCAAAAGGAAAAAAAAATATCAAGAGTGAGAAAAGAAATTCGAAAAGGACACTGTATAAACATTGGTGATTCTCTTTTGTGTTGATGATAATGAAAAGCAACGTCTAAGTTGAACATGACTCTTTTATAATGTATTTTTAGGTCAATCCTTAAACATCCCCATTGACTTGTACTCGGGTAGGGGGGGGGGGGGGTCTTATTATTGGAAGGAATTTTTTGTTATGAAATAGACTGGTTAATAGGCCATTTCCGAGTTGCCTTTAGCCTCTCTATCAAAGCGAGGCTAGGTGCACAACCTTTCATATGAAAATGAGGTTTCATTCACATGCAAATAAAACTTATTTGCATGTGAATGAAAACTCGTTTTCATATGAAAGGTTGTGCACCTAGCCTCGCTTTGATAGAGAGGCTAAAGGCAACTCGGAAATGGCCTATTTACATGATAATGCGTTTTGGGAGCAGTTTTTAAAGCAACTCAGTTGCTTTAAAACCGTTGTCTAAAAATAATTTCAGATAGGTCTGTGATATGTAAAACCTTGGTCTACCTCTTTGGGATGTGGTCTTCAGAGCAGGTAATCTCACGTTTTCGGAGTTCGTATCATTCTCAATTTGCATGAGAAAATGCCTGGCATCGTGGATAAGTTCGAGTAGTGTTTCTTCTAGCTGATAAAGCTGCTTCAAAAACGCATTATCCACCGTTATCAGGGAAGTTAACCAGCACACAAGTCATTTTCTTGGAATTATTTACCGGTATAAATGTTGGCGTGAAAGACACAAGATGCCACCCGAATATAAGCCCACCCAAAAATAAGCCCAACAAAAGGAACATTGGGCAAATATAAGCCCAGGGCTTATTTTCGGAGGTTTACCAGCCAAAACGCACATAACTAATGCAATATTCTCTCCACAAAGTCAAGATTTAGATACTTTATTATCCTTCCTTACCTCGTATCCTCGCACATCAATACGGCGAACGAATTGTCGGTCATTTAAGTAGTAGTTTGGAGCCCGCAACTATGACCGCTGACGAGCCATTTCCATTCAGGTACCATACAATTCCATCTAGGTGCGATCCATTTCCCTTTAGCGCCATACATTTCCATTTAGGTACGATCCATTTCTCTTTAATAATAATAATAATAATAATAATAATAATAATAATAATAATAATAATAATAATAATAATATTATTATTTTATTGTATATATTGTATATATTTTTTAACTCTAGTCTCACTAGTTGGAGCACAGGTCACGCCTATGCGCCCTGTGTTCCTTTAACTGTATAGCATACAGATAGTTTTTACTGCTTATAATAATAATAATAATAATAGTAATAATCCAGAAAAAGAAGACAAAGGAAACAACGTAAGCATTGTGGATATTGCTGTTCCCGGAGATAGTAAAGTATTGCAGAAAGAAACTGAAAAGTATGACAAATACCAAGACTTGGGAAGAGAGATCAGAAGGATATGGAAAACGAGGACAAAAGTGGTACCTGTGGTTGTAGGAGCGTTAGGATCAGTATCAAAGAAGCTGGCGGGCCATTTAGAGCAAATAGGAATAAAGAACAGAATAAGAACAATGCAAAAATCGGCTCTCCTTGGATCGGCACATATCCTACGGAAAGTGATGGAAGTCCAAGGTCTCGGGAGGAGACCTGACTGGAAATATTGCCCCAGGGAAAAAAAACCCCTGTGAAAAATTCTCATAATTAAATAATATATTGTAATTATAATAAAAACCTTCCCCGGCACCCTTTGCACCAGAAAAAATTTCGATGCCAAATAACTCTGTCAATTTTGAGTGTATGAGGATACCACACCACATACTAATTACACCTACCATAAAATACTTATTTTAATTGACTATGCGGAATGACGTCATCAGTCACGTGACTATACCCTCAAGTGCCTTTTAACGTGTTTTAGGAACATGCTTTGATGAATGCAAATGTAGTCAAAGTAGCAAGGAAGGCATTCGCTTGCAACATTTCCAGATGCCCATTATTACTCTGGATTTTTAAAATTAAGGGGGCTATACACATGAGCAAATAGGGGTCTGGGGACTAGTATCTTTGTATACGTGTATCTTTGTAAGGGTGAAACACAAAGTTAAAAACTTTCGTATGTTGGTAGATATAAGTAAAAAAATAAGTTCTTTATCAATGTCATTAGTATGACGTCAAGAATCACGTGATCAGAACGCACAGAAGTTGACTGATTTTTGGAACTTTTTGGAACCATCAAACATTTTTATTAACTTAAATAAATCACCGTTTTTCCGCCCAGGTTAAAATTATGTTATTTTTGTGTATAAAAAAGGTGATTATTACTCCTCTAGAAAAAATGAAGGTGGCGAAAAAAGTTTTACACGTTGGAAGACCTTAGAAATCCATCCTTTCCTGATCTTGTTCAGCGACTTTTCAGTTTAAAACTATAAACAAATCTGCATAAGTGGTTTTTATCTTACTTCTTACCAATGGCGTTGGCAGTTTTTCTGTAGCATTTTTCTTTCATACCGATCAGGTGTTAGATTTTTTTCTTCCCCCACCCTTCCCACTCTCCCGCTTGGGTTTGCAGGACATGGTCAGCGGGAAGACTGGTTCGAGTTTGAAAACGTGGTCACGTCAGTCACGTCAGCTCGCGTCAGCTAAGAAAATATTTCATTTTTTTCGTCGACACAATTGTGTTTAGCGAAAAGTACGTGGTTTGCGAAATTGTCTTGCAAACTGCTCTTTTCGTTGTCAACATATGGAATAGCGGAAAGAAGGTCTCAGAGTTAACATTAGGTCACATTTGTGGCCTCGAAACTCCGAAGTCCGCAACTCCTGTTCCAGAGAAAGCCAACAACAAAATCTAAGTGACTTGTACTTTATAGTTAAGTCCAAGAGTGCCTTTTGCCTTCTAGGCGATTTATTAACATTTTGTATTTAAACCTGTGTAGTACGTGTGCAGAACTGATTTACAATTAAGCGTAATTTTAGACTTAATTAGCTAAGCTTATATTTGTTTACAAACAGAGCGAGCAAGTGGTACGTAGAGCGGTGGACTAAATTATCATCTCGGTAAGTGTAAGCTTGAGCTTATGTTAATTAAAGCATTTAAAACGGTTAATATTTAAGATTAACGAGCGGTTTATAGTCGCTTTATAATTTAGTGGCAATTTACGAAGTTAATCCATAGATAGTAGTAGCTAATAAGCTTGCCGCCAACATGTTTATTCGTTTACCGGTGTTACAAAGTGGTTTCGCTGCACGTTAATTCACTGCATGCCATATTTCATGCAGTCGTTTCGCTACATCTTGTGTTGTGCTGTAACTTTTCCTAATGGTAATATAATGATAGTACCACTAGGGTCGATAATAATTCAGTGCATGCCATATTTCACTATGTTTCATGCAGTCGTTTCGCTCCATCTTGTATTTTCCTAATGGTACTTTTCCTAATGGTAATAGCGGAGCTCAGCGGGCCTTCGGCCCGCGCGGAGCGCCATACTTATGGAACCAGAGAACCATAGAACCCATGCTCGTCATTTTTCATGGTCATGGCTAGCGGAATGTTTCGCGGGCGCGTTGTGTGCCCGCCGCCGCTGTCCGCCGCCGTCGCTTAGGGTTAACTCGCGGGCGCGTAGACCGTCGCAGAACATGCGCGTATGACGCCACCCAACAACCGGGATCTTTGCAATTTCTCGTCACCTGGGAAAACACTGCTGTGTTTAGCGGAGAAAACCGTTTAAATTAAAGTCGTTATTCTCCTGAATTTTTTCGCGGTTTGCTACTCAAGACAGGGGTACTAATTAAGGGATACTCAGAATCCGCTATAGTGGAAATAGAAGAGCTTTCAGAGATAAAATCTTGCTTCGAGGATGGGAGCAATGCGGGAAGATGTTTGTCACTTCAGGTTTCAGAACCGAAGAAGCGGAGAGTTAAACAATTTCCAAGCAGTGGAGGGACTTAAAGGTAAAACAAAATACATTTTTCGATGGGAATTTATGTTGATTTCAATCTGTGATTGACTTTTTTGTGTTCTCGCTAGTTTTCGGGAGAATTGTTTATAACGCGCTCAATTAAATTCAGTTGTTTTGATTTCTTTCATCGGAGACATCTCGGCCTCGATGAGCTCTTAATGGTTCATGTTTTGCTTTTAAACATAAACTTATGGAGATTTGAATAAAATTTTTCGAAAGAAGATTGTGTTGTCCATTTTTATGTGTTTGTTCATTCATTACATAGGTTGAAAAGCGATTTTATGTAAACAAAACAAAACAAGACTTGGATTTTATGGTTGTAAACTTCACTCGCGTGGTCTTATGCAAATATGTTTGTGTATTTTTTCAATTTTGATTTCCAAATCAGTTTCTTGGACAATTTTTATAAGCAGCAGGTGTATTTTATTTGGAAATTAGTCGTACTAATTATTCTAGACGGAGAAAAAGTTGTTTTTGTGAACTTTTGTACGGTCTAATGTACTGTGCAAACGGTCGCGTAAGTCTGTTTTTGAGAATTGCTAAAATTAAAAGATAGCCCGGTCGTCAATGTTATTCTTGTGCTTCCGACCTTTCACCTCAGTTAAGTTTATCATCGGCTTTCTGTTCAAAGAGCGACGCTGTTAGGCTCAGCCTATCTATATATATTATAATGCTACAAGCACCAGTAGTGTCGACAAATTGAGCATTATGCTCACTAGTTTTCTGTACAGTTTACAGCCAGATGTAAGTATATGTGATTGGAAGTTTGTGCCAAACATTTTCACCCTTACGATGATGTGTATATGAAAATAAATTAATATCATCTGAGAGAATGTGATCATCACCTTTGTTCATTCTCTTTTGTTATTACTTGTGTGACAAAAGTAAAAAAATAAAATAAAACTAGTAGTAATCATGGATTAAAAGAGTGCGCTCGTTTGTTAACAGCTGAAAGAAGTAGTATTGATGTCGATTTTTGCCCTGCTAAATGTTTTTGTTTACATTTAGCTGCCACTTGAGAGTGCAATCAACTCACAAACATTTTGCTTTAGTGATATTGCTGTGATTCGGAAGAAACAGCATGACAGCTTTGTTACTTTTTATAGACACCTATTCCAGTTCGCATTTACTCAGCTACATGCAAATATATATGGAAAATTCGACAAAAGTCATAAGCGAATAACATTGAACATTTGACATACAGGACATGCAAGCAGCAGCACAGAATGAGATGATGTGATTCAAACATAAGCTTACTTGCTCGATCTTCGATAAATCTGAATAAAATCATATTAAACAAATCAAATTTTATTTAGTGAAATAACGTATAAACTTACATAGTCGTGAGATCCTAGCAGTGATAAAGCAAACAAGGACCGTCGATCCTATTTATAGATCGACGGCGTTCGTATTTAAAAACAATTTCGTCGCCCTGAAATGTTCGTAGTCAGTTTTGTCGTCAAACTTCTGCCAGACTTCATTTCACTTGCCATATGATAAAACGCAGTCAATTCTCAACTTTTTTCCAGCCGTTGAAAAGGGTAAAGTTGCTTTTATATGCGCTACATAGACCTACAAAAAGCGAACACTTCGTGACATTGCAGCCACGAGCAGGTACCAGTCTTCGACTGAAGTGTGCACGTTATAATGCACGTTAATGCACATGACGTAATTCAAGATGGCGCCGAAAAGGCACACGAACAATGAAAAAAAAAACGAACAACAAAAAGATCTCTGTTGTAGTTTAAAATGATCTTAGGTCAAAATGATTTTAAACTAGTTTGATATGTGCTTTTCTTTGTCTTAGAATTATGGTAATGAATCTGGAACAAAAGAAGCACAAATCAAACTGGTTTAAAATCATTGTGACCTTAGATTCATTTTGACCTACAACATCTCCACTTGGTATCACAGGAAACACAAGATTAGGATGCGTTATCCTAACATCAAACCCAAACATCACAGTTATGCAGCTACTGAAGGAGTTGCAATTTGAGGCTAAATCATAATTGTGATTTCAACGTTGAGATATCTGTTTACGGTCTGCACTTCAGTTTTTGTTCTCAATAATATTTGCTTTTGCCATTCATCGGAAATAATTTTCAGATTGGTTCCGTTTGGTGCTTCAGTTATGATTCTTACTAGCACAAATGGCTAGTGAAAGCAAAATTCCACTTGCCAAAACTGAATTTTTACTAGACTTGGCTAGTTGGCTACCATTAGTCTTGAGTCCTGAATTTATATATTTAATAATGCCCAATCTTGCAGCATGTGTTCTTTCTACAATATTTTTAGAAGCAGCTGGTAGAAATAATTAAATTTCCAAAGAGACACAATGTAATGGGAACGTTAACTGATATACATGTATAACAAATTAATGCTTTACGCTATAATTAATGGTGTAAAAGACACTAAAATTTTACTATTTATGTGCCAATCAATTTGAACCTTCAACATCCCTTTCCCCTCCCTCTCTCCTCATGGGCAAACCCTGGACATTTTTGCATCTGGCGAGTAGGGAATTTGACACGAAAGGCCCTTGCGAGACTCCAGCAGAATAGATGTGGTCACCATACACCTGTACATGTAGTTTAATGAGATGAATGAGTGTTATGTAACATAAAGGGCTCTCTAAAGCTCATTAGAATTATTTTTTAAAGTATACATGTAGAATGCAAAAACTAAGTACAATCGATAAAATAATAGTTTGTAGATTTTGTCGCTTGAAATAGTGAACAGGAATTGAAGTAGTGAATTGCCAGTCAATGTGTTGAAAGTGAAGGTCACAGATCTCTCCTGTTTCATAAAATGCATACTGTCCGCAGAGCAAGAACAGCCATTGTATGGCTAATGAGAAAACACTGTAAATTGAACAACCGTGATAAAAAAAAATGCTACTTTGCACTGAGTTGAGTTGCTAAACATGTCTAGTATATTAAGTAAAATTAATTTCCACATCATGGATAGAAGCTTGTAAGGGATTTTTTCCAAACCCCAACAACATTGCTAAAAGCTAATAGATACATGGGGGAGGACATTCGGTACTAGGGTAGGGCAGTTAAATGTGTCTTTGACAAATGCCACGGGAGTTGCCTGGAGGGCAGGGGCAGTTGAAGTTTTGAATTGTTGTCGCATTACTTCCTGACAATAGGAACCAGCTGACAACTTAGTACAGTCAAACCTCCACTGATGGATACCTTCCATAAGCGGACACCTCCCTTAACCCTATTCGGCCTGGGCTTAATTTTTTTGAGTTCCTGAGCCTGAGCACATTGTGCCCCCCCCCCCCCCCCCCCCTACGTAACTTCAAGAACATTAAGGCTACGACAATGAAACTTAGAGGGTACATAGTACGTCCGAAACTGTCTCCTTTGCGGTCCGCACAATGGAACGATGACGTCATATGACGTAGTTATTAGGTAATTAGTTATACAGCCGCCATCTTGGATCCGCCATCTTGGATTTCTGAAATTTTTTAAAACCTCTTAAAAACCGTCCAAATTGACTCAAAATTAATCGAAACCAATAAATAAACACTAAATGACGTAAAAATATAAAAGTTATACCAATAAACATTGTTTTTCTTCATTCAAAGGTACAAATATGCAAATTTCAAAAAACATGGCTGTCAAAATCTTGTTGCCATGGAAACATCAAGTCACGTGATCAAAAAATTGTCATACAAAATAGTTGCCAGATAAATTTTAGGAAAAGTCACAAAGTTTGATGGCGTTTGAATACATATTAAAGAAGTTATGAACGTTCAAAGTTAGCGCGGGCACTTTGTGCCCCCCCCCCCCCCCCCCCAGGCCGAATAGGGTTAAGCGGTCACCAAACCACGGTCCCTGTGATTTGTCCTCTCCAACACTACATTTTTAACCTCCCGTAAGCTGACACAGACACCTACATGTACATGTACTTGAGGTCCGCAGGGTCTAAAATACACTGTAACCTCCCGTGCGCAGACAGTAAATGATTTCAAGAAAATTTCTAACAAAATTGGTTCGGTTGTTATGGTTTTAATAATATTGTACTTGACTTGAACAAAAGCGAAGTGTGAGTCTGAACAGTACAGTTCCATGTTATTAACCGAGTCATTTCGATTCCAAGGTTACGGATAATAACACATATATCTTAAGAGGCCTTAAGGTGGCTCCCAACAGTTTCCAGCACTTTCCACAGCTCACAGCTGTTCATGTGGTTAGTTTTATTCCTCTGTGCGCGGGCTGAGTTGCATGATGTATCATGGCATTGTGACATAAACTGTATGTGCAGTAAGGGTGCACATAAACAATTAGTGCAAACATGCTTAAATTAAGTTTTCTATTTCATCAGACTGCTGAAGAGGCATCCCTTGGTATATTCAGTATACGCATAAGGTGGATTTTCTACAACGACTGAAACAGTGAATGGAATTTTTTACAATGACTAAAATATTTTCAATTAATAATGATACTGTCTGTTTGTAAAAAGCGTTGTAATGTAATTACATTCATTTTAATGTATCTGACCTTCCCTTTAAATCATTAAGGAGGCTCGAAAGGGTTTTTTACAGCTTATGTACATATCAGAACTATTACACATTAAAATTTTATGGTTTTAGTCTCTGAAAAAATTATAGATAAGCTTATGACATGGTTGTTAAAGTTTCCTTCAAGGCTATTTATGACGTCATAACTGTTGTCATGGTAACTATAACCCTCCAAAGAAATACCCCTCAAATTCAGTTTTTTAAATCTATCTTTAAAACTAACTCGGTGACCTATGTTTTTTATAATCGTTTTTAAAAGTTTCCAATATTCTTCACCTCGTGTGTAAATTTGAAAAAAAATCTGTATTTTGGAAATCGAGATAAATCGAAAAAGGCCTTTTAAAGATTTAAAAAAATTCCACTGCACAGTTTTTTTCCAAAATGTCTCAAATGTTAGATAAAGTTGAATGCTACTTGCATGAAAAATTTCAACATAGGTCACCGAGCAAAGTTTCGAGATAAAGAGGAATATTTTATGCACGATTTATTTCCGGTTCGCGCGATTTTATGCAGTATTTTCATTTCCGGTGAGCTGCGCGCGCTACTTTTTGATAGGAAAATCAGCTGACGTATGCGTCAAAGCATGACGAGTGCACGTCGCGCGCGCGCGCAGCTGAAAACCCTTTCGAGCCTCCTTAAAGGGTCATTCTCAACCAGGGTACATTGCTTTCTGAAGTTCTGTTTGTGGCCATTTTTGGGTGCTGGGAAAATGGCCACCCAGCGATTATTAAAGGTTGTATTGAGGTACATGTACTGTGTACATTGAAACATTGGCAAACTGGATTTTTTCTTTCTTAAAACATGAAAACGAAATAGTAAATTAAAGTAATTATAAACAAAAAAATTGAAGAGCTGTTAAAGTGATTTAGATCACTTGATGGATAGGACATTCTTCTTAGTGAATTGGTTATATACATGTACATGTATTGTTTGATCATCCCCAGATCATACAGAATAGAGAATTTAAGCATCATGGCAACGTTCTTATTTTTTCAATAGCTTTGTCATCTTCCAAGTGAGTGTACACTGGTTGATATAGGGAAGATATGGAAAGTGACAATAGTTTTTATAATAATGCAGGGGTTTTTAAACAAGGCGTCGCGCGTCGCAAGCGATGTTTACTATCCTTATTTCCGACGTCTACTTACACTTCAGATGCTCAGAACTCAGTTGCATGAGATGGTGATATATTCTCACCGGGGCTACCAACTAACAATGCCTCAGGATGTAATATTAATATATGGGATAGGCCAGCCCGAGGCGGTAGCGAGTAGGTAGTTCCCTGGAGCGTGCGCTATCATCGCTGCAGGGAGGAGAGAGGGGCGTACTTAACTAATCCTCCCCGAGCGCCATGGAAAGGACTTTTGAGGTTATGAAGGACTGATCGCACCAGAATACGATTATATAGCCAACAACGTGCCGGAGGTTGCGCAACTCATTCCCACGCTACTATTCTTGGGGTTTAAAGTTAAGTAATATGTTGAACTTCGCCATTGTTGAAAGGAATCCCCGGTGAGAATATTGTTGCTTTTCCCTATGTGTATAAACCGATACTTATGTCAATCTCTAGAAGAAAGCTTTGAATTTCGGCAAAAACAGAGGTCAATTTTCTGCCGATCTTTTTCGAAAATGGCGAGGGATTTGAGTGTAGGTATTGAACATAAAACGCTTGCAATGATTGTATATGAGCTATTCCGTACTGTCGAATCACTTGCGAGAATAGAATTATCAAGTCACGTGTATCGTCGCGTTGCCTGTCGCGAGGCCACGTGCCTGACATCGTAACTCACGTCGGTTTACAGTGAAAATTTAGCTATGTTTTTGTGTTCGAGTTTTTTTAATTTGAAATCATGAGTAAAATGAAGTCTTGGGCTGGATAATGAACCAGAGTCTTACTACTCACATGATGATTCCGATTCCGATTGGGATGATTACTTTGAGTAACCTTACAATAGGATAGAAACAGCTCATGGTAGTCGTTTCATTCTGATTTTGTTCTCTTTCATTGTTTAGAGTGAAACTCAAGTTTTTTCATTTAAGTCAACCTGATCCTGAACAATGTGTAAACTGTATGTTGTGATGACGTTGCTGTCAAAGGCTGTTCATTAAGACAGAGGAAACAGAGACACTCACAGAGGAGTTATTTTATTTGACCTATATTTGTGGATATTGTACACAATAAATCATATACTAAGATACATACTATAACAATATAAGCATAACCAAATTCCAGCAGTTTTAAGTAATTTAGAATGTTGATTGTGCAAGAAAATCCAGAAATTTGAACTGTAATAAAACACTACTTTTTTCAACAACTGGCCTTCAAAATGCAGGAAATGGGTTCTTTCTGCTCGTTAAATTTCAAACATTTCTAGGGGGCATGCCCCCAGACCCCCCATATAAAGCTAGGGCCTTCGGCCCTACTTTTCAGTTTCCAACTTCTACTTTTCATCTTTTTGAAACCACTGTTAAATGACCAGTACATTTTGTAAAATCAATCACCTTTTATGTGTGTCAGAAAGTCTTTTTAATGTATTATCATTTAAATTTAAATAAATATATATTTTTTCAAATACTGCTGTATTATAAATCAATGTACATGGTGTTATTATGCAACATACATGTAGCATTTGGCATTGCAAATATGCACCAAAACAATGCAAATACAATCTATGATACATTATTACTTGACAGCATTCTAGAGTGCAAATATGCATCAAAACGAGTGCAAATATGACATGTTATAACACTCTTCTGACCGTGCACTAGCAAAAACAGCTTCAAAAACTTACTTTTGGGAGGAGATTTCTGTCGTAATCGGTATAATAAACAATAATTAACAACTATTCACCGAAGTGGAGGGGGGTAGTGGTGGATATTTACCGAACCGCGAAGCGGCGAGGTAAATATCCACCACCACAGTGAGATAATATAACGAAAATGATGCTTTTTAACTCATTTATTCTTGTCAACGATTACAATTTTCGCGCGCAAATTGCTGAGAGGTGAATAGCACTTGCTATTCCGAGTTTCAGTAGCCAATCAGAGCGCGCCAACAATGCTATCCACTGTTTCAGTATATACTAATTATTAGTCTGATTACTTTCTGTTATCCGAAGATCATGAATAGACACTTTTGTATTACTTTGCAGATTTCGAACTACACTGTATTGCATACTACATACTGTATTGACAGATCATTGCTTCAATTATACGCTACGCTTCTGCTACGTACCAAACGAAATAAAGTTGTTTGAAACCGATAGCCTATTGAATATTGGTATACACCAATACATTCGAAATCCGTGAGAATCCTCCAGGAATGGCAGAAGAAGCGAAGAGAATTAGAGCCTCAGCCAAGGCACGATTCACAAGGAAGCGAAATGAATTCTTTAAATCCGTCGAGAAAACAAAAGTATGGAAGCAGTTAAAAGAACCTTTGCGGACTTACATGAAGCTTGGAATATCGTCGAAGGTAAGCATGATATTTACGTGATACACTTAACCGAAGACGAAAAAGAGCAAAACGAGGCATGGATAAACGAACTACAAGAACTTTACGAAGAAGCAGCGACTTCTCACGCGCGATACGTCAACGACCAAACCTTGCACGAGCAGAAACTAGTGGAAGAGTTCCACAAACAAGAATCAATGAAACTTGAACAAGAAAAAATCAGGCGACTATTGGAACAATTTGGTATAAAAAAGAAGTCTATGAGGACTATCTTTGAAACATTAGTGAAACACGCACACGACACGATGGAATCACGAAATAAAGACTAAAATGCTCCCGAAGCTTTGCGCAAAACCGAGAGAGATTTAGATATCGCGCTCGCGGACTGTAAGTCATTGCATACCACAATGCTCAAGCTACTTGACCACGAAAACGTCGAAAAGGAAATCGAATGGATTCGAAACGTGCACGCGCGCCATCAAGAGATCAGTGGCCGCATCGAAGCATTTATTTCAGCTAAAAGAAACGATAACAATGCGAAAGACAAAGGCAATCCGCTACAACTCGAAAAAATCAAGATGCCGTCATTTCACGGAAATGTAAGAAATTATCCACGATTCAAAATAGACTTTGAAAACAAGTCATGCCGTCAATTAACGCCGCGAACGCACCATATGTCCTCCGATCATGTCTTGGAAAGGAACCAGCCGATACGGTAAAAAGCGTCAACGACTATATCAATGCGATGTGGAAGAGACTGGACGAAAAATACGGCGATCCTGCAAAGGTCGCTGACGTCATAATGTGTACAATTCAAAACATTAAACCTATCAGAGAAGGCGAAAACAAAAAATTCGTCGAACTCATCAACGTCATCGACGACGGATACCGAGACTTGAGAAGATTAGGTCTAGAGAAAGAAATAACCACAACCAGTTTCGTGAGCATATATAGTAGAAAGAAAACTGCCAAATGATTAGAAAAGAGAGTGGGCGAAATTGGTAAGCTCCGAACACAGTCCCGTCGATAAAAGAGACAAGTTTCCAAGTCTGTTAAGATTTCTCCTTGAACAAAAACAAGCAATAGAATACGAAAACGCAGAACTGCGCTCAAGCAGCAACCTTCCAGTAAGGGGCTCTCTTCATTACCTAGAGAAAGAGGATGACAAAGTCGCCATCCCAGAAGGACAAGGTACATCACGCTACAAGCGAAGCAAATGCCTATACCATGAAGGTGCCAATCACTGGACTAATGAATGCAGACTTTATCTCTCAAAGCCAGTACAGGAGAGACGTGACACTTTAAAAGAAAGAGGAGCATGCTGGTCCTGTCTAAAACGGGGTCACAGAATTCAAGACTGCAGAGGCAAGAAACCCTGTGGAGTTAACGACTGCAAAAGGTTTCACCACAAAACACTTCATGAAGAAGAACAGGACAAAGGTTCGCCAACCGATGTCGTTTCCGCAAGCGGTACTGCAAGTGTATGCAATAACAACGAAATTGAAACGTGGTTACTCCAAATACAGAAGATACCTACAAACAATGGATTCGCAAACGTCTTGTGGGACACGGGAGCGTCATTATGTTTTATCACAAACGCAAAAGCAAGGGCTGAAAACCGCAAGGGTATCAAAACTCAACTGTCAATTATCAAAGTAGGTGGACAAAGTGAAAACGTGGACATCTTTAAGTACAATCTCCCACTTATTGACAAGTAGGGCAAAACACTCGTATTCGACGTTTACGGAATCGACAAGATAACCTCCTCCATTCCAGCAGTCAACATAAAGGGGATCTCTAAACTATTCAAAGACGTATCTGACGACGAACTAATAAGGTCCACCGGAGAGGTTGATACCTTAATAGGCTATGAATACGCAGACTTTCACCCAAAGTTTCAACAAAGTTCTGGACATCTACTTTTATTGAGAAATCAGTTCGGACGATGCATAGGTGGAAAACACCCAGTTCTCAAAGGAATCAACGAAAAGTTCCCTCATTGGAACTATGCACGCCTATCTTGTCAAGATGGCAAGAATCGAAGACTTCTACAACATGGAGAATCTCGGGATACAATGTAAGCCTCGCTGCGGTGGATGCAAGTGCGGTAGATGCTCACTCGGTAGCAACGCCTACACAATCAAGGAAGAAAAGGAATTAGCGCTAATTGAGAAAAATCTGAGCCATGACGTAAAAGAAACATTCTTTACGGCAGAATACCCTTGGATCAGAGACCCTTTTGATCTCCCAGACAATAGAAGAGCAGCATTCGGCATGCTCATATCAACCGAGAAACGACTTTCTAAAAACAAGAAACACGCTGAAATCTATCAACAACAGATACAGGACATGATAGACAGAGATGTAGCTCGCAAACTAACCCAAGAAGAATTGCAGAAATACAAAGGACCTGCTCACTACATCTCACATCACGAAGTGCTAAAGCCAGACTCCAAATCTACACCAGTAAGAATTGTCTTTAATAACAGCAGTGCCAACTACATGGGTCATGTGCTAAACGAATACTGGGTAAGGGACCCGACCTTTTAAACAGTCTACTAGGAATACTCATCAGATTTAGAGAGAATGAAATAGCATTCATCGGCGACATCAAGAAAATGTATCACACAGTCAGAACTGGAGTGATAGAAAAACACACACCGCTTCCTCTGGAGGGATATGGCTGTAACTAGAGAACCAGACACGTACGTTATTCAAAGGGTTTCCTTTGGAGATAAACCTTCTGGCACTATAGCAACTGTAGCACTACGAAAGACAGCAGAGATGGCTAAAGAAAAATACCCGAAAGCATCTGAGCTACTCATAAACAATACATACATGGATGACATCATTAATAGCGTTGACAACATTGAAACTGCCAAAAAGCTTACGAATGAAATATAAACCATCTTGAGTAACGGGAACTTCAAAATAAAGGAATGGATATATTCACATGACAATATTGCTCCAGACCAGGATCTTATACCAACAGACATTAAAAAAGCACATGAGAAAGTACTTGGTGTTGTATGGAATCCAATAACGGATAATTTCTGCTTCAAAGTCAAGCTAAATGTCACACCCCAAAGCAAGAAACGAAGCCCTAAACAAAATCAAGGGACAACTACTAGTACTTCCAAGACTCTAACGAAGAGGATAACCCTATCACAAGTAAACAGTGTTTACGATCCACTCGGATTAGCGAGCCCTCTGACCGTCAGGGCAAAGATTCTCATGAGACGATTGTGGATTCACAAACCACAATTGGAATGGGATGACCCTATACCCGAAGAAGATCACCAGAACTGGGATAACTTCTTCCAGGATCTAAGTGAGATGGAAAAGATTACAGTCAATCGGTGCACTAAACCTAAAGAAGCAACGGGAAATCCAATTCTCGTGATATTCAGCGACGGATCTAATGATGCATATAGCGCATGTGCTTATGCTAGATGGAGACTTCTTAATGGAGATTACGAAGCTAACCTCATCTTATCAAAAAACCGCCTCGCACCTTCCAAGAAACTATCAATCGACCGGATAGAGCTCTGTGGTGTAGTGTTAAATAAAAGATTAAAAACCACAATTACAGAACAATACACATACCATTTCGAGAAATGTTATCATATCACAGACTCTCAAATCGTTCACTCCGTGATCCAAAAGGAATCCTATGGTTTCAATACCTTCGCCGCAGTGCGGGTAGGAGAGGTCCAAGAGGGAACCAACACGAAAGACTGGTATTGGACCGCAAGTGAATTTAACGTGGCTGATTTGTTAACAAGAGGAAGTAAACCAAACGATATCGACATAAACAGTAAATGGCAAAAGGGACCAGACTTCCTTAAACTACACGAATCTGAATGGCCAATAACGAAAACATACTCGGAACAAAAAATCCCCATCAATACGATTAAACTGGAACTATCTTTACCAGCCATCGAAACTAATACAGAAGACACACTTGCGTCGAGAATAAACATCGAGAAATATTCAAACTACAACAAATTGCTACGAGTTACAGCCCGAATTTTGGCCATGTACAAGAAAGAACTGAAGCCAACATTGAAAAATGCAACACGAACGCCAACAGCAGATGACATTGGCAATGCCGAACGTTTCTGGATTCTTGATTCACAAACTTCGATGCAAAAGGATATCCAATCGGGTAAATACAAACCGCTCTGCCCTCGCAAACGAGACGACGGAATTTACGTTGTTGGAGGACGTGCTAGAGGATGGATGGAAATAAGTTATAACAAAGGCGATATCATGTTACTACCATATGGGCATAGATTTCCACGTCTATATGCCGAGCACATACATAGTCGAGGTCATCTAGGAGTGCTATCAACTGCAAGCGAAATACGAGCAAAATTCTGGATCATCAAGTTGCTGAAACTGGTGAAATCCATCAGAACAAACTGTGTAATATGCAAGACATTGGACAAGAAATTGAATGAACAAATCATGGGAAAACTCCCGATTCAAAGATTAAAACCTGCCCCGGCATGGACCTACACAGCACTAGATCTGTTTGGACCATTTAAGATAAAAGATGAAGTTAAAAAACGAACAACTGGAAAAGCATATGGAATCATTTTTAACTGCCTGGGTACGAGAGCAGTCCACATAGACATTTCACCAGACTACAGTAGCGACAAATTTTTAATGGTACTTCGAAGATTTGTATCTATAAGAGGCTATCCATCCAAGATCTACTCAGACAATGGTTCTCAATTGGTAGCCACAAGTGAGGAATTAAAGAAGATGGTAAAAAATTTAGACCAAAAACGTTTACAGGAGTATGGATGCGTAGAAGGATTTCAATGGGTGTTCTCTTCAGCAGACGCATCTTGGCAAAACGGTGTTTCGGAAGCGTTGATAAAATCAACGAAAAGAGCCATAACGGCAGCCATCGGTGAAAGCATTCTGACATTTTCTGAATTACAAACTGTGTGTTATGAGGCTGCAAACTTAGAAACTTGGAATTGATGGATCCATAATCTGATCTTCAATTTATTAATTTAATAATGCCCAATCTTGCAGCATGTGTTATAACTCAGAGTTCTTTCTACAATATTTTTAGAAGCAGCTGGTAGAAATACTTAGATTTCTAAAGAGACACAAACGAATATAATTATAAGGCACGTGAGTTTAATATTCATGTAGTACATGTAGAGTGTACATGTGAGTGGATGTTATATAACTTATGTTACATGTGAGTTGGTATGATTTGGTGCATACCTACATGTATGTCATGCAAAACTGTTTAAAATATTTTAAAATCTGTTTGTTCTTCAATTCTTGGACTTCAAACTTAGTATGGAAAATTAGAACTAATCTGTGGATTTCAGATAGATTTGTAGCATTTACGGAAATGTCACTGTATTGCTGTCATTGCTTGCTTACTCGGCTCATCCAGCTGTCTCGTTTCACACAATGGATATTTCTGTCATCCTAAGATGTGTTAGTTATCACAGTGACGCTGCTAAATTACAAAACATCAAGAACAACTAAAATTATCCTTATGCTGATTCATATTCATGAGATGCATGGCTCTCAGTGCCCTTTCATTGGACTGTGCATTAGGAGATTCCCTCTCTCCTCCCATGTAATATCAATAGTATTAGAGCTGTGACAATGAAACTTGGATGGTATAATTAAACAAGAAGCTGTACACAGCTTGAACTTGTGGTGTCTTTAACCCATTGCAGTATTTGATTCCCAAATGTTTTGAGTGCTTTTCTAGAGAAACATAAAATTGTGTCTAAAACGTAAGACTACATTCAGTAGCTGACACTGGAAACCACCATCGCTAACTGAAATGCAAAGTTATATAAAACACAAAACTTGCTGGAACAAAATTCCCATGTGGCAATAAGCAGTGAACACAATATCAAACAATCCTATCCATCCATGAATACCCCGCATTGTCTTGAAAACTTGTACGCTGTTATTCTTCTTTCTGCTTCTCAAGTTAACACACATGAGGCCACAAGATCACAAGGCTTCAACTGTCAATTAATCAGATCAGTGAGACAAAAATATGCATGCACAAAGCCAAATTTATAACTTCTTCCTCGGCTATGCCATGAGTAATAAAGATTTAATATAGGTCAAGATAAGGTTAAGATAGGTTTATTTATTTATTTATTTATTTATTAGACTTCGCCTTCGAATAAACTAATAACAAACAAAATGATAAAAAAAAAACAAAGAAAACAACTACTGGGTTATGGCAGGGTGACCACAACAGCTGCCGCTAATTACTGTGGGCCCTGGGGAGTTCTTTTGGTTCTATTTTCCTTCTTTTTTCCTATGAAAGTATGGGGTCATGCTCATAGTAGCCAGGGGAAATCCCTGGTGCCCGGCCCTTAGTGACGGATCTGAACTAGGTACATGTATACCAGCAGTTAATCATTTTTTTATGTCTGAAAAAATTATCAATCAATTCAAGATGCTTACTTCCTATATTAATCAAATTGTTTCTCCCAGGAAACATCACATACTCTACATGTACTGTCATGGGTTATGGACATAAAAGTCTACACCACATTGTAAACCCATTGCAAATGTGCGATCTTTCTAAGGTATGTTAATTTAAAATTGTTAATACTGTATATTAGTTTCCATGTAAATAAGAATAATTAGTTGTGGGTTTATATTAGATGCATGTTTATATTATGTTTTCATCGTAAATACTGTAAATGCATACTGTACGACTGCTCCAGCACAGAGTTAAGAATACTACTATTGTTAAGTTATATTGTACTGTGCCTATTATATGGACTACACATGCTCAGAACATAACTTGCAATAAAATTGTCTCTTTCACTGCATATTGACAGTAATTGCATTGCCAATTTCATTCAGCCAAAACTTTTTGATCCATCAGTTCTTAGGAAGATGGTTCTTAATGAAGAAAAGTAAGAAAACTGAATACATGTATTTAGAAAACATGTATTTATGGCCCGGGGGGGGGGGGGGGGGGGGAGTGGGGGTTGGCCAAAAATTTTCTAGCATTGATTTTTTTTGGAATACTTTTGCTACAGCTTGGTAATAAGTAACTCATGTGAGGGCCAGGGTAGTGTTTAAACTAGCCACAGTGTGTATTTATGGTAATCAAATGTCCCTCGATAAATAAATGAATTTAAAAAAATGAATGCAAAAAAATGGAGGTGACACCAACTTTTATTTAGCAAAGTTAATGCAATGGGTACCAACCGTTGATGTGGTTAGTTTTCTTCCTCTGTGCACAGCTGAGTTGCATGATGCAGCATGGCACTGTGACATGAACTGTATGTGCAGTAAGGATGCACATAAACAATAAGTGCGAACATGCAATTAAAAGTTTTCTATTTCAACAGACTGTTGAAGAGGCATCCCTTGGTACAGTATATTCAGTATAAGCATAACGTGGATTTTCTACTACTGAAACAGTAAATGGATTTTTTTACAATGACTAAAATATTTTCAATTAATAATGACACTGTCTGTTATAGTTAAAGCGTTATAGTGTAATTATCTGACCTTCCCTTTAAATCATTAAAGGGTCAGTCTCAACCAGAGTACATTGCTTTCTGAGGTTCTGTTTGTGGCCATTTTTGGGTGCTGCGAAAAAGGCCTTCCCAGATCATACAGAATAGAGAGTTTAAGCATCATGAAAATGTTCTTACTTTTTTCTAAAGCTTTGTCACCTTCCAAGTGAATGTACACTGGTTGATATAGGGAAGACATGTAAAGTGACAATAGTTTAATAACAATGACCAGTACATTTTGTCAAATCAATTACCTTTTATGTGTGTGTCTTTTTGATGTATTATCATTAAAATTTAAATAAATATGTATTTTTTTCAAATACTGCTGTTTTATAAATAAATGTATATGGTGTTATTTTGCAACATGCATGTGGCATTTGACATTACAAATACATGTATGCACCAAAACAAGTGCAAATGTGTAGTTCCAGAAAAAAAATCCATACCCACCCCATGGAAGGTCATTGGAAATTCCTAGGGGGAGGGGGGTCTTAAAAGCCAACATTTTAGAAGCAAATTATGAAGCTAAACTGGAATTTCCTGGGGGGACGGGGAGTGCTAAACAAAAAACCTTCCGTGGGGGGAGTATGGATATTTTCTGGAACTGCACAATACAATGTATGATACATTATTATTCGACATAGCATGGTAGAGTGCAAATATGCATCAAAACGAGTGCAAATATGACACGTTATTACACTCTTCTGACCGTGCAATAGGAAAAACAGCTACAAAAACTTAGCCTTCAGGAGAATATTTCTGTCGTATAATAAACATTTGTTCAGTAAAAAGTTGTGTAATACAGTTGCCTTGGGCATTTTTACTATTGTCAGTAAATACTCAGCCGTATTACACAACTTTACGCTGAGGGTAAGCGCATTTTTTTTGCTGTCCCCTCAAACTCTATATATTTAGTATGAACCCTCCCAACACCACAATTAGCACCTTCGAAAAGCAGGCCATGTGATGTACACATGTTTATTTGGAGGATTTACTTGAATGGGGCAGATTTTGCTTCAACATTGTTGAAGTTCTTTTCTGGACTATAGTCTATGGAATATGTTAAATGTATTATAATATATTATTTCCGGTTTCACTTG